>CM035428.1:31295555-31373055 GCA_020310875.1 Ceratopteris richardii
AGCTTACAACCTTGTCAGGATTAGAGAAGGAGATGAATGGAAGACAACATTTCGAACAAGGTATGGCCATTTTGAATATATAGTTATGCCATTTGGTCTTACAAATACTCCAGCTGTCTTCCAACATATGATGAACGATATCTTTCGAGAATATTTAGATGATTTTGTTGTAATATACCTTGACGATATCTTGATATTCTCCAAAAATCTAGAGGATCATGAATGTCATGTAAAGATAGTCCTAGAGAAACTAAGAGAAAAAGGATTATATGCAAAATTGGAGAAGTGCTCTTTCCATAAAACAGAAGTGGAATTTTTAGGGTACATTGTTTCAGATAAAGGGATTTTTATGGACCCTAAGAAGTCTCATACAATCCTTGATTGGCAACCCCCTTCATGTGTTCGAGATGTACAATGTTTTCTGGGGTTTGCCAACTTCTATAGGATATTCATCAGAGATTACTCCAAGATAGTGACACCTCTTACCAAGCTTACAGGGAACTCCAAATTCTCATGGACCGAAGAAGCAGGAAAAGCATTTCAGACCTTGAAATCAGCATTCACTACTGCTCCAATTCTAGTTCAGCCTGATTCTAGTAAACCCTTCTTCCTAGAGACAAATGCATCAGACTTTGCTCTAGGGGCCATTCTTTCCCAATATGGAGATGATGGACACTTCAGTGTTGCTTACGCAACGCGTTGCAAACGTTCGCAACTTTCGCAACGCAACTCCACGTTGCGTATGCGTTCGCAACTCGTTGCTAAAAAGTCAAAAAATAAAGCCTTTCCCAATAAACCAGAAATGGTCCACAAGGGAGGTTATTTTATCTTTAACCATTACAACTTATGAACAAAAAAGTTGATGAGCTGAATAATCATACAAGAAAGACCAATGCCTCAATGAGAAAAAAGAAAGGAAGGGAGACAAGTACAATATACAATGTCCTACTTACCATATGATCATTCCAACATCATGTAGCATATAACCTCATGTAGCATATAACATCATGCATATGCATGTATATGTATCTACTTATGTAGCATATATATGTATCTACATATGCATGTATGTATGTATGATGTAATTTCTATAATCTATTAGTCTATGTTTATTGAAAAACATGTGCATTTACTTATGTATCTAATATATATGTTTGTATGTTTGTAGTATGTACTTAGTACCTACTATGTACATAATATGTATGCATGTATATATGCATCTATATGCTACATATATATATAATATGTATATACTATGTATATATGTAAGTAAAAATTTATGTATTGCATATGCATGTAGTATATATTTACTACTATGTATATGATATAATGTAATCAATGCATGTATGTATGTATGCACTATTTATATATGTATGTATGTATGTACATGACAAGACAAATTGATGGCCTATATATTTGATATGTACATTGTATAAATGTAAACATGTTTTGTTTTCATGCCTTTCTTATGATACTTAAGCATTTATAAGAGGATTTTAATACCTAGGATATCTAGAATTAAAAAAATATATATAAAATAGAAACTGAAGTGTACGCAACTTTATTGCAACTTGGGGTTCGTAACTTCAACATGTTGCTAACGCGTTAGCAACCCGTTGCCTATGACGTTGCCATCCCGTTGCTAACCACTATGGGACACTTACATCCAGTTGCATATCATTCAAGGAAATTTTCTCCTCGAGAAATTAATTATGAAATTCATGACAAAGAACTTCTTTCCATAGTGGATGCCTTTGATACCTGGCGCCACCATCTAGAAAGAGAAGCTCATAAAGTTATTGTGTATACAGACCACAAGAACCTAGAGTATTTTATGACCACCCGCATCCTCAACAGAAGGCAATCTCGATGGAGTAAGTTTTTAGCAAGGTTCGACTTTGTCATCACATATCGTCGAGGACAGCAATAGTGTCAGTCAGATGCCTTGTCAAGAAGATCTTACCTTGCACCAAAGAAGGGTGAAGAGGCCTTTGATCAACAGGAGAGCGTATTACTCAAGCCTGAGAATCTCCAGTTAGCAGCTATCTCTTCAAGCCATCTTGAAGATACAACCTTGAATCATTTGATCCGTGAGACTCTACCACGAGATAGAATTGTTTTGTAACGTTAAGCAAAAAACTCAAGAAGGAAGAATTCAAGAAGTAAATGAATTCCGAGAGAAGGATGGGTTACTATTCTATAAGAACCTATTGTATGTCCCTCCAGGAATTCCCAGGATCCAAGTACTTCAACAACGTCATGACAACCTTACAGCAGGACATTTTGGAGTGAATAAAACAATAGAACTTATATCAAGGGATTTTTGGTGGCCTCAAATGTGGAAGGAAGTCAAAGAATATATCCGAACCTGTGACATGTGCAATAGATCTAAAGTACCACGACATAAACCTCATGGCCTCTTGCAGCCTTTACCTATTCCAGAAAGGCCATGGGCTTCATTATCTATGGACTTCATCACAGACCTGCCAAAGTCAGACAAGTATGATGCCATTCTTGTTATAGTGGATAGATTTACAAAGATGGTACACTTCATTCCAACTACCAAGGCAATCACAGGTGCAACCACTGCTAGGCTTTTCCACAGATACATCTTTAGGCTTCATGGATTGCCTGATGATATTGTCAGTGATCGAGGTCCGCAATTCATATCCATCTTTTGGAATAGTCTTTGCAAGCTCCTTGGTGTTCAAGTTAAACTATCTACAGCCAATCATCCACAGGTTGATGGATAAACAGAACGGGTGAATCAAGTCCTAGAATAATATCTCTGTTGCACCATCAACTATCATCAGAATGATTGGTTTGAGCTTTTACCCTTTGCAGAGTTTGCCTATAACAATAGTGTTCATACATCTACCAAGCATACTCCCTTCTTTGCAAATTATGGACAACATCTAAGGATGGACATACAACTCGCAAATCATGTCAAGAACCTAGCTGCCAAAGACAAGGCTCAGTACCTCATGGAAATTCACAAAGAACTCAAGGAAGAGATCCATAAAGCTAAAGATTATTATAAGTACTATGCAGATCAACATCGTGTTCAAAATCCATCGTATCAAATTGGGAATAAAGTATGGTTACTCAGAAAGAACTTACAAACTTCAAGGCCCTATGCAAAGTTAGATCATCAAAGATTTGGTCCATTCACCATCTTAGCCAAGATCAATCGAGTCACCTTCAAGCTCCAGCTACCAAGCACCATGAGAATACATCCAGTTTTCCATGTATCCATGTTGGAACCATATCAGATTTCACCATTGAGGGGGGAGAGACCTAGTCCTTCACCACCTATCGAGATTGATCATGAAGAATTTGAAGTCGAGTATGTCCTAGATTCTAGAATATCCCGAGGAAGTTTGGAATACCTTATTCATTGGAAAGGGTATGACATCAGTGATCGTACTTGGGAACCTGCAGAAAACCTTTAGAGAGCACCAATCAAGGTTCGAGAATTCCATGAGAGAAATCCAATGAAGCAGAGACCAGATAACATGACCACATGACCGCTCCTCGTGGAACTCGTCGCTTGAGGGGGAGGTGATTTCATGGACAAAGGAAACCATCCTGAACCTTAGATCCCATGTGATCCTATATCTCATGATTGGTTCAGAATTAGGAGAAACCAATGCTTCCATTGCGTCCACAACATGTCAAAACCCTAAGATCGATTGTCTACTTGCCTCATTCGGATATCCAGAGCTCATGTTTTGAATTGATGACATCATCAATGACATCATCAATTTGTAACCACCATTCATGAACCGCCCTTGAAAACCTATATAAGGAGGGGTTGACCACATTTATAATAGTCTTGCCAATACCAGTCTTGGGAGCTCAAGGAGTCATGACCGCCACGTAAGTACTCTCCAAGTTCCAGTTCCTGTTCTTGTCTTGTTCCTTGTTCCAGTCCTGTCTAGTCTTGTATCTTGGACATCTTGTCTTGTCCTCTTGTAATCTCGTAGTATGAGATCTTGTCGAGTTCTTTCTTGTATCTAGTTCATCTCCGGGAAGGGAGTTCTTGTAATCTAGAGATCTTGTTTCATACTTACGATCCCGGGTTGTGGGATCTCCTGTATCATCTCTAGTCGAGTTGTTCATACCTATCAGTCCCGGGTTGTGGGACATGTTGTATCAGTCACGTATTCTTGTATCGTTTCCCCTTCGTGGGTGATCTTGTAATCAGAAGTGTATTTCGGAAATCTTGTCTACTGTAGTCAGAGAGCACAATCTAGTGCTCCCCTGACATTTATGTCTCTCTCTCTCTCTACACACACACACACATACATATATATATATATATATATATATATATATATATATATATATATATATATGTATATATATATATATATATATGTATATATATATATATATATGTATATATATATATATATATATATATATATATATGTATGTATGTGTGTGTGTGTTTATGTATGTGTGTGTGTGTTTATGTATGTATATATATGCATATCTATCTATCTATCTATCTATCTATCTCTATACATATCTCTATACATAAACATAAACATATACATATACATATACATATACATACATACGCCCATCCATCTATACATCAATACGTGCATCCATGAATGCATGCATGTACATGTGTAGGGTTTGTTGCAGCTTTTCTTTGAGTTGTCTACGTCCACATCTATATAACTTGTATGTAGAAACCATATACGATTCATGAGATATACTTATCTGAATGTGTTTGTTGCAGAATTTTCAAGGCAAATGTTTAAGAATGGATTTTGTTGAGAGACGACCTTATGACAACAGGAGACTGAACAAAATTCGATCTAGGCATAGAGCAGCTCCAAAAAATAAAGTATACATAGGCAATCTGCCCTGGAGAGTAGACAACATCACATTAGAACAGCTTTTTAGCATTTATGGAACTGTGCAGAAGGCTGAAATAGCATGTGACCGCTTGAATGGAAGATCACTTGGATACGGCTTTGTTATCATGTCAAATGCTGCTGAGGCACAGAAAGCCATTGCAGCACTTGATGGTTGTGTAAGTGCTCTTATGCAGGAGCTTTCTTGTTCATCTTTTAAAGTCAAACTGGTACTAAAGTCTATTGCTCGATATGATCTGCAGGAGGTTGAAGGCCGGCTTTTGAAAGTTAATGTGGCCTTAGCCCGAACTCCATCACAGGTATGAGATTGAGGCATTCATTCAACAAGGAGCTGTCAGTATTCATCCGGCAAATCAATAATAGTTATAAGCGATTTGATTTTGGTCCGAAAAGTCCTAGATTAATCTCATATGGGTTCTCCATGTAAATAGACACTTGAAACTATCTATATATCAAGAGACTTTTGGTGGACTTCGGAAGGACTTGTAACATAAGTAAATCAGTCCTCAGGCTGCTGTAACGAATATGTTTTGCTTTTCCTTTTCCTGTAACATATGGAAAACCCCTTGGCCAGTTGTCAAATCTTGCAAAGAGCTTTGCAGAGGGATTGTTTATGAAGTAGCTGATTCTGCGATAGTTTTGAGTATATCTATTCGCAAGGATTTGTAACATAGGTGGATCAGTCTCACACTAGGCTGCTGTAACAAAGATGTTTTGCTTCTCCCTTTCCTGTACCATATGGAGGACCCTTGTGCTGGTGGTGAAATCTTGGAAAGAGCTCGGCAGAGGGAACATTGTTTATGAAGTAGCTGATTCTGCAATAGCTTTGAGTTATTTGCGTTAGAATGTGTCACAGGCCCAACTAAAATTGTTGTTCAATTTCAGGATGAATTTTTTTCCTTGGATATTTTTTGTTGATGGTGACTATTTAGTTTGTATATGCTTGATCTTTAGTTGTAAAAAGCATGTACATGTGGGCTCCATTAGGTTTTATGTACATGTTTGTGAAGGAGATGTCTTTTGTCGGAGTAATGAAACAAAGTTGGAAATATTGAAGGGCACGTGTCTCTTATCTCAGCTAATCATAGCCTTACACAGTTTGAGAAATTCCTAGGTTTAGGCCTTCAAATCATCGAAACATATTTTGTTTTTGGATGGGTATCAAAGATAATTTGTGTTGTATTTGATCACAGATTGCACCTGCTCTATGACATTGATAATCTTAATACTGATACAGCAGCTCTTTGTCTCTGCTGTGCATGATAATGCTCCAAACTCCATGATCCCTGTTTAGGTATGCAAAGAAATAAGGATGCATTAGTCAATTTTCTCTTTCTTCTCTCCTTTGTTTTGGGTTTTCTCGTGTTTTTTCCCTTCTAGTCCATAAGCTTCATAGTAGTAAATTCATCTATCTTTTCCATTTGGATCAGAAAAGTGATGTCTCTCTAATGCTGTAATGCTGTTATTCTCAGTGAAAAGTTTAAGATTAGAGGTTCATGTTCTTTTGTTAGTTTGTTTACATTGCTATTTTGGGTTTTACACATCTGTTCTAAAATGTTTTTTCATGTAGTTTGATGGCTTTTTACATCATGGTATTTTAGTCAGTGGCTATGGTTGAAACCAATGATGGATTCCGTATGTTGGCTATTGAGGATAAGTTTGACGGTACCAATTACCCATCGTGGGCTTATATGATGCGTCATGTATTGGTTGCAAAAGGACTATGGAATATTGTGCAGGGTGTTGGAAAACGTCTTATTACACCTGCAAATATAGTTACTGAAGCTGATGCAGATGGCATTGAAGATGGCGATGTTCTTCAGGTTCCTGTTCATGCTTCGGTTTTTGATGCACCTTTTGCAGAGCAACTTCGTCGGAATGATAGATATGCTCAGACACATGCATTGATAACTTTGCCTGTCAAACGTGCGATTATTCCTCGTATTCGCTCTTACTGAACAGCTAAGGATGTTTAGAATACACTTACTACTTTATATGAGGCAAGGAATGAGGCTCGTGTTGCTTACCTCAAAAAAAGTTGGAGAGTGAGCACATGAATGAAGGAGATTCCATGGATATGTTTTTGGTAAAGATCAAAGAATTGAAGGAGCAGTTGATCTCTATTGATGAAGTCTTGCATGATAGTTAACTTGTGTAGATTAATGACACTCGCATTTTATGTCGTGGTCTATATAGACTCAAAGACTATGAAAAATTTGTGAATGATTCAGCATGTGTAGTACATGATTCTCAAGCTATGTCATATGCAAAGCTTTGGCATGCATGCTTTGGTCATCTGAATTTTGCTAGTTTGCTACGCTTGCAAAAATTTGAAATGATGTTCTCTGCCCAAATTTGAGACACTTGGTAAACATGTTTGTGAAGGCTGAATTTTGGGCAAAATGCAACGTTCCTCGTTCTGAAAAGATGGTTCAGTTCGAGCTACTCAGAAATTGCAGCTTGTTCACAGTGATGTCTGTGGTCATATGCAGACACCATCTTTTGGAAACTATCTTTACTTTGTGACTTTCATTGATGATTTTTTAGGCATGCATGGATATATCCATTGAAAGCAAAGTTCGAAGTGTTTATGTGCTTCAAACAGTTTTTAGTTTTGGTTGAAGATTTGTCAGTATGTAAAATGAGCATCCTTCATTATGATCAAAAGAGGGAAATATGTCTTTTGATTTTAATGCATTTTTAGCTGAATGTGGGATAAAACAGTAGTGTACGATGCCATATATACGTCAACAGAATGGAGTTGCCTAAAGGAAGAACATGTCACTCATGGAGATGGCGAGGTGTATGGTCAAGAGTTAGGTTTTGCCACATAGTTTCTGGCTTGAGGTTGTTGTGAGTGAAACATATGTACTAAATAGGTGTCCCACTAAAGCATTGCTGTCTATCACTCCATATGAGGCTTGGCATGGTCGCAAGCCATTTGTTGCTCACTTGTATGTCTTTGGTTGTCTCGCATATGTATTAGTGGTTGAACGTCGCAGGAAATTGGATGATAAAGCATTGAAATGTATTTTTGTTGGGTACAATTCTGAAAGCAAAGACTATCGTCTGTATCATCCATAGACTAAATGCATTCCGGTTAGATGTGATGATTTTGTGGAAGATGCTATTCAACCATTACTTTCATGTACCAAGGAGACATTTGTTAGCTCCAAAGATCATTTTACAGGTAGACAATCCAGTGTTGGTCTGAATGATGCAATTTCTTAGCCTTTACATGTTTCATGTGATGACTTAGATCATTCCATTTCTCATGCAGATTTACATGATGCACTTGTTGATGAGAGAGTTGATATTGAGGAAGCAAAAACTATGGCAAAATGGTTGGTGTAAACTTTGCGTGATAGCAAATTAGATGCACCTATGTTATATCGTACTCATTTAGGCTCTCATAGTGCTTCTTTTGCACCAGATTGCTATGCTATGGCTGCCTGTAGTCTGTGTGATGAGAATGAGCCTCTTTCGTTTGATGAAGCACAAAGTTCAGAAAATTGGATGGTTGCTATGCAAACAGAATATGATACTATTATGAAAAATGGTACATGGTCTTTATGTGACTTGCATCCTAGCAAGAAGGCCATTGGCACTAAGTGGGTATACAAGCAGAAGCGTAAGCTTGATGGAACAATTGACAAGTATAAGGCTAGGCTTGTTGCAAAGGGTTATGCTCAAGAAAGAGACATTGATTTTGATGAGACCTTTGCTCCTATATGCCGAATGACTACTATTCCTAGCATTTGTGCACTTGCAGCTCATCATGGTTGGAATGTATATCAATTGGACATTAAAACTGCATTTCTGAATGGTGACTTGCATGAAGAAGTGTATGTTTTTCAATCGTGTGGCTTTGTGCAGAAAGGGCATGAAAACCAAGTGCATAGGTTGAAAAAGGAATTATATGGTTTGAAGCAAGCACCACGTGCTTGGTATGAAAAGATACATGCCTACCTAATTTCACATGGTTAGTCCAATTGAGAGCACCTCATATGTTAAGCGTGCAAATGATGTGCTTCTGATCATTGCTGTCTATGTTGACACATTATTGTAGCATTTTGGCTTTGAAGACTGTAAACCTATTGCCACTCCTATGGGGACAGGTTTATGGTTGAGTCTTCATGATGCTGGAGATGCATTTGTTGTTGTTTTCTATCAACAGGTTGTTAGATGCTTGATTTACCTATGCATTACTCGACTAGATATTCAGTTTGCTATCTTAGAGATGAGCAAGTTTATGCATTGCTCATGTCTTAAGCATTGGTAGGCGGTTAAATGCATCTTTTGCTACTTGAGTGGTACCCGAATACTTGGAGTGTTTTATCGCTATCGTCAGATTTACATGCTTTTTTTGACTCTGACTCGGCTGGTTGCTATGACACTCGTGTGTCCTCCAGTGGCTTTTGCTTCATGCTTGGTAGCTCATGTATATCCAAGTTAAGCAAGACACAACCTATTGTGGCCACTTCTAGTTATGAGGCCGAGTATAGGGAAGCTTTCACAACGATCGTTGAGTGTGTGTGGCTCAGATGCCTTATGGATGATTTGGGTGTTGGTAAGTTTTCTGCCATCACCATCTTCACTTATAGTCAGAGCGCATTGGAAGTTGTAAGGAACCTTGTGTTCCATGCTCGCACTAAGCACATTGAGGTTCACTATCATTATGTAAGGGAGAGGTTCTCTATTGGAGAGATCGGTTTGGCATATGTGCCCACATAAGAGAACATTGCAGACCTTTTCACAAAGGCTCTGCCTAGGGACAAGTTTGAAGCTTTTTGCAAAGCTTTGGGCTTACTTCCTTTTGTAGATTGATTCCACACAGCTTTGTATTTCCTTATACATGAGTGCAAGCTCCTCGTTCACCGCATCACTCCCAGTGGGGATTTGTTGATATATTTAGGTACTGATGTGTGTGAACATACTAGGACCATCATACCACTTTTTTCCCTCTTTAGGAGGTTTTTTCCCCGGCTTGTATATATGCCTACAATGGGGCACTTATCTTTGTACATTCTCTTGGTAATACATTGAGTATTGTGTGTTGTGCTCCAAGTTTCTTCTTCTTTGTGTTGTTCACGTGCTTTCGCATACCTCAAACTCCAACAGTCCGTGTGCCTTGTCTTTGAATGAAAGGTTGAGCCCTTGGCCAATCAGATGTTTCTCTTGAGTTTGGTTGCTATAATGTAATGCATGCAACTTAGTGGTTTGTCTTGAAGTCATCCATTGGATGACCAAGTTATATTGTTCCCTTTTGCAAGTCTTTCTTTCTCATCACAATTATTTTTCGGATTCTTTGTAATTTTTGCTTTCCATAAAATGCAAAAATTTATTCTTTGGACAATCAGATGTTTCTCTTGAGTTTGGTTGCCATTATGTAATGCATGCAACTTAGTGGTTTGTCACGAGTCATCCATTGGATAACCAAGGTATATAGTTTCCTTGCAAGTGTGCAAAAGTTTATTCTTATCATTTGTATCTTTACTCATGGATACTTGTTTTTTATTATGTATCCATCAAATACTTCTTTTAGAGAGTTTTAATGTTGTTAATCGTTTCTTGTTATCAATTCATGGATTTCGATGAGGCTATCAAATGAGTGGAAATTGAAGTGAGTAGGATGAGACAAAATTCAAGACTAGTATTAAATTCTTTAAATGGTTTTTCTTGAAGAGGTTGACTTATGTGATCTTCAAGAATTTTTATTATCAATCAGATGATATGATATTTGTTATGTTTACGTTGATGCTGTATGATTTTGGGTGATAATATTTTCTTATATGATGCATTTATGTATAATTAATTTTCAATAGATGAGGAATGATGTGCAGCATGGACATTGTTTTTCTTTCCAAACTTAAATTTTATGAAGTTCACATCTGGAATTATATTTTTTGTGTAGAGAATTGTAGGATGGAGCTTGTTTGTGAAAGAGGAGGCAAGAGGAGTAGAGATGGAGAATATAGTGCTTATGCTAATTCATATCATAATCGTGACTAGTTTATCGATAAAATGAAATGGTTACTAATAGTTCTTGTTTAGTGTCCATCCATGTGACATATACATGGCCGTAAGCCCTTTGTCAGACGAGCTGAAGGGTTCTTATAATTGTGAACCTTGCCAAGCATTAAACAATGATCTTTATAGCATCTTATGTATGAAATGATACTTGATGTCCATATGCGTTGTCTTTGAATGAAACGTTGAGCCCTTGGCCAATGAGATGTTTGTGTTGAGTTTGGTTACCATAATGTAATTCATGCAACTTAGTGGTTTACTATGAAATATGATTTCCTTGCAAGTCTTTGTTTCTGATCATAATCATTTTTCGGATACTTTGGAATTTTTGCTTTCCATAAAATGCAAAAGTTCATTCTTATCATTTATTATCTTTATTCGTGGATACTTGTTTTTTTGTTATGTATCCATCAAGTTCCTTTTTTAAAGAGTTCTAATGCTGTTAATCCTTTAGTTATTATTTCATGTTTTTTTATGAGGCTATCAAAGGAGTGGGAATCGAAGTCAATAAGATAAGATGAAATTGAAGAAGTATTATATTCTTTAAGTGGTTTTTCTTGAAAAGGTTAATCAAGAATTTTTATTGTCAATCAAATCACATAATATGTGTTAATTTTATGTTCATGCTGTATATGACATCGATTAGTAATGTTTTCTTATATGATGCATTTATGTATAGCTCATTTTCAACAAGTGATAAATGATATGTAGCATGGGCATTGTTTTTCCTTCCAAACTTCAATTATATGAAGTTCACGTATGAAACTATATATCTTGCATAGAGAAGCGTAGCGAAGAGTAGAGATAAGGAGTATAGTACTTATGCTAATTCATATCATAATCGTGACTAGGATATCGATAAAATAAAATGGTTGCTATTCTTGTTTAGTATCCATCCATGTGACACATACATGGTTGTAAGTGCATGGCCGTAAACCCTTTGTTAGACATGCTTAAGGGCTCTTATAATTGTGAATCTTAATAAGATGTAAATAATGATGTTTATAGCATGTTGTGTATGAAATGATACTTCATGTCCATATGCTTTCTCTTTGCATGAATGGTTGAGGCCTTAGTCAATCAAATGTTTCTCTTGATTTTGACTACCGTAATGCAATGCATGCAACTTAGTGGTTTGTCGTGAGTCATCCACTTGATGAACAAGTCATATAGTTTTGTTGGAAGTATTTTTTTCCATCATAATCTTTTTTTCTCTTGAAGATTTGATAAAATATTATCATTTAGCTCCCCATGACATAGGATCTCCATTAAATATACCAAAAAATTAAAGTGGACTTTTGATTATCACTATATATTACAAAATAAGAATCCATGTAGTCGAAAACACATGTTTCATGGCTTTCAAAACAAATGTAATTATCCTCTATATGACTCAAGTATTGCATAAATCCTCTCACTAATGCCATATGTTTGTGCATATCAATTACACATCTTTCAAGCAATCAAAGATCAAGAAATGGTGGAGAGTTTGCCTACTTTTGCTTTAGCAAATGATGCAAAATCATGTGAGCATGCTTGAAGGAAAGCTTCACAAACTTCCTTTCAAGAAATGTTGATACATCATGGACACAAGAAAGTTGCAAATCATACATTTAGATGTGAATGATCCTAGAGAATACATTCCATTCAAGTTTACATGGATTCATCACATTTATTGATGATTTTTTGAGACATTCATGGATTTATGGTCTTAAAGAAAAGTCAAAGGTTTTTCCTAATTTCAAGAAGTTCTTGGCTATGGTTGAAAATGAAATTCAGATAAAAATTGAGATTTTAAGAAGTGATAGAGGAGGAGAGTACATGTCAAGGGGCTTCAAATCTTTTCTTGAAGACAAAGTATCTCTCATCAACTCACTATTGTATACACTCCAGAAAAGAATGGTGTTGCAAAGAGAAAGAATATGATACTTATTGAGATGATGTGTAGCACAATATCATCCAAAAAGCTTTCTCCTAAATTTTAGTTTGATGCAGTACATACAACTAATCACATTCTGAATAGGTCTTCCATAAAAGCTTTAAAGTTCATCACACTGTATGAAGCTTATTATGGTAAGAAATCCAATGTGAGTTGTTACACTTATGAGTTTCTCGAGTAGCTTTGATGTGAACCTTTTCCCTATACATGGGCACTTTTTACTCTAGTGCTGGCTAGAGGTTTTTTCCCCATGTTACCACATACTTGATACTCTCATATGTGGTGGTACTTTGTACTTAAGGATATTATTAAGCTCTTACTTGAGTTCAGTTCATCATCAATAGAGAGAGCTATTCCAGCCATCGTCTTCTCTGTGTGTCTTGTTGTGTTTGTGCTCCTTGTGTGTGCTTCTTGTGTATCTCTCGCACTTCTACACACACCCGAGTGGTATCAGAGCAGGTTCAACTCCTTCTAAAGTTTCGGTTTTTTGTGTCACAGTGCGTGCACTTTTAACAATGCAAATTGACTTCGGGGCGTAGAAGAGTGAATTTCAGTAGCCAAGAAATATTTCCACCAGGTGCGCTAGTGAGATAGGGTTTTACCCCCATTTTGAAGCCATTCATGCAATGGTTTGTGAGCTGAAATTTCAACATTCATTTCAGCTTTCGTCGACGTGAAGATTTTGTCACATTCTTGTTCTTTTGTGAAATGGTGGGCAACAATGACTTGTTTGGCATGCTTCAAGCTGAAGATAAGCTTGATAGGGCCAACTATCCGATGTGGTCTTACATGATGAAGCATGTTCTTGTTGCTAAACAACTTTGGAACATAGTGACAGATGTAGATCGAAGACCCGCAGGTTCTTCTACTTCATAGTCTACTGTCACAGATGGAGCTTCTTCTTCGAGTACAGTGGTTTCTCCTTCTCCACCTACATAGGAGCAGCTTAGATGGGATTGAAAAGATGCTCAAGCTCATGCTTTGATTGCGCTTTCAATGCAACATCATATAGTTCCACACATTCGGTCATGTTCTACATCATGATAGGCATGGGATACTCTTGCTTCTTTGTATGTCGTGCATAATGAAGCATATGTTGCATACTTGAGGAAGCAACTTGAGGATGTATGTATGGCTGGAGTCGGTGGATGTGTATGTGACACGCATCAAGGACTTGAAAGAGCAATTGGCAAACATAGATGAGATCATTTTGGGTGCATCACTCATTTCTACATTGTTGAAAGGATTACCGGAATCTTTTCAAAGCTTTGCTACTACACTCCATTTGGTTGCAAAAGGAAATCCTAATATGTATGCATTTGATGAGGTTGTGTCTCTTCTTTTGCAAGAAGATCAATCTGGAGTGAATAGGAGTGGTTTGATTGAGGGAATGCAAGCACTTGCTATCTCATAAAAGGGGAAAAGTAAGTATGGTTCAGCTTTGGGTTCATCAAAACAAAAGCCTCAAGCTTCCTCTTCCACTCATTCCTCTAATGATGCCGAAATGCAAAAGAAGAAGAGATGCAAATATTGCTGAAAGGCTGGTCATACTATTGATGAATGTAGAAAGCTCGCTAAACGCAATGAAAAGAAGAAGGAATCCGGCATGTTTGTCGCTAAAAATTCAGCAAATGCAAAGAATGATGAAGCTAACATGGCTCAAGATTTTTGGGCATGTGTTGTTACATGTCATTATGATGCTTCTTTACATTCTAAATGTATGGTTGTGAGTGAGGCTGATTCGGATTGGTTCTTTGATAGTGGTGCTTCAAAACACATAACATCATGCAAAAGATTTTTTGCCTCTTTGAAAGATGCACCCAAAGAAGGACATGTGGTGTGTGCAAACAATGCCTCTTATCCTATCATTGGAGTAGGAGAAATTGAGCTTACGTCTGCAAATGGAGGTGTGATTCTCTTGAAAAACGCATTGTAAGTGCCCAACATCAAGAAGAACTTAATTTCAGTTCCGTTGATTGCCAAAGCTGGACTTCATGTACACTTTGTTGATTATAAGTGTATGGTTCATGATTTCAGCAATGGTGATGTTATCGTGATGTCCGGTACATTATGTAATGGTTTGTATCGCATGGATATATACAAGAGGGTTGCCTCAAATGCCTTGCTTGCTCATACTTCTTCCACGGCTGAAATGGAGCTTTGGCATGCTCGTTTTGGTCACTTGAACTTCAATAGTTTGCTTTACTTGCAAAAGAAGGACATGGTTATTGGTTTGCCTTCACTTGAGTCCATTGAAAAGCATGCATGTAAAGGTTGCATTCTTGGAAAAATGCATCGTGCTTCTTTTCCAAAAGATAGTCATACACACACTACAAGAAAATTGCAGCTTGTTCATAGTGATGTATGTGGTCCCATCAAGACTCCATCTTTTGGGAAGCATGTATATTCTGTTACCTTCATTGATAATGCTACTCGCAATACATAGGTGTATCCTATGAAAGCAAAGAATGAGGTATTTTCTTTCTTCAAAGCATTTTTAGCTATGGCTGAAAATTTTTCTTCACAAAAGCTTTTGACTCTACGCACGGATCGTGGTGGTGAATACATGTCACATGAATTTAATGCTTTTCTTCGTGAAAGAGGTATTTCACACCAATGTACGGTGCCATATACACCCCAGTAAAATGGTGTTGCCGAGCGTAAAAATAAAACTCTACTTGAAGTGGCACGATGTATGGTTAAAGGAAAGCATCTTCCTGATAAGTTTTGGATGGAAGCGATCATGTGTGCAAACTATGTGTTGAATTGCTGCCCTACAAAAGCATTGAGAGTCATCACTCCTTATGAGGCTTGGAATGGTCATAAGCGTATGGTTAGTCATATGCGTGTGTTTGGTTGTTTGGCATATGCTCTTGTGCCATCACAACAACGTCACAAACTTGATGACAAGGCAAAGAAATGTATATTTGTTGGTTATAGTGCTGAAAGTAAGGGATATCGTTTGTACCATCCATTGACGAACACAATTATTATGAGTCGAGATGTTGTATTTGCCGAAAATTCAGTTTTTCCTCTACTTGAATGCAAAAAACAGCCAACAGTTACCTCACAAGATGTGTTCAATACACTCATGCCTTTGTTCAAAAATGGTGCGCTTGACCATGGCCATGTAGACCAGCCAACTGAGGCTCAAAGGGCTGAAAAATTCCAGCCAAATAGGGCTGAAAATGCAGAGAATTTCCAGCCAAACATGGCTGAAAAATTTCAGCAAAAAAGTATCAAAATTGTTGGAAATTTCCAGCCACATATGGTTGAACATTCGCATAAAAATATGGCTGAAAATGAGCATGAAATTCAGACCACGCATGATGTACATGTTGAAGATGTATTACATAATGAACGACACATGTCTATCAAGAGTGCACAAACTATGCCAAAGTAGCTGAAACAAACTTTGCAACACAACAAATTGAGTGCACCTTTACTTGGTAGAACGAGATCAAGCTCTCACTATGCATCAAGTAATTTTGTGGATTATTCTCTTATTGCAACAACATGTAATGAAGAGCCACTTTCTTTTGAAGACGCATGTGACGATCCACAATGGATGAGTGCTACACAATCAGAAATGGATTCCATACATAGGAATGGTACTTGGGAGTTATGTGAATTGTCAAAAGGAAAGAATGCCATTGGTACAAAGTGGGTTTACAAGATTAAGAGAAAATATGATGGTAGCATTGATCGCTACAAAGCTAGATTGATGGCATTGATTATGAGGAAACTTTTGTACCTACTTCACGCATGACTATCATTCGTATTGTGGTTACATTGGTTGCCCATCGAGGTTGGAAGGTGCATCAGTTGGACATAAAAACAGCCTTCTTGAATGGTGATTTGCAAGAAGAGGTTTATGTGAAGCAACCTCCTAGATTTGCTGTGAAAGGGAAAGAGCATATGGTTTGTCACTTGTATAAAGCCTTGTATGGTCTCAAGCAAGCTCCACGTGCATGGTATGACAAAATCCATAAGCACTTGATTGCTCTTGGCTTCACATGTAGTCCGATTGAAAGCACACTCTATGTACACAAAAATGGGGCTGATCTTATAGTGCTTGTTCTTTATGTCGATGACATACTCTTGATGGGGTCATGTGATGCAAAACTTGACATTCTTATGGCTGATTCACAGCATACTTTTGATGTCACTTATCTTGCTCTTTTGAGCTACTATCTTGGCATCCAGTTTGTATCCGTTGAGGGGGAATCGTTATGCATCAAGGCAAAGTATGTTGAAAAAATACTTAAGCGTTTTGACTTTGAGGATTGTAAGCCAGTTTCCACACTAGTTGAAATCGGATTCAGGTTCTCAATTGAGGATTCCAGTGATGCATTTGACACTTCTCTTTATCAGCAAGCTGTGGGATATCTTATATATGCATGCAACACAAGGCCGGATATACAATATGCAGTTTCCCAGTTGAGTCGATTCATGCATAGCCCTGGCACTAAGCATTGGCAAGCGGTGAAATGTGTGTTTAGATATCTCCGAGGCACTTTGAGCTTAGATCTCTTTTATGGCAGAGATATTCAACCATGCTTGCATGCTTTTACAGATAGTGATTGGGCTGGTTATTATGATACTAGCGTGTCCACAAGTGGTAATTGCTTTTTCCTTGGAGGCTCATGCATATCTTGGTTGAGTAAGAAGCAACCTACAATGGCGACATCGAGTTGTGAAACTGAGTACAGGGCAGTTTTCACAGCTATAGTTGAGTGTATATGGCTGAGATGCCTATTGATGGATCTTTGCATGGAGATTGATGCTGCTACCCATATTCTCACTGATAGTCAGAGTGCTTTGGTTGTTGCACGAAACCTAGTGTTTCATGCATGGACCAAACATATTGAGGTGCATTATCACTATGTGAGAGAGCATCTTCATGCAGGAGATATTGATTTGGTATATTGTTGGAAGTGAGGTAGGCCCTTAGGCTCATGTCACAGGTCCATGGTTCCATAGTTCCATTCATGTACAACATTAATTCTAGCAATCTTCCATATTGACAAAACATGAACATACCACAACTTAATCATACAGATGATGAGACAAAGATAGAGAAAGAATAGACATCATGTGTAAGGTGTTACGTAAGCCAGTGCTTACTCATAGTATCATATATACCAATGTTCAATGTACAATGTGGGAGCAAAACTCTCAACCATTCTATGTGATGAGAAATAGATGAATGAGTGAATGTACAATGTAACAAACATATTCAGATGTATGGGCAGTAATCTGAATATACATGAGATGTGTGACCTTATAGGTTATAGAAGAGTGAATATGAGTGACTGAATGAGGAAGGATCAGTGTGAAACTGATGGTCAACAAACCTACATCTAAACTTAGGCTATGGAAGACCCTAAGTCAGATACGTGTGTGAAAAGATCACATACTTATAAAGTAGCATAGAATGCTAACAAGATTGTTGCCGGAAATCCTCAAACTCATGTGAACACACCTTCTCAAACACCTCATAAAAATATGCATAAAGCATATAAGTACTGATTCTCTTGTACCTATGCCGAATAGGACTTCTTCTGATATGAACGCCACAGCCTCCATAAACTTCAAGTAGTACCTGTGTGCATAAAGAGAATATGTACCTGAATACTTAACATAAGATGTGAATCTTATGTTAATCTCCATCTAATGTCTTTGAAGTAGCCCGACATCTTCTTGTAGAAGACAATCTTCAACCTAATATCTTCCTGTAGAAGATAATCTTCAAAATCATGTAGATGGTCCCATCCAATGTCTTTGAAGTAGCCAGACATCTTCTTGTAGAAGATAATCTTCAACCTAACATCTTCTTGTAGAAGATGATCTTCAAATACATCATGTAGATGGGCGATCCTCACCATCAAGCTGCTAATAATCAAGTCTTCTTGCCATGAACAAGAGATGACCTCCTCTCCATGAGCTAGAGTGTGAGCACACCCTTCATCTTCTCCAAGAAGAATCATTAAGAAGAACTCCATAGCTGCTCCTCAACATGCTTCAAGTTAGCACCATGGCTGCCCCATGTGCTAGAAGAAACACCACCTCTACTGAGGTCCAAGCTCCAAAGCTTGTGTTGATCCTAGGTGAAGGATGAATAAACAACAAGGCATGCTCTTATTATATAGTAGAGCTTCTCTTCCAAAAGCTATTATGAAAAGCTACGATCGCTTCTAATAAAGCATAAAGCTTGTATCGTATTTTTGGCGCTGTACGTTCGCGAATATAAAAGCAAAAGCTCAAAAATCATCCGCTGCGCGATATGCTGCCGACGGGATTTGAACCCGGACCACTGGGATGGGAGGACTTTCGCTTATCCATGGCGCCCGTCGTGGTTTGTTGTACAAGGGAGTGAATACGACCTGTACACATGCTTTCTCCGCTGCTATATCTGCTCACGCTGTTGTGTTGTACCAACTATTAAAACAATAGCTACATGTGCTATAGTTACTGAGAAAGATGGACCAAGAAGACATTGTTTTCCAACATATATGTGCCTACACAAGATAATGTGGCAGACATATTCACCAAAGCTCTTCCATGGGAAAAGTTTGAAGCTTTTCGCAAAGCTTTAGGCTTATTACCTTGTGGGGGCTGATCTGTCACTCCGTGTATGTGTTCAGATCATTCGATCCAGGGGGATTGTTACACTTATGAGTTCCTCGAGTAGCTTTGATGTGAACCTTTTCCCTATACATGGGCACTTTTTACTCTAGTGTTAGCTAGAGGTTTTTTCCCCATGTTACCACATACTTGATACTCTCATATGTGGTGGTACTTTGTACTTAGGGATATTATTTAGCTCTTACTTCAGTTGAGTTCATCGACAATAGAGAGAGCTATTCCAGCCATCGTCCTCTCCGTGTGTCTTGTTGCGTTTGTGCTCCTTGTGTGTGCTTCTTGTGTATCTCTCGCACTTCTACACACACCCAACATGAGTTACTTCAAAGTATTTAGTTCTCTAGTTTATGTTATCATTGAGATGCCTAATCCTAATTTTTGCTCAAAAAGTTTTTTTGCATACTATGAATCCTTAGGGCATGAGCAAAAAGAAAAGCTAATTTAAATAATACTTTGATGGCTAGTTTGAAAGATCACAACAATTTTAGCCCCAAAAAGCAAGATCATATTTTAAAGTCTGTCGCAAGGTTTTTAGTGCTTTTCATTGCTTTTTTGTAATTTTTTCATAAAATTTCTCCATTTTATATAAGCAGAGTTTGGGGGTCACAATAGGCATCATTGAAGGATCATCCAAAACTAACTTCTAGCATTGGGTACTCTACCAATTGAAGAAGGTGTTCCCAAATTTTGGTGTAGATTTGGAGGAGATTTTGGTAGCTAACTATCAGCTTTTACCAGGTTTTGTAAGTAGCAAGTTCTAATTTTAGTTCTTCCTCTTTTTTTTTTTATGGTAGTCCAAGGCTTTTTGCCTTCTGCTTCAACACAATGAGGAGTTTATCTTTCTATTTAGGTCAATTTTTGATTTAGGGTTTTTGAAACCCTAATTTTAGAATTAGAATTTGTTGTACAAATAGTTCTAAATTATTTCTATTCATTTTAGTGGCACATAAATACACTTTTCATACCTCTTAGGCACTTTATGAACAATCTCTTGTATCTAGAATCCTAAATTCAACCTAGATTCATTTTTGTATTAGCATACATTCGATTTTGTACACACTTTGACAAATTATGTATTCTCTCTCTATTTCTCATTCATAAAATTTTGAGTCTTAAGGTGTGTATGCTAAGGTTCATGTGTTGGAAGATCTTGTAAATCGGTGAATATTATTAATGGGCTTACCTTACTGCCTTAGGGTTGTTGGGATTTGCATGAGAAGAAACTCCGAAGGCATCCACGTGTGTGAAAATCTAGGATATCACAAATATGAGATGGTTATGGTAATATACCATCACCATTAGCAACCCTTTTTATATCATATGAGTTCTTGGTTAAAAACTCCCTTAGTCAATCTTTTCTTATTTACCATAATCTTTTCATCTACCAGTACTTCAAAAGATTGGTCATTATCTCAAGGCCTCCTAGCCTCTCACTTATGTCTAAGTTTCAATCACCTTATTTTATAAGATTTCCTTCCCTGTAATTCCATTTTTTTCTCAAAATGGCATTAGAAGGCATATGGAAAAGATTCTCTAATGGTTGCTCCCATTGGCCCCTATGTACTTTGTACATAGTCTTCTATATGTGTTGTTTCCTCATTTCCTTTCCCCTAAGAAGACTCTTGGAAAGACAAAGAGAAAGCAAGAAACAAGCTTGTTCCATAAAAGACGATGTATGACTATTGGAGTACTAAGCTGCAAGATAAGTGTGAAACTTGATGAAGACAAAAATCATGTAATCCTTTGAGAAATAGAACTAATTTCCATTAAAAACATCATTTCAAAACCGTCTTGAACCAATATGATAGACTTGCGCTTATGCCACTTCATGTATTCCTAATCTTGAGCATACTTACAACCAATAGTTTTAACCTAAACTATCCTTGTGTCCTATGCAAATCCCTCCTCTTAGTTCATATATAAGAAGTTCTTGGAAATAGAATCAAATCTCTACATTTGATTATCCGAAAATTCCTTGGTTGGTTGTCCATTAAAATGGGAATAACTTATTTGGAAGAGTCTCTAATGGCATTGTGATGCAAAATCTAATCATCATCTTCCCCCTTATTTGCAATGTGAATGCATACACATTCCTTTTGTGAGATTCAAATAATCCATAAGTACTAATCTTCCTAATTGGTGCTCAATTGTCATCCTTATGACAAAATACCAAGTAAGAGAGTTGATGCTTATATGGGTCAAATGTATCCCTATCTCTTCAAATCCAAAAGTCATAATTCATCAGTCAATTCTCAGCCTTTATAATGCCAATAACTAGAACTCCTCTTGAAATAAAAACTTCTCATCTAAAGTTTTCATGTGAGACTCTATCTACCACTGTGATTAATTGATCTCCCTCTTTCTCTTGGTATAATAATGCCACTCCTATCTACCCGTTATCTAGAATATTCCTATAGGAGCAACCTAGATTTACTTCCCCAAAGACAAATCCCTATTGAGACTCATTTCTATGAGTAAATTAAACTTCTGTTGAAGTAACAATCTAAACTCTCTATTTCTCTACGAGAAAAATGATTTTATATGTGGAATATTATCCTCTTTATCTTCGCCTTAAAAGAGACTATGGGTCAATAGTGCTACATTTATAAATACAATATATGGAAATAAAATATCCTAATCATACTCCTCTAGAAGAGCAAATCTTCTCTATGATAGAACCATAGCCTAAGGAGATATTTTCTCCTTCTTGTTTAATGAAAATGCTCTCCATGAAAGATGAGTCTTTTTTCTTTCGCCATTGCAATGCCTTGTGATGTAACTTCCTTAATTAGCCTTGAAATTGCAATACTGTGACTTAGGATCATTTCAACAAAGGATGCAAATTAGTGTTTTAACCTGTTATTGGAGCTATTTTTCATTGAAATCTTGAAACTTTATCAACTTTTTTCATCCATCCTTTTTGCAATTATCTCATTTTATCACCTCTAGCTTTAGTCTAAAGATCTTTGACTTGGATAACAATTTAGAAACCTTTTTGTGCTAATTTGGTTTTGTTTGTCCCACAAAATAATTGTATTTTCACAATTGTAGCTAATATAGAAGGAATCCCTATGAGATAGTTGGGATACTAAATATTTTGGTAAAAAAAGAAAAGGAAGGAAAAATAAGTTCATTTTTATGCATCCCAAGGTTGCTCTTGTACTCTCTTCTTCACTTCATGTACTCTAATGAGGAAAGTAAAGCCAAGCCACCAAGTAAAAGAATGAAATTTACATATATCCCAAGATGGCTTCTACATCCTCCTCTCCTTGCTATAGGCTCAGTAGAAGGAGGCACAACATCATGTACAGTGGAAAGAAACATCATGGAAAAAAGAGGAAAAAGGGAAGCATCTCTACACCCCCAAGTACCCTCTACAATCCATGAGCTCAAAGATCTTGATGGGAAATAAAGACAAATTCTTAGAACGTTTCAAAAAAGTTGGAAAAAAGTATTTTCCTCTATCTTCTCTCTCCGCCAAATTCCTACACTCTCTCTGCTCATGCGATGCTCACACACATTATTAAGAAGGAAAGTGTGAAGCTTGGATGGAGCATAACTCAGGTTGGGAGTGTCCAATTTTAGTGTTGTTTGATTTTTTTTTTGGGGAAATTTTGGTGCAATCAATATTTTTAGATTCTACATAGATTGGAAGATATGAGTTTTAGGTAGGTTTTGTGAATGGAGTAGAGGTGTCAATTTTGATGTGTAAGAGATATGGAGTGGTGGTGCACCATGAAGAAAGGTTCTATGCATAGTCTAGGCTTGGAGTACATGTTGTAAGATAAAGAGCAATAGAAGTATTTATTGAAAAGACATTGACACAAAATTGATAGATCATGAAAGGAGATTGTTCTTGACATTGTAGCATCTCATCGACAACCCACCATCTCAAGATTGGATCACCGTAGCACTTGATTCTTGTAGTTGAACATTAGAATTTGTTTGTGCCTTGCATGATTCATCATTTTAGCACTATGTTGGATCTTTTTTGGTTGAATGGTGCATCATTGGTCATTTGAATGACTATTTTAGCATCTTTGTGTTGTAGTGCACCTTCCCTGTCGTGATCTCTTCCTCTTTGCCGCCACTTTATTGTTGTATTACTGCTTGTTGTTGTCCTTATTTATCTTTGGATGTAGCTATGTCAAAGTATTTTGTTTTATACTATTGGTATTGGAGTTGAGTTTGATTAATTGGCTTATTGTGTTCTAGTCTTTGCAGCTCTTTGCATTTGAGTGAGTTTTAAGTTTTTCGAGAGGCTCATCTATGTGAGTTTAAAGTCACTAAGAGGTGCACATAATTGATTTTCATATATTTCACATTCAAGAAGGAACCCTTCAAGGACTATGGGTGATTTTGTTTCCTATCCCCTTACATCACGAACATTTGGCATGCCCAATGGGACCTAAAGCAATGGAAGGACATGAAGTAGTGGAAGGACATGAAGGGGTGTGTTGACTTGAAACATGCCAATAAGGTGATCAAAGAAGTGATTTACATAGGAGCAAGTTAACAGTGAAGAGGAGTGATCCATCACATCAGAAGCATCGACAAGCTTTGTTGCATTGGAGGAATAGAAGAAACTCGTGTGAGGAAGAACCATGGAGGACTTGAATCATCTCCTATGGAGGGTAAGCATTAGCTTTCCCATCTATCGTGGATTAGCAAATCAAGATCCTGAGGACCATGTGAGGCATTTTCTAGCACTGCTTAAGAGTATGGGACTACAAGATCTTGAGGACCATGTGAGGCACTATCTTAGCACTACGTAAGAGTAGGGGGACCAAAAACAAACTAATATAGGATTTTGTTCATGAATTCCTTTTCCTATGGTTTGGGGAAGTAATCCTTGCTCAATTTCACATATGTAGGTAAATGTGTAATAAATACCTTTTCCAACCTACATATTGAACATGTGAAGTACTTTGGATATGTACTCACTTTGGGATAATATATGCATCTGTTAATCCTATCATGAATGACGTGCATGCCAAACTTATGTTTGGCATTTCCCAAATCCTTAAGGTCAAATGTCTAACTCAACTTCTTCTTGAGCAATGACAAGTCATCAAAGGACTTCCCAAGAATCAACATATCATTGACATAAAGTATAAGCATATCGAGCTACCTTTAATCATCTCTCAACATAGAGACAATGATCCTCATTGCTTCAAGAATAACCTCAAGACTTCTTAATTCCAAGGAATTCCCCAAAGATTAAGGATGTTGTTCTACGGATTGGAGAAAGAACTCACTAGTATGGGGCACTGGGAACTAACTCCCATTCATGATTTTCTTTGATGACCAAAGAAAAAATAGACTCAAGATCTGGTAGGAAACACGCCAATAGATGCAAGTGACTCACATATGCTTTTGATTTTCAAAGTGTAGTCCTTACCGACATGCCCTTCTTCTGAGTTACAATTTCTGTGCCTTTCTATTGGTCTCATATAATGTGACCAAACTGCTCCAAGCCTCTTTCGGAGCCTTGGCATCTTGAATGTGCCCAATCATGCTATCCTATATGCTAACACATAGCCAATACATTACCTTTCATGCTCCTTGATTCCATTCCTCGTACACTCTTAACAGGTCCGCAGTCCGATTCCTCTCTGGTAATTGCGAAGCATTTTCATTCTCTCCTTCGATGTACTTCCAGTAGCCTTTTCCATCATGAAATTCTTCATTCTGAATCTCCAAGCATGGAAGTTGTTCTTGTCCAGCTTATCGCTCATAAGCTGACTCATTCCATCTGCGTTTGCCATTTCTACTGTAATTCACAACACTGCAAAACACTACAAGCAACACTTCTTCTTGAACTCTATCGCACTATGACATGACAGTTCGATCTCAGAAGAAATACATTTTTCGTGTATCAGTAGTACACGAAATCACTTGAAATTCTAGATCTGGAATAAATGAGTGTTGTCAAACACGAAGCAAGTTACACTTTTGCAAACTGACCTGTTTCTTTGTGGGCCCCGCCTTGCGAGCTCAAAATGGAGGTCGATATGGTCATTTGTGAATCGTGCTTTCTCCACGCCTTCTCACGTACTCTTCACCATCGGCCTTCTCCACAAGCTCTCTACAACCACACTGGCTCTGATACCATGTGACGAGGAAAGAGATAAGGAAGAGAGCTCACACACACACTCTCACAATCAAAGAGAAGCACACACTCAGATTGAGGCAAGGAAGAATGATCTTCTTCTTCTTCTTCTTCTTCTTCTTCTTCTTCTTCTTCTTCTCTTCTTCTTCTTCTTCTTCTTCTTCTTCTTCTTCTTCTATTACATAAAAAGGAATATATAAGAATGACTTAAAACCAACAATACAACTACTACAATATATAAATACCAGTACATAAGGAAAAACCTAATGTCCATAAATGAGTGAGCTAGCAAGAAACAAATGTGCCATCACTCTCGGTAGATAAATCTAATAAAGCTCAATGAAGTGTCCCTTACATATACCGGCATGACCACTATACATGTTAGGGAAATGAAAAAGTGATACGTGTCATCCTAGATCATCACATGTTGAGCTTGATATCTCAACATGAATAGTAGTCATTTGGCATGTAGGAGCAAAGGTCTCATCAAAATCAATGCCTCTTTCTTGTGCATAACCTTTTGCAACAAGCCTAGCCTTATCCCTGTCAATTGTTCCATCTGGTTTATGCTTCAGCTTGTATACCCTCTTAGTGCCAATGGCCTTCTTGCTAGGAGGCAAGTCACATAAAAACTAGGTACCATTCTTCATAATAGCGTTGTTGGAGTTGTTGGAGTTAGACGTCTGCGGAAGCACGCAAACAACACAAGGAAGAAGAAGAAGCTTGGAGCACAACACACAAGACTGAATGTATTACTAGAGAATGTACAAAGATAAGTAGCCCATTAGGGCAATAGGCGTATATACAAGCCGGGGGAAAAAAACCTCCTAAAGAGGGAAAAAAGTGCCCCGGCGGTCCTAGAGTGTTCACACACATCAGTACCTAAATATATCAACAAATCCCCCCTGGGAGTGATGCGGTGAACAAGGAGCTGGCACTCATGTATAAGGAAGTGCCAAGCTATGTGGAAATCACTCCACGAAAGGAAGTAAGCCCAAAGCTTTGCGGAAAGCTTCAAACTTCTCTCTAGGCAGAGCCTTCGTGAAAAGGTCTACAATGTTCTCTTGCGTGGGCACATATGCCAAGCTGATCTCCCCAGTAGAGAACCTCTCCCTGACATAATGATAATGCACCTCAATGTGCTTAGTGCGAGCATGGAACACAAGGTTCCTCGCAACTGCCAATGCGCTCTGTCTATCAGTGAAGATGGCGGTGGCAGAGGACTGACCAACATCCAAATAAGCCATAAGGCGTCTGAGCCACACACACTCAACAGTAGCTGTGAAAGCTGCTGAAGAGTGAGGTGTTCACTCACTTCAAAATTTTTAAAGCTATGGTGGAAAAGCAAACAGGGAAGTATATTCAGACATTAAGATCTGACGGAGGAGGTGAATACATGTTAAATGAGTTCATCACTTTTCTAAAAAATCATGGAATTCGGCCTCAATTTTCATGCAGCTATACACCACAATAGAATGGCATTGTTGAACACAAAAATAGACATATTGTAGAAATATCGAGAGCCTTGATGGCTGAGAAGAATATGTCTCATTGTTATTGGGTAGAAGCTGTTCATACTGCTGTATACATAATGAACATAACTCTGACTGCTATTGTACATCCATTTACACCTGAAGAGAAGTTTAGACGTAAAAAGACAAACTTATCACATCTGAAAGTTTTTGGGTGTATTGCATATGTACATGTTCCAGATGAATTGAGGATGAAGCTTGTTCCAAAAGCAAAAAAGTGTGTATTCATTGTATACTCCCTTGAGCAAAAGGGATATAAATGTTATAACCCATTCACATGACAGGTGAAGATGAGCAGAGATGTGATATTTGATGAAATGTCAAGCTTCTATGCAGATGCCAAAGAAGGACTGAATCTTGAACCAAATGACAAAGAAAATGCTAAAAAAATAAAGTGCAGAATCTTAAGCTTTGAGTGGACTGGATGCATCAGTTCCAACTCAAATCTGAGGAGTGGAAGATTGCGTGGAAATTTCAGCCCAACAAATTCATCAAATACATCCAAGAAAGGCAAAGAAAAGCTTTCTGCTGGTCATAAAATATGTGCAAGTTTTGAAGATGTTGATGGAGATTTAAACGATTCAGAAAAGAGTCTTGATGAGGAACTTGGATTTCCATCTGTGAAGACTCCAGGAGTAAGAAAGGCACATGCAGATGATACAAGGAGAAGTGACACAAGAACAAGAAGATCTGGGAGGATACAAAATTCATTGCAACGATTGAAATATGATAGTTACATGGCTTGTCATTGTGGCTACATGACAAAGGTAATACAAGATGAAATTGGAAATTTGATTGGGAAAAAGCTATGGATGAGGAGATGGCTACACTTTATGGAAACGATACATGGAAGCTGGTGCCATTGCCACAAGGAAAGAAACCCATAGGCTGCAATGGGGTTACAAGGTAAAGCATAATGTTGATGGTAGCATACATAGGTATAAAGCACATTTGGTAGCAAAAGGATATGCACAAACTTATGGCATTGATTATGAGGAAACATTCAGCCCTGTAGCTAAAATGTCTACTATCAAAATAGTTGTTGCATTAGCTACAACAAAAGGATGGACATTGCATCAGATGGATGTGAGAATGCTTTTCTACAGGGTGAGTTATAAGAAGAAGTATACATGGACCAGCCACAAGGATATGAAGATTCAAAACATCCATAATATGTTTGCAGGTTGCAAAAGGCTTTGTATGGGCTGAAGCAAGCACCTTGTGCATGGCATGCAAGGATTGCTGATTACTTGATCACCATTGGATTTTCTATGTGTGATGCAGATCATTCACTATATGCAAGGCAGGGCGATAATGGAATCACAATTGTGGGTATCTATGTTGATGCCTTTGATTGTAGGTAGTGATAATTAAGAAAGCATTAGGGAGGTAAAGCAACTTCTTATGTCGGAATTTGACATAAAAGATCTTGGTGTGCTGTGCTATTTCTTGGGCATTGAGTTTATACACACAAAAATAGATATATGGATGTCGCAAAGGCAATATGCCTTGAATATGCTGCAAAAGTATGGTACGGCTGATTGTAAGCCGATTTCTATGCCATTAGATTAGAATTTGAAGTTAGATACTACATCAGATGACACATTGGAAAATGCTACTATGTATAGTAAAATTGTGGGAAGTTTGATATATCTCACAATTACGAGGCCTAATCTAAGCTATACTGTTGGACTTGAAAGTCAGTTTATGCAGGTTCCCAAGAAGCCACATTTGGATGCTCTGAGGCATACTCTATGTGAGTGCTACTTTGGATTATGCATTGTTTTATGAAGTTGGTGTAGATTTGCAGGTTCATGGATACACCGATGCAGATTGGTCTGGTAATACTCCAAATAGAAGATCTAATAGTGGCTTTCTATTCTCACTTGGAGGTGCAGCTATTACATGGAGCAGTAAGAAGCAACCCACTGTTGCTTTGTCGAGTACAGAGGCTGAGTATAGAGGTGCTGCAATGGAAGCATGTGAGGCATCATGGTTGGAGATGTTACTTGCAGATTTAGGTGTGGAAGTGCAAAGGCCTATCACCATCTATTGTGATAATCTTCGCAGCATACAATTAGCACGAAACCTTGTTTTTCATGCTAGAACAAAGTATATCGAGGTACATTATCACTTCATCATAGAGAAGGATTAGCAGGTGAGATTGATCTTGTTTATGTGAGAACAGATGAGCAGGTTGTTGATATTTTCACTAAAGCACTTGAAGCAGAGAAGCTGAAGAAGTTTTGGAAGATGCTTGGATTAGAGGACATGGCGTTGAGCTTGAGGGGGAGTGTTGAGATATCAATCTCAACATGTGATGATCCAAGATGACACGTATCACTTTTTCATTTCTTTGACATGTATGTCAAGGACACTTCATTGATCTTTATTAGATTTATCTACCGAGAGTAATGGCACATTTGTTTCTTGCTAGCTCACTCGTTCGTGGACATTAGGTTTTTCCTTATGTATTGGTCTTTATATGTTGCAATAGTTGTGTTCTTGTTTTTAGGTCATTCTTGTACATTCCTTTCTATGTAATAGAAGAAGAAGAAGATCATTCTTCCTTGCCTCAATCTGAGTGTGTGCTTCTCTTTGATTGTGAGAGTGTGTGTGTGAGCTCTCTTCCTTATCTCCTTCCTCGTGATAGCTGGTAGCATCTGTGCACTTTGCAGCTCATCATGGTTGGAATGTACATCAGTTGGACATTAAAACAACATTTTTGAATGGTGACTTTCTTGAAGAAGTGTATGTCTTTTAGCCCCATGGTTTTGTGCAAAAAGGCCATGAAGAAGGTTGAAAAAGGCATTATATGGTTTGAAGCAAGTACCATGTGCTTGGTATGAAAAGATTCATGCCTACTTGGTGCACATGGTTTTGAGAACAATCCAACTGAGAGCACCTTATATGTTAAGCATGCAGATGATGTGTTTCTGATCATTGTTGTCTATGTTGATGCCACACTGCTCACTTGTCCTAATGAGAAGCATATTGTTGATTTGCATGCCTCATTCGAGATGTCAAATTTGGGGCATTTGCATCATTATTTGAGCATTTAGTTTATGCAAGTTTATGGTGGAATAGCTTTATATCAAACAAAATATATTGACACATTACAACATTTTGGCCTTGAAGACTGCAAACCTATTGCCACTCCTATGGAAACAGGTTTATGATTGAGTCTATATGACATTGGAGATGCATTTGATGTTATTCTCTATCAACAAGCTGTTGGATGCTTGATTTACTTATGCATTACTTGGCCATATATTCAGTTTGCTATCTCATAGATGAGCAAGTTTATGCATTGCCTAGGTGTCAAGCATTGGCAGGCAGTTAAGCGCATCTTTCGCTATCTGAGTGGTTCCCGACTACTTGGATTGTTCTATCCCAAAGGGGGATTACTACTATCAGATTTACATGCTTTTTCTGACTCTGATTAGATTGGTTGCTATGACACTCGTGTGTCCACCAGTGGTTTTTTCTTCTTGCTTGGTAGCTCATGCATACCTTGGTTGAGCAAGAAGCAACCTACTATGGCCACTTCTAGTTGTGAGGCTGAGTATAGGGAAGCTTTTACAGCGACTGTTGAGTGTGTGTGGCTCAGACGCCTTATGATTGATTTGGGTATTGGTTAGTCTTCTGCCACGACCATCTTCACTGACATTCAAAGCGCATTGGAAGTTGCAAGGAACCTTGTGTTCCATGGTCACACTAAGCACATTGAGGTGCACTATCATTATGTCAGGGAGAGGTTCCTCTACTAGAGAGATTCGTTTGGCATATGCACCCACACAGGAGAACATTGCAGACCTTTTCACAAAAGCTCTGACTAGGGAAAGGTTTGAAGCTTTTTGCAAAGCTTTGGGCTTACTTCCTTTTGTGGATTGATTACACATAGCTTGCCACTTCCTTATACATGAGTGCTAGGTCCTTATTCACTGCAACACTCCTAGTGGGGATTTGCTAATATATTTAGGTAGTGATGTGTGTGAACACACTAGGACCGTCGGGGCACTTTTTTCCCTCTTTAGGAGGTTTTTTTTCCCTTGCTTGTATATACACTTATAACCCTAATGGGTCACTTATCTTTGTACATTCTCTAGGTAATACACTCACTATTGTGTGTTGTGCTCAAGCTTCTTCTTCTTCCTTGTGTTGTTAATGGGCTTTCACTGACCTAAAACTCCAACATCCGTTGTGTAAGGGTAACCTTAATGGTAGAGAAGACCTACCTCACCTCTTCTTCGCATGCCCAAGGAGTTTTTTGTTTTGGAAGGCCGTGGGGAAACATATGGCTTTACGGACTCAAATAAATTGGAAAGAATTGTTACTTGGAGAAGCAATCGGTTGCTCTATAGCCTTGTGGAATGTGATAAGGGAAGAAGCTCTTTGAAAGTTTTGGAAAGAAGGATGCACTGCCAACTTTGAAAACCCTCCGAAAGAGTGATCAATAAAAAAAACCTTTGCATGTTAGGCAAAACAATTAGTAATTGTAATAATCCAAAGCAAATGGGGCCCCCATGAGAAGAACGAAGAGGTTATTAATCTTCTTTCTAATTTGTGATTCTGATCTTGTTAACCTTTTTTGTAATTTGTGATTCTGATCTTGTTGCCTTTTCTTCACCCTGATCTTGTGATTTTCCTTCGCATAGCTTGTCCAAGACCGCATAGCCTAGTGGTTGATGCCTTGAGTCTCAAGGAGGAAGTCTTGAGTTCAAATCCTGGCTGGACATATCCATGAGTTCCCAAAGATGGGTGTCCATGAAGCTCTCCAAGATGGGTACCGTACCTTACCAACTCGAGTGTGTGTCTTTCCAATTCATTGTACTCTCAAAAAAAAAAATCCTTCCGCCTTTGGACCATCGACCTTTTTTTTGCCTTTGGGCCGTCCTACTTTGCTTTGTTTTTGAGATAAGTGGATGCATAAGGCACTCGCCCTTTCCCTAAGAGATGGGGCAGTCCTCTGCAAGGGTGGAGAAAGGTTCCATGTGAACAGCAATTGGACATGGGTTAGTCGATCCTACGCTTCCGCCGAACTTCCTTTTATTTAAAAAAGTTTTAAAATGGGAACGACTGATATTAATCGAATCAATGCATCCATCGAGCGTTCTTAAGATTCATATGTTTCGATCTGCACGAGTTTTGTTGTTTTTCCTGGAGAATCATCGCGGAATCGCGAAGAAAGGTCGATAAGCTGTTCGGCATGAGAAAGATTTTAGATTTTTGCTTCATGCAGGGAGCAGGGCACGCCTCTGCCATCTATGTCTATGGTGAGATCACTTAAGCTGGTCCATACTGTAAGCTTTCCAAGCAGTGCAATCATAACTGATCAGCTGTTATCCCTCTTGCAAGAATGCATAAGAAGGAAAGATATACATTCAGGTAGATGCATACATGACCACATCCTAAGAAGTTCAGTAAGATTAGAATCATCTTTGGGCAATCAGCTCATTCGTCTTTATACATCTTGTGGGTCCTTACCTGATGCAAATCATGTTTTCTATACAATCTCGAGTCCGAATATGCATGTATGGAGTTCAATTATCTCTGCAAACACCAGGCTGGGCCAAAGTGCCCATGCAATCAAGCTATATTGCAGAATGCAGGAGACGCATGCTGACCCAGATAATCATGTCTTGATTTCAACAATCAGAGCTTGTGCTGATGATGAGAGATTCTTTAACCATGGAAAACTTGTGCATCATCGTGTACTTGAACTTAGTTTGGAATCGGATGCATACATTTCAAGTTCTCTCATTGCTTTTTATGCTAAAAGTGGAGCCCTTGAAGATTCGTACGGAGTGTTCCATAGGCTGAAAAATCCCGACACAGTCACATGGGGAGTTATAATCAATGCATTCAGTCAACATGGACACGGAAAAGACGCCCTTTATCTGTTCAGAAGTATGCAAGGGATGGGTGTTTATATGGATGAGGTAATTTTTCTTTCTGTTTTAAAGGCATGTTGCAACATTAGGGACTCGGAACAGACAATGCGTCTTCACACTTATGTAGTCAAATCTGGATTAGAGGTAGGTGGCTCTTTAGGGAATGCCCTTGTGGATGCGTATGCCAAATGTGGCAGCATTGAAGAGGCACATTATGTATTTATAATTCTCCCCAGGCGAGATTTAATAGCATGGGGTGCCATCATTGATGGCTATGTACAGCATGGATTTCATGAAGTTGCTCTTTTTCTTTTCCAAGAAATGTATATAAATATAGAGCCAGATCCAGTAATAGCAATGAGCTGTTTGAAAGCATGCTCTTACTATAGTGTGTCTTCTTATGGAAAGTTAATGCATTTCTATATTGTATCAAAAAAATTTGAATCTAATCTCCATGTCGTCTGTGCTGCTGTAGATATGTATGGAAAATGTGGCACCATAGAGGATGCATATGCTACCTTCCGGGAGATACACAGTCATAATATTGTTACATATAATGCAATGCTTTCTGCCTATGTTCAGCATGGTTATCCAGATGACGCTGCTTGCTTATTTCAAGAGATGTTGCAGGAGCATATAATCCCTAATGATGTTACGTTTGTCTGTATACTGAAGTTATGCTCAAGCATGGTAAATCTCCAACTAGGTAACATAATGCATTCTTACATTGTTGAAAATAGTCCTAAAATTGGTGATTTGGTAGTTAATACACTTACTGATATGTATGCTAGGTGTGGGAGCATCACTGATGCCTTTCAAGTTTTTGGTGGCTCATCAAAGCGGGATGTAGTCACATGGATCGTGCTCATTTTAGGGCTTGTGCAACATGGAAAATTCGATGAGGGTTCTAAATATTTCTGGCAAATGCTGAGTGAAGGTACAGAAGCTGATGAAGCTGCTTTTCTTAGTGCCCTGAAAGCATGTACAGGTGGAGGTGATTTGCATATGGGTAGATTAGTACATATGCAAGTTGTTATGATGAATAATGAATATGATGTTTTGATTGGAAATACTTTAATTGATTTTTATGGAAAATGTGGAAGCTTTGAGGATACCTGGGCTGTGTTTGTAAATCTCAAGAAACATGACAAAGCTACATATAATGCGATGATTGGTGCATGTGTTCAATATAATCAACCTCATAAGGCATTATACTTGTTTGGGAAAATGGTAGGAACGGGTATTTCACCATCTGAAGTAACTCTTGCCTGCGCTATCTCTGCATGTACAGACACAGTTGCAATAGATTATGGCAAGCTTGTCCATAACCTGTATGTTGAGATAGCCATAGAAGACAATCTGTACATTACAAATGCACTTGTTTGCATGTATGGTAAATGTGGCAGTCCGGAATCAGCTCTTAGTGTGTTTAATTATTCTTCTACCAGGGATATTGTAACTTGGAATTCCATCATTGCAGCCTTTGCACAACATAGTTTGTACAGTGATGCTATGTCCTTTTTCGAGAAAATGCAGAGGGCAGGCATAGAGCCAGATGAAGTTACATTCCTTTTGCTATTATCTGCATGTGCTCATTCAGGTTTAATAGAGGAAGGCTGCTCCCTTTTTAAGTCAATGAAGAGGGATTTTAGGTTAACACCTACTGCTGATCATCATAACTGCATGCTTGATCTCCTTGGAAGGGCTGGATGCATGATTGAGGCTGCAGACTTTTCTGATAGTACTCCTTGCAAGGCAAGTACAGAGGGGCAAACCTCGCTGTTGAGCCATTGCAAGGAAAAGGGGATAGTAGATCTTGGACATTCATATTTCAATCAGCTTACCAAGTTGGATCACATAAATGCTATAGATTTTGCATGCACATCTCATGACAACTTCGCTACAGCCATACCAAATTGTTTCTTTGAGGAGCTGAGATATGATGAGGTAAAAAACTTCAAGAAATACCTTGCACAAGAAGGGCAAAACGAAATCAGTTATCAAACCTACATCTAAGGTGAATGAAATACAAAGTGAAATGTCAATAACATTTGTTGAGGGTAATTTGCAGAAGGGAACCACATATGGAACTGTTTGTTATCTGGATCCAATATGGGCTATGCTGAAACTTGTTTCTGTACATTGCTGCATTTGGGCCTTAATGATTTATAAAATGGTATGTCAAGATGTAAGGAAGGTCCTGATGGAGAACGCTAATACAATGACAAGGGATCAACCAGCATAGCACATAACAGGATGGCCGTTTTTCGAAAAGATGATGATCACCATGTGAGGAGGCATGTCTTTGTCAAGGACATCTCAGGGGGATAGGAATGGTCTTTTATTTTAATAATTGTTTCTTGTTGTTGGCTCCTTGATTTCATGTGACATTGATCCCACCTCTTAGGTCCAAGATGACAAAAGCTCAAGTTCAGACTGATGGTTTATGGTCAAACTTGTAAACAACCTTTTGTCAATGACTATGGAACTCGTTTAATGATAAATACAGTGCACAGAAAGAGAATAAATACCATTTCTTAACTTACTTGGAAGCTGCTCTGAGTCCTAATGTTTGTCTAAAACTCTTCTGAGTAACACATCAAATTCATTAATATTGAACGATTTTTCATGGACTGCCCTGTTGTGACTTATAGGTTCTGTCATTATGCATTAAATGCTGATATGAAAATACGGTTTTCTTCGAAAACATCCTGCAAAGATGATGATTTGGGTTCTTATATCATGAAAATTAGCAAGCACAACATTGTTCTTCAGGCTACGAGTTGTGAACTGGAGAGCTCATATGGGATATACGTAACAATATATCCATCAACTACAGTTCTCTACATATATTCTGGCTAGGAACATAGCTTCCTGTAACTCAATGTCACTATCGTGCACTTGGTAGTTACCGTAGCATATTCTTGTATCATTGTACCACTATCCATATCATTCATTATATATATATATATATATATATATATATATATATATATATATATATATATATATATATATATATATATATATATATATATATATATATATATATATATATATATATATATATATATATTCTGCACAGAAATATCACAAGCACATAATCGTTGCCATAGCACATTTTTATTTCACATAGAACGTTTCTTTTTGACACTTATCCGATTTCGAATCACAGGATATGGTCAGTAAAATTTATATTAATACAAGGCCAGCCACATGTTATGAATTCGTTTCTGTACTTGCTAAAATACTCATGCTAACAGCTATAAAAAGATATTTTGCCTGGCTAATTTCTCTATGTACATTGACATTGCATAGTGAGTAGAGGATAAACAAGACTTACATTTTGAGCCAAATCATACAAATGATCATGAAAGGAGGCTTATTTGTATCTTGATGTGTATAGAGATATATTCATATATGCTTACTATTCTAAGCATCAAATCATAACTAAGCAGAAGTGAATAGGTTGATCTTAATATTTTATTATTGATTTTATAGTAATTTGTTATACATAATCATGCTATTGTTCATATGTCAGATATGTGCAATGACTACTATATTGCACATTATATTATGTTTTGCTATGGTGTTGAATGTTTATATATTTTGGTAGTGTGTGTAAACATACTTAGGATTGGTTGGACACTTTTTTCCCTCTTAAGGAGGTTTTCTTCCCTGGCTTGTATATATGCCTATAATCCTAAAGGATCACTTATCTTTGTACATTCACATCGTAATACATTTTGTATTGTGTTTTGCTTCAAGCTTCTTCTTCTTCCTTGTGTTGTTCGTGTGCTTTTGCAGACCTTGAACGTCAACCATTGGTATTAGAGTAGATCGTCGCTTCATTTAGGGCATCATTGACACCCCCTTCCATTAGAGCCTCATAATCGCTCGAAAATTAGTGAGCATACTTAGGACGACTAGGAGTTTCAAATAGCTTCGTTGTGTGGCATTCAAATTTTGATATGATCTTGTTTCAACCTCCAAATGCACTATCACATCGACAATGTAGTCAATTTTGTCCTTTTGTGAAAAACACATATTTAGGTTTTAGTTTGTTAGTACAAGTGCCTTTAATTTTGCTACACGTTTAGCAGGGTTGAGTAGGGTGTTTCTATTCAACTTTTTGAAATACAATCATTTTTTTGCTTCAAGGTATTTAGTCACTAGCAATGGTTGAAATCAATGATGTATTTCATATGTTGGCTATTGAGGATAAGTTGGATGGTGATGCAGATGGCATTGAAGATGATGTTCTTCAATCTCTTGGTTGTAATGCAGTTCCTACTGCACTTATTGTAGAGCAAACTCATTGAGATGGCAGAGATGAAAAAGCACATGAATTGATAGTTTTGTCTCTCAAACTTGCCATTATCTCTCACATTCACTCTTACAAGACAGTAAAGGATGCTTGGGATACACTTACAACTTTATACCAGGCAAGAAATGAGGCTCATGTTGCTTATCTCTAAAAAAGTTAGAGAGTTAGCATGTGAATGAAGAAAATTCTATGGATAGTTTTTTGACAAAGATCAAAGATTTGAAGGAGTAGTGGATTTCTATATATGAAGTCTTGCCAGATAGTTCACTTATGTAAATTGTTCTTAATGGTCTTCCGAATTCATATAAAAGTTTTGCTTCTACTCTTTGATTGATGATGAAAGACAATCTAAATGCCTTAACATTAGAGGAGTTAATCTCTTTTGTTTTGTAGAATGATCATTCTAGGTAGAACATGTTAATTATGCATGTTGTAGATCAAGATTTCTTAGCTAGTAATAAGCAAGAAGGTAAATGGAGCTCATCTACTAATAAGTGAAAATCTACCAATGCTGCACAATCGAAGAAGGAAGAAAAAGATAAGAAGAAAATAGAAAAGCAAAAATAGTTTTGCAAATACTGTATGCAAATGATCATGTCATAAAGAGTTGTCCTAAATTGGTTGCAAAAGAGGTAAAGAAGAAAGAGGTTGGAATGGTTGTGGCAGAGATCTCTACACCTAAAAGGTCTGCTAATCTTGTTCAGAATGAAGAATGGGCATTTACTATTCTTAGCAACTATTGTCATGCATAAAGGAAACCATCTTGAACCTCAGATTCCATGTGAATTCTACATCTAATGATTGGTTCATAATTTGGAGAAACCAATGCTTCCATTGCGTCAAAAATATGCCAAAAACCGAAGATCGACTCAATTCATAACCAACATTGATGAACCGCCCTTGAAAATCTATATAAGGAGGGGTTGGGCACATACATACTTCGTCTTGCCAAAATGTTATGGGAGCACTAGATTGTGCCCTTTGATTAGACTAGACAAGATTTCAAAATTACACTTTCGATTATAAGATCACCTATGTAGGGAAATAATAAAAGAATATATAACTGATACAAGAAATCCCACAACTCGGGACTGATAGGCATAGATAATTCAACTCGAGATGATATAGAAGATCCCACAACCCGAGACCATAGGTATGAAGGAAGATTTTGGATTTCCTTCAAAGAGATGAACTAGATATAAGGAATAACTAGAAAGGATCTCGTACTACGACAAGAAAGGATGTCTGAGATACAAGACTAGACAAGAGTAGAGCAAGAGACAAGACTAGAACTTGAACTGGAACTTGAAAGTACTTACTTGGAGACTACGACTCCTTGAGCTCCAAAGGCGGCATCGACAATGTCAGAGGAGCACTAGATTATGCCCTCTGACTAGATTAGACAAGATTTTAGAATTACACTTTTGATTACAAGATCACCCATGTAGGGAAATAATATAAGAACATATAACAAATATAAGAAGTAACACAACCCGAGATTGATAAATATAGATAAATCAACTAGAGATGATATAGAAGATCCCACAACCTATGGCCATAGGTATGAAGCAAAATCTCTAGATTATAAGAACTCCCTTCAAGGAGATGAACTAGATATAGAGAATAACTAGAAAGGATCTCATACTATGAGATTACAACAAGATAAGAAAGGATATCCAAGATACAAGGCTAAACAAGACTAGAGCAAGGGACAAGACTAGAACTCTAATTGGACTTGAAGGTGCTTGCTTGGTGATCATGACTCCTTGAGCCCTCAAAACTATCATTGGCAAGATTGAGTATGTTTGTGGTCAACTCCTCCTTATATAGGTTTTTAAGGGTGGTTCATCAATGGTGCCATCAATTCGAAACATGACCTTTAGATATCAGAATCAAGCAAGTAGATAGTCGATTGTAGGATTTTGGCATGTTTCGAACCCAATGGAACATTAGTTTCTCCAAATTCTGAACCAATCATGAGATATAGAAGGTCACATGGAATCTGAGGTTTAGGATGGTTTCCTTTATCCATGACATCACCTCCCTCTCAAGCGACGAGTTCCACAAGGAGCGGCCATGTTCTCTGGTCTTGGCCTCATTGGATTTTTCTTATGAAATTCTCAAACCTTGATTGGTGCTCTGAAGGTTTTTTGAAGGTTCCCAAGCATAATCGTTGATGTCATACCCTTTCCAATGAACAGGGCACTCCAATCTTTCTCGGGATATTCTCGAATCTAGGACATGCTCGACTTTGAACTCTTAATGATCATCAATCTCGATTGGTGGTGAAAGACTAGATCTCTCTCCCCTCAATGGTGAAATTAGATATAGTTCCAACATGGACACATGAAAAACTGGATGTATTCTCATGGTACTTGGTAACTGGAGCTTAAAAGTGACTGGATTAATCTCGGCCAAGATGGTGAATGGACCAAATCTTTGATGGTCTAGCTTTGCACAAGGCCTTGAAGTGTGTAGATTATTTTTGAGTAACCACATTTTATCCCAATGTGATAGGCTCGATTTTGAAGACTATGCTGATATGCATAATACTTATATTGTTCTTGCACTCTATGGATCTCTTCCTTGAGTTCTTTGTGAATATCCATCAAGTACTGGGCCTTATCTCTGGCATCTAGGTTCTTGAAATGATTCATGAGTTGTATATCCATCCTTGGATATTGTCCATAATTTGCAAAGAAGAGAGTCTACTTGGTAGATGTATAAATACTGTTATTATAGGCAAACTTTGCAAATGGTAAGAGCCAAAACCAATCATTTCGATGATAGTTGATGGTGCGATGGAGATATTGTTCTAGGACTTCATCTACCCATTCGGTTTGTCCATCAGTATGTGGATGATTGGTTGTGGATAGTTTAACTTGAACACCAAGGAGCTTGCAAAGAGTTATCCAAAAGATGGATATGAATTGCAGACCTCGATCATTGACAATATCATTAGGCAATCCATGAAGCCTAAAGATGTATATCAGAAAAATTCTAGCAGTGGCTCCACTTATGACTGCCTTGTGTTAACAATCAAGGATAAGCATACGGCACAAGAGCACATCAAAGAAGTGGACACACAAGAAGAGGTCAAGTGGAATTGGGAAGCCAAGGGAGCTCCAAATTTGAGCAATACAAAGGGGAAAAAAGAGTCTTTAAAAATACTTGAATCAGACTGTCCATCAAATAAATTAGAGTTAAAGCTTGATTTAACCTTGGGACATTTACAAGTCTATTGAGAGCCATTCAAGGTGTCAAAGCAAGGTGGAAGGTGCATTGCAAGTTTGGGAACATGTATCTGGAGCATTCAAGTGCAATCAAGGGAGAGGTGACTTGAGGTTGGAAGCTTTCTTAACTCCATCAGTCAATTTTTAGCTTAGGCTAAATATGAGTAGTGATACTGATTAATTAGGGCTGTGATAGGAATGAATCAAGTTCAAGAAAACCCTAATTACTCAAGCTCAAGCATAAGTTGAGATATTATTGTGACAAACTCTAAAAGAAGAGGACTTACGTGAGTCGATCACATCTCAAAGTGGGATAAAACTCAAGTGTCATACAAGATTACACCGGGAAATCTATAAAAGAACAAGTGATTGATTCAAAAGAACATTGCAACATGGTTGTACTTGGGAAAATTGGGACTAGTAGATGAAGCTTATGAACCTTAGATCAGGTAGACACCTAGGCCGAGATAAACAAAGCATCATATCATCTGAAGTTAATGTGAATCACATAGCTAGGTTGTGGGTAAAACAACTTAGTGATTATCCATATGTGCTAAGTTCGAAAACAAATGATTTAGAAATGTTTTTTAGCATGGAGAGACCCACAGGTAGCTCAGGCACTACCTATTTGCAGACACGAGAAGGTACTTACAAGAGACAATTGGAGTATATTAGGACCAACCAATTAGGTGCACACATCTATCAAGATGGTCTAAAGTGATCAGTTGTCCAACTCAAAAATCCGACCGAGTGGTGAAATTCGAAGAGGGTTCATATATTGATAAGCAAAGAACCATGTATGTGGTTACGAGCTTACCAGACATGACATATGAGTTTGGAAACATCATTCCTGAGAATGAGGTAGGATACCTAGGACGAGAATCCAAAACTCCTCGATACAAATTTGTCTTGATAAGAGTGATTACTTCCAAGTGGGTTCCCCAAGACAACAAAAGCATAGAACTATTTTTGAATAGAGAAATGGAGGAAGCTTGTTGGAGATTCAAGCTAGATCAACCTAACAAACTGGGTGGATTCACCATCTATGAGCTCAAAGATCCTGAGATACCAAGCAAAGATGTCTATCTAGATAACTCCCATGGCCTCCAAGGAGCAGGATCATACCAAGCTCATGAAAAACAGAGGGAAAGATCCAAAGAGAGACCTGAGGCAAGATTTGCACACATAGTGGGTAGAGATAGATTAGGATTTGAAGGTGAAAGACTTGAAAGAGAGAGACATAGAGCAAATAGGCATCAAAGAGATGAACATGATTTTCCATTGCCTAGACCCCGAGAGTACCCAAGAACCCTTAGACCCTCTCAACTGGTCAAGTCAATGAAAAACTACTTTGACGGGTCAAGAGATCCTTATGATCATGTGGCCAAGTTCAAACAAGTGCTAAGAGCTGAACAGGTTGAGGACTTATTCACCCAGTTTGAGGCATTTTGTTTTGACCCTCAAGGGTATTGCTTTAGCTTGGTTTCAACCCTTGAACAATCGCAACTACCAAAATATAGATCCACTGTTAGAAGTATTCATAGTAGAGTTTTCCAAGAGTGGCATCAAACATAAAACATTATCCTTGATCCATAGCTTCAAGCAGACACCCCAAGAAATGGTTTGGCTAGCCGGATGGAGATTTAAACAATACGTAGAAAGATGTCCCATACCTGAATTACCTACATAAGCAAAACAAGTTTCCTTGTTTTTAGATGGACTTCTAAGCGGGAAAATTAGATCATATGTATATCTCAAGGAGCCAATTACACTAGATCAATGCTTGAGAATGTGTATTGACATAGAAGACAACTTACGTGATGAGTTAGAATTGTCCAAACACTATAAAGATTTTGACAGTTCTACTAGTCAGACCTCCAGACCCTCCACTGAAATAGATGAGCTATTTGCACAGGTTGCTAAGAAGTGATGGAGATGATCAATCTCCAAAAGACAAACTCTAGTTGAGTTTAGAATACCTCTATGTCAAGCATAACTGAAAAACTTTCATCAATTTCTGAAGTCTTTACTAAAATATGAACACTTAACTTCTCTATGAGACATAACTTCACTCAAGAAAGTTTGCTGCACAAAATTCACTTATTGACTAAGGAATGATTAGAGTTTTCAATGAAATTTTGATACAATACTCTTCTAGTGCTTGTGCAACTAATCCATGTGAAAGTTCTTCAAAAGAACTTATAGAACTGTAGATTTACCTCAATAAGTGAACCTATGTCTGAAACAAGCTTTCTCTATAGGGGACTTTTACATATGCAACTTTAAACACTTGGTTCTCTCAATCTATAAGACATTTTATCAAATTCTTTTAGAAATAATAGCGTATCTTCCAACTTAGATTCTGAATGCTTATTTGTGGTAAAATCTACACTCTACAGTGAGATCTGATCAATTGTTTGACCATCGGGATTGCCCATGTTTTAGAAATCTCTCATCACCTTTCACACATATGAATGTTCCTACTCACAATTCTCTCAGCCTGATTACAATTAGGCTCTCAAATCTTTACCATAGATGCATCAACTATTGAATTAGACACATACAAAAGGATTTCTCAATTGATTAAGCATAGAAGGAGAGATTAGAGAAATAATCAAGTCGCCATTTTTAGGAACTTCTTCTATTCTCTTGATGATACTCAAACTCATCTTTTATTCATCTATTCTTCTTCTCTATTACTCATGACAAGTCTATATAAGTATATATAGGCATATATATGTCCGAATTTGTCACTATTACAAAGTGTGTATGAACTATTTACAAGATTAATGTACGCGTGTTTACAAATCATTTCTCTTTGAATCTTCACTTCACTTTATGCTTCCTCCTTTATCCTTTTCTTCATTCTTCATTCTTCAATCTTATTTGTAATCATCAATTAGTGATTGTCTTGCTCCAAGAGCTCCCCCTCAATCATTAATTGTGATTACCTGCCTCTTCTTTATGCTTGCCATTTCTTTAAATCTCTGCAACTTAGGTCCATCCAAGCTCTTTGTTAACATATCTGCAACTTGATCTTTTGTAGAAGTATACATGATATCTATCTCTTTGTCAATCATCTTTTCTCTTAGGAAGTGATTTTGTATCTCAATATGTTTGGTCCTAGCATGAAACACAGGATTAGCTGCCAAATACAAAGAACTCATATTGTCTCCATAAATGATAGGAACACTCTGATTGATGTCAAAAATCTTCATGAGAATTCTCAACCATATGGCCTCCTTTGCAGCTTCCACGATACCTTTATACTCTAATTCTATAGATGATAAAGCAACTGTATGTTGCTTCTTAGAACACCAAGAAATCATTTTATCTCCCACATAAGACAAATACCCATGTGTTGATCTTCTATCATTAGAGTTACCTGCCCAATCTGCATCACTAGATATCATGATTCTTGTATCTGATGTGAACCCATAGTAAAAACCTTCTTTAAGTGTGCCCTTAACATATCTTAGCACCCTTTGACCCCCAATCCAATGTTCCTTCCTTGGACAATGCATGAATTGAGATAAAACTCCAACTGCATATGATAGATCAGGCATGGTCAATGTAGCATAAATCAAGCTACCCACCAAACTCCGATAAAGGTTCATATCTTTGAATTCTTCTCCTCCATATCTACTGAATTTGTGTTTCACCTCCATTGGGTTTGATGCTATCTTGCAATCTTCCATTTTAAACTTGATTAGCAAATTCTTCAGATACCTTTCTTGAGTCACATATACTCATTGTTGAGTATATAGAATCTCCATTCCCAAGGAGTATGATATATCTCCCAAAGTCATTGATCTTGAATTCTTTCTCCATCTACTTCTTAAGCATTTGTATGCCTTTGTCATCTATACCTGTAAGTATTATGTCATCAACATAAATGCAAACATAAATAAAACCATCTTCACTTGATTTGACTAACAAGCTACTATCTGCCTTTGATGCTTGAAAAACAAGTTCCTTTAAGAACTTTACTAGCCTATAATTCCATGCCCTTGGGGCTTGTTTCAAGCCATACAAAGATCTCTTGAGCTACCACACATAATCTAGAATGTTAATCTTTGAAACCATCTGGTTGTTCCATGTAGACTTCATCCAAAATGTAACCATTTAAAAATGCATTCTTCACATCTAATTGAGATACATTCCAACCTTTGCAAGCAGAATTAGCTACGAGGGTCCTTATAGTTGTCATCTTTGCGACATGACTATACGTTTCATCATAGTCCACACCATAAGTTTGTGCATATCCTTTCACAACAAGTCTAACTTTGTACCTAGAGACGCTTCCATGTGCAAATCTCTTTGTTTTGTAGACCCATTTGCATCCAATTACCTTCTAATTACTTGGTTTGAGTACTAAGTCCCAAGTCTCATTCTCACTTAGTGCATCATACTCTTCCTTCATAGCTTTCTCCCAATTCTCCTTTCCTTTGGCTTCATTATATTAAAATGGGTCTTCATCTGCTTTCACTATGTAAGCATAATCTTTAGTTGTCAAGAAAGAGGTGTCATAGCTATACCTTATAGCTTGTCTTTTGTTCCTTGATGACCTTCTAAGTTCTCCACTTCTTGAAGTTTTTGGTTCATCATATCCTAGATCAAACCTTGGCAATTCTTCACTTTCAACTAGTACTTCATCATTCTCTTCTTCCTCAGAAATTTGAACCTTTGATTTACTTTTCTTTTGATTCAATGTTTCTTCAAGACCTGCATAAGCACTATTTGTATCTGAATACCAAGTACCTTGCTCATCGAATATGACATCCTTTGGTAGAAGGAATTGCTTTGTAGATGGACTCCACAACTTGTATCCCATTTGTTTATCGTCATAGCCAATGAACAAATACTTTTCAGCTTTTGGTTCTAACTTATGCCTTAATTGAGAGGGAACGCAAGCATAGGCTAGCAACCAAATACTTTACAATGATCTAATGTAGGTCTCTTACCCCACCAAGATTCATATGGTATCATACCCTGCAAAGCTTTACATGGTAGCCTATTAACCAAGTATGTGGCTGTATTTAGAGCCTCAACCCACAAATAATTAGGACAATTCTTCTCTTTCATCATTGACATTGCAAACTCAACAAGATTTCTATTTCTCCTTTTTGGTACACCATTTTGTTGAGGAGAGTACTTACAAGTAACTTCTCTTTTTATACATGCATTCCACACATAACCACCGAATTCATTTGAGAAATACTCTCCTCCTCCATCTGACCTTGATCTCATCAATTTTTGTCCTGTAACGCTCTCTGCATATACATGATAGTGTTTCACATAAATAGTGATCCACCTAGTAGCATCATCAACTAAACACATAATATCTAGAACCATTTATACTAAAGTCCTTTGAAGGACCCCACACATATGTATGAACCAATTCAAGTTTTTTTGAATACATGAAACCTTGCTTATTGTATGATTGCTTGTGAGCCTTACCTAATTTACGTGCTTCACATCCATATGTCATGTATTGACCTGCGACATTAGGGAATCTAAGCACTGAAATATTATTAATCATCTCTTTAATACCTCTTTCATTGAAGTGTCCAAGTTTCTTGTGACAATGATCCAACCCAGATATCTTTTGCTCTCCATATGTAAACAAGGCATGTGCAACATTACCTTGTACCTTCAATGCGAAGAGCCATCCTTCGTTTTTCCCTATAACAATTTACTTGTACCCTTGACTAGGGTCTTCAACATAAACTGCATCATTAGTGAACCTCACTTCATATCCTTTTTCTACAATTTGTCCTACACTGATCAAGTTCTTTGGAATTGTAGGAACATACAGAACCTTACTCAAAAGAGTACTTCCATCTTTAACCTTCAATGGTCCAATATAATTCACCTTGTGCTTTGTATTGTCACCTGTTTGAACTGTATGATTGATTACCTTATTCTCCAAGTCAGTCATCAAAGTAGTGTTCCGACTCAAGTGATTACTACACCCTGAGTCAATGTAGAATACCCTTTGGTCTCCACTTGGAACTTCACATGTTGCATTTATGATTAGAGTTGAGTGTTCTTTCTGATCTCATGCATAGTTGTAGTAGGTGTTATTATAGGATTGGTTTGGAAGCTTCTTCCACCATTCCTTCCAAAGAAATTTCTAACACCTCTACCTCTAAAACTTCCTCTCTGATTTCTTCTACCTCTACCTCTTTGATTGAAATTCTAAGTAAAATTACTAGTGCTTTGATTATTATGCCAACATTCATAAGCTAGATGATTGTTCTTACCACATATCCAACAAGCTTTGACATTATCCTTGTTATTTCTACCTCTTCCTCTACTTTTGCCACTTCCTCTACGTCTTATGAAGTTTGCTTGACTTGGAGTGCCTTCATCTTCAACTGAGTTGCTTTCCTTTGTTAGCCTTCTTCTTATCCTTAGAATATAGTGCTGGACCTGCACTCTTATCAAAAGACATATTAACTGATTCAAATCAGGAGTAAAATGATCCAATGGAAGTTTTGTTGATAATATGAAAGGCTTCCACTTCTCATCTCCTCTTAAACCTGTAAGAATTTGTCTTAGCAATTCATTTTCTTCAATGTCTTCATCAATTGCACTTAAAGAATCAGTAATGTATTTCATCTTTATCACATAATCAGATATTGATTGTGAGGCCTTCTTCTTGAATGTGGTGAATTCTGCCCATAGTGATGCCTTCCTTGACTTGGTTGTATTTTGGAAATGATCCTCTAAAGCATTTCATATATCATTTGAACTTTCAAGTTCTCTGATACGAGGAAGCAAGTAATCATTCGTTGCCATATAGATGATGCTCCTTGCTTGAACATCCTTCTTCATCCAAACCTTCAAATCTGGAAGCTCCCCCCTAGTTGGAACACTAGGATCTTTAAACTCTGGCTTTTCTTCTTCTCCTGTGATGTATCCCATGAGATCTTTGCTCATAAGATGAGCCTCCATCCTCATGGACCAAGCTGGATAGTTTTCTCTATCCAAATTCTCAAATTTAAGGCTATCTCTCATTCTTTCTTCACCTATACTATCAAATTTTCAACCTTATGAGTATCGAATGTACCTTTGCTTCAAAATTTACTTCTTTTGATCCTTTTGATTGTCGTCGTGTGCCTTCCTTTAGCCTTTCCTTCAAAATTTATCGTTTTGAATCTTCAGATGTTGAATTTTGTATGTTTGCAACAGTTGGTGTCCTCCTTTCCTTTGATTTTGATAGAACTTGCTCTGATACCACTGATGGAGATGATCAATCTCCAAAGAGAAACAATACTTGAGTTTAGAATACCCCTATGTCAAGCATAGCTCAAAAACTTCCATCATTTTGAAGTCTTTACCAAAATATGAACACTTAACTTTTCTGTGAGGCATAGCTTCACTTAGGAAAGTCCGCTTCACAAAATTCACTCATTGACTGAGGAAATGATTAAAGTTTCCTATGAAAGTTTGGCACAATACTCTCCTAGTGTTTGGGAAATTACTCCAAGTGAAATTTCTTCAAAACAACTTACAAAACTTTAGATTTACCTCAATAAGTAAACCTATGTTTGAAACAAGCTTTCCCTACAGGTGACTTTGACATATGCAACTTTGAACACTTGGTTCTCTCAATCTATGGGCTATTTAATCAAATGATTTTAGACATAGATGGCTTACCTTCCAAATTAGATTTTGAATGCTTAGTTGTGTAAAACTTTACACTCTACACTGAGATCTGATCAATTCTTTGACCATCGAGATTGTGCCTATTTCAAAAATCTCTCATCACCTTTCACACATATGAATGTTCCTATTTACTATTCTCTTAGCCAGATTACAATTAGCCTCTCACATCTTGACCATAGATTCATCAATTGTGGACTTAGACACGTACAAAAGGAGAGATTAGAGAAAAAATTAAGTCACCATTTTCAGAAACTTCTTCTATTCTCTTGAAGATACATATGATAGATAATTTTCATGCTCAAACTCATCTTCTATTCATCTATTCTTCTTCTTTCTTACTCATGACAAGTCTATATAAGTATATATAGGCATATATGTTTGAATTCATCACTATTACAAAGTGTCTATGAACTATTTACAAGATTAATGTACATGTGTCTACAAATCATTTCTCTTTGAATATTCAGTTCACTTTATGTTTCATCCTTTATCCTTTTCTTCATTCTTCGTTCTTCAATCTGCTTTGTAATCATAAATTAGTGATTCTCTTGATCCAACAAGAAGCTAGGAGTTCAAAATAGACAACCATCAAGGGTCACTTGTTGAAGTGATGTTATACTTATGGAGGCCACCACATGGCTAACATATGCCCAATGCAAAACCAGAATGTGAGAGAACTGAATACGCCATATTGCACTATTGAGGGAAAATACATGAACCATACAGCTGAAGATTGTCCCTATAATAGGCAGGTTGTTAGACAAACTTATCAGCAACCTTACCAATAGGGTAGCTATCAAAATCAATACCAACAACCATATTATAGGCCACAATAGAAATATCAACCTCAATACCAACAACAATACGAGGCACCATATAGGCCACAACCGATCTTAGGAAACCAACCGCCATCTCCTACCAATGTGATTACAGTTAAGTATGCAGTGGCAGAGGAGAACCCTAATAAAGCATTGGTGCCACTGACTCCTTTGGTCTTAGAAAATGACCCTCATGCTCAAAGTTCAAACTACAACCGTGATGATAGTCCACAAGCTTATTACACAGAGCCACAACATAGTAATACTATCCATATCAATATGAAACACTACCTATGGAACTAAATTGGGAGCCAAAATACTCCAATATCATGTATATGAATCCTAACCCCATGCCCCAACTGAGACAAATGAGACCACAAACCCCTAGAGGACCATGCTTCAAATGTTAGGGTGACCATTTCATTTGTGAATGTCCCCACCTATTGGCTCTAGGACAAGGATACATCATCACAATACAAGGCTTTTGTCTTGAGTGCAGTAAAGAACATCTCTGGAGAGATTGTCCAAGGAACCCCTCTAGTGCACCCAAGGTTATACCCATTAATGTGGTAGGCTTAGTGGTGGATTCAAGTTCAAGTAGCATGAACGTGGCCCTATACAGGTAGTCACTAAGGCACAATCCTTAAAACAGGTTAGACCAATTGAATGATCTGAGTCAAGTGAATCAGGAGAGCCTAGTAAGAGGAAGACAAGAACATGGAAGGATATCAGGGAGAAGGCCAAACATAAGTGGGCTAGAAAGCTATCCAAACTAGAAGAAAGATTGAGGGATGCAAAAATAAAAATAGCAGACATTGCATCTCAAAACCCCTCGCATGCCAAAAATCCATCCACTCCACTTCATCCCACCCCACCACTCAATGTAAATAGACCACAACTAGGGTTTGTTCTTGCAAATCCAACCCCATAATGGTTGGACATGATGTTCAAGGCCTACCAGGCTCAACTTCAAGAAGGGCCAACAACTGCAAACCTAGACAAGAGTTACCCTAGAGCAGATGATTGAACAGACAAAATTTTGCATGAAAATGGTAGACTAGCTCAAGCTATGCTCGAGGCCAATCCATTTTTCAACTAGACAAATTCTATCAAACCGGATTTGCATTTCTAGGGCTTACTAGAAAGACTAGAGCAATTGGTAAACAAGCCACATGTTTCTTTACCTCCATGGCTCAACCAGTTGTTGAAAGAGAAAACTCACCACCAATGAAAGTTTATGTTCTTGATTCCATGGATGATGGAACACCTTTTTCAATTCAACATTACTCTCGGGAGTTCTTGTGGGAAATACAAGAAGAGAAATGGGCCCATGGGAATATGAATCTGTTCAGATCAGAGCTCCCACAATATAGATAAAAAATGAAGATTCAGTGTTTCCAAGAAACACTAAAGTTGTGAAGAACACTATGGTGCAGTGTCATCTGACCTTAGAAGAGCTGCTCAAAGTAAAACCTGAGCTATGGAAATGTGGTGGATCAAGTTCTAGAACTTGGTTCCAAAATGTCAAAAGTAGGCTCTAAGCAAAAAGTCTCAGAGATACCTCTAGACAAAATATGAGACATGAGTGAAGGTGAAGAAAGAAATACTTATCTTCCAATCACCTATTGATATATTTAGGAAGTGATGTGTGTGAACACACTAGGACTGCCGTGGCACTTTTTTCCCTCTTTAGGAGGCTTTTTCCCCCAGCTTGTATATATGCCTATTTCCTTAACGGGTTACTTATCTTTGTACATTCTAGTGGTAATACATTTAGTATTATGTGTTGTGCTCCAAGCTTCTTCTTCTTCCTTGTGTTGTTCATGTGCTTCCATAGACCTCAAACTCCAACAATTGGTATCAGAGTAGGTCGTTGCTTCATCTATGGCATCGTCGACACCCCTCCAGTCACAGTCTCAAAATCGCATGAAATCGTGTGATTTGAGCTCGTTTTGGCCTCTGAACACACTATCATAGTGCTTGTGTAGGCTATTTTGTCTTTTTTTCCAAAGATATATACAACTTTCAGTTCGCCAGTATAAGGGTCTCGAAGTATGCTACAAGTTTAGTAGAACTCGATAGGGTAGTTCTGTTCAACTTTTTGAGATACATTCAATTTTCTACATCAGGGTATTTTAGTCAATGGCCATGGCTGAAAGTAGTGATGTATTGTGTATGTTGGTTGTTGAGGATAAGTTGGACAATATCAATTACCCATTATGGGCTTATATGATGCATCATGTATTGGTTGTAAAAGGACTATGGAATATTGTGCAGGGTGTTGAAAACATCCTATTACACCTGTAAATACAATTGTTGAAGGTGATGCAGATGGTGTTGAAGATGATGATATTCTTCATGTTCCTATTCGTTCTGCAGTTCCTCTTTCACCTACTGTAGACAAAATTCATTGGGATGGCAAAGATGCTCAAACATATGCATTGATAGACTTGTCTATCAAACATGCCATTATGGGGTACATCTCGATGTGAATAGTCTTTAAGATTGACTTTAGTAGTCACTCCTAAATGTTGCAAGTACAAAGAATTGGTTCCCTAATCTTGTACAATTTGTAACTGACGCATGAATGGTTGTCCTAGAATCATCTCGTAAGCATCATTTTTCGTAAAATCACAAATGGCTAAGGTATGCTCAAATGCCACACCACAAGTGGTGAGAGATATGCCCTCTAGTAAGCCTAATGGTTTTTCTATATGTCCATCAGCCATTTGTAGCTTCATCCTGGTAGGTCTCAATGTTGGCTTACCCCAACGTTTCCATAAAGCGGTGGTAGCGATAGCTACTCCGGCTCCTAAATCTAAGATGGCTTTGGTGGTATAGCCCTGATGGGTTATTGGAAGATAAGTGTTACCTTCCTCTCCTTTGCTTACATCTTCGATCCTTTCTATGGGTATCTTTGGTACCTTCTTGTGTGTTCCTATCTATGAGGGAGTAGTAGCAAGCTCAGGGAATTGATTTGCTACATGCTTCCACAGTTCTAGTTTTGCCTTTAACAACTCCTCTAGAGTGAGGTGACATTGTACCTTAGTTTTCTTGATCACTTCCGTGTTTCTAGGGGTCACTGATTCTTCATTCCTCACTATTATCGTGCGTGCTCTCATGCTAATAGACTTTGCTTCCCAAGGTCCTGTGAACTGAGGTAATTCTTGCAAAGAATTAGATTCGAAACCTGTGTGTTCACTCAGTTGCTCTTCCTCTACATCATCGTAGATAGAGGGGATGTCTTGGGGAAATTGCTCCTACAAGTCATCTATTTCTTGAATAGGAAGATGGGTTCCTTGTTCTTTTCTCCACTTCTCTTCTTGGATTTCTCTCAGAAATTCATGTGAATACCTATGTATGGAAGACAAATTGTCTTCACCCTCTGTATCTGGTACTTGAGATAGGGATGGTGTATTCGTTTCCTATGTCTCTGGAACAATAGGGTTCCTATGCTGATCCTTTTTCTCCCTGCTATCAATCAGGTATTCTAATCTCTCCATCAGTCCTTGAAAGTGTAATTCCGGTTTTGCCATGTTATTCCAATTTAGATATCTAGAGGCTTCAAACATAGCTTGTGCTAGTTCTACCATCTTCATGCAAAGTTTAGTCCTCTCAATTTCTAGATCTACTCGAGGGTAGTTCTTACTCATTTCAGCTATTTGAGGTCCTTTGTTTATTCTAGCCTGATACGCGCGAAACATCATGTCTAGGTTTTCTGGTATGGGTTCCGCTAAAACTGATCCTGATCTCTGAGCTAGATTTTCTTGGTTTGATTCTTGCGAAGTCAATTCTATAATTTTGGCTCTCGATTCCTTTAAACTTCCTTCCAACTCAGTTATCTTTTTACTCCATTTTCTCTTAATTCTTTCTCTAGAACCTTTCCATGATTTTGTTTTTTTACTGCTAGATTCTCCAGCTTCACTGGTTCCAGTTATTTTCTCCTGATTAAGCAGTTGTTTCTGTAAGAGTAACTGGGCTCTTGTTATAGCTTGGATAGGCACGTATGTAGGGTCAGATCCATCTGCATTGTGCGCAATACCTATCACGTTGATCGGTGTCACATTTGAAGCATTAGCAGGGTTCTTAGGACAGTCTTTTATGACATGCTCTTTGCCACAATCGGCACAAAAACCTTGTATGTTATAATATTGTGACTGTCCTTCTATAGGAGGATGTGGACAATCCTTTATGAAATGATCTCCTTGGCACCTAAAGCATGATCCTCTAGTGCCCTGTGGTCTTTGTTGTCTCAATTGGGGCCGTGGATTAGGGTTTGTATACATCACATTAGCATAATCGGGCTCCCAAATAGGTTCCAATGGTGGACTATCGTATTGATATGTCTCCACGTGTTCTGGTGACTCTGTGTAATACGCGGGTGGACTATCTACATGAGTAGAGTCAAAACTATTTGAGTTTGGGTCACTTTCTGTGATCAAGGATGAAGAAGGCACTAAAGCCCTACTTAGGTCCTCTTCTGCAACAGCATATTTAAGTGAGGTGACATTAGCTGGTGGGGGTGACTGCTGAGCTAAAATAGGTTAAGGTCTCTACTGAGCCTGATAAGTATAGTTCTGTGGAGGCCTATAGTAATGAGGCTGAGTATTATATTGACCTTGATACCTACCTGACTGTGCATATGCTTGCGGGTAGTTCTGTCTCACTGCCTGTTTGTTGTATGGGCAGTCCTGTGCTGTATGATTCGTGTATCGTTTCTCAATTGTACAGTATTGGCCACTAGGGTTGGCTTGTGGTTGTGTTGCATTGGGACACACATTTGCCATATGATGACCACCACAGGTGTAACAACGCTTGTTTGTTGTTAACCTAGGCATCTGTTTACTAGAAACTCCTAGTTTCTGGGCTACTTTTTCTGCTAGGTCTTCTATCGAACTGGGCAATTTTGTGGATGCTAGAGAAGAACAGTCTGAGTCCTTATAGACCTTTGAAAGTTCCAACTTGTCTCCTAAGTTATCTTCAATGTCTATGCAAATTCTTACACACTGCTCTAGCGTTCTAGGTTCCTTCAAGTACACATAGGAGCGTAGCTTAGAGCTCAACAAACCATCTAGAAACAATGACACTTGCTTGGCCTGTGAGGGTAACTCTTGCATTGGACATCTTTCAACATATTGTCTAAACCTACGTCCTGCCAGTCTAACTGTTTCTTGAGGGGTCTATTTGAAACTATGAATCAATGAAGACGTATCATGCCTGATCCCACTTTTAGAGAATTCAGTGATGAATGACTCTAACAAGTGATGGATGTCTCTAAATTGCCTTTGTTGCAATGGTTGGAACCAAGTTAAAGCTGTGTTCTTTAACGTTAGTCCAAAAGCATTATATTGTGTGAACATATCTTCTACTTGCTCTGCTCGTAGCACGTGCTTAAATTCTGCAACATGATCATAGGGATCTCCTGTCCCATCAAAGTAGTTTTTCATGGACTTTACTAGCTGAGTGGGTCTCAGTATTCTTGCATGTTCACATGGTCTAGGTAGAGGAAAATCGTCTCTACCACATGATATTCTAGGTTCCCTTTGTCTTTCCACTCTATCAAGGTCCATGGTAGTTCTATCTCTCCCTATGGGATAAATGAAACTTACTTTTGGTCTCTCTTTGTTCTTCTCTCTTTGATTACCATGGGCTGAGGATGTTCCAGCACCCTGATGGCTTGTGTTTACATTTGCTTGTGATGGAGGGAATACTAGCTCGCCTCTCCATGTGTAGGTATTTCTTGCGTGGTCTGGTACCACAAATACTCTTTCTGAAGTTCCATCCAGGTATACCACCTTTCCACGTGTATCTAGGTCCTTGAACTCATAAATCATGATGGAGCCTACCTCACTAGGTTGTTCCATTCTGTACCTCCAGAATGCTTCATCAGTTTCTTTATTCACAAACAACTCTATGCTTCTGTTATCCTGAGGGATCCACTCTAGAATTAGTACTTTTGTCAGTATAGATTTCCCTCTAGGTGTCCTAGGTTCTTCTCCTACTGGTTCTTTTCCTTGGGCTTTAGCTTCCGTCTCTAATTGAATTACATCAAACTCATTGGTATTATTTGGTTGAGTACTTAAGATGTACATCATTCCTTCCTTGTCTATGTATGCATCTCTCTAGAATTTCAACACTAGACGTTGCAATCCAATGGGTTGATCAGGGTTGTGCATTTGCACCACTTGTCTTTGAAAACCATCCTCATAGATGCGAGCACCTAAGCGGTTGGTTCAGAGAAATTCTAATTGAGTTCTATAGGGTCCTTCAGGTTTTTCCAAGTATGCTACGTTTGATTCTTCTTCTTGTCTTTCCGTGCTAAAAGCCATTTCCGATTCACTAGTATCTGAGCTCAACTCGTAAGGATAACTATTCAACTGTTGAGCCTACGAGCGTGCAATAGTTCCTACACTTGCTTCTGATGATCTAAGGCTTCGTCGGTCTGACTTACCTATATGCTTGCCTGATCAAAGGTTCATGAATTTACTTCGTGGCATTCTCTGATCGTCAATGGTTCTTTGTTCTTTATTCTTTTTAAATTCCTTTAGATTCTTGTCTTATCTTACTGTAAGCGTCAGGAATCGACTTTCCGTGGTACTTTTGAGTTCTCGTATCAGACTTTAATTCTTTCCTTTAGGCTTTCGTATCACACACCTTTACTTTAGTCTTGGACTTCAAAAATTAAATCTCTTGAACTTGATGCATTCCTATCATCGTTAATCTAATCCACAATGCTAACGTTTAGCTTAAGCTAGTAATTGACTGAGGGGTTGAGTATTCTTCCAACCTCAAGTCAGCTGCTTTGAGTGCTCTGATGCCCAAGAAGTCGCACTTCCCAAGCCTTGCGTTCTTCACTGCCTTGCCTTGATTGTCATTGATAGCCCTTGCTAGACCTGTAAAATTCCACTTTTAGACCATAGTTTGCATGTTCAGACTACTAAGCTAAAACATAAAGTCCTTTTTTTCCTTGGCCCAAAATTCTATGCCCCCTGGCTTTTCTAGTCCCAACAATGTTAACCTCAAATTACCCTTTCTAAAACACAACGTCTTCTTTTTGGAAAAAACAGTTGAGGTCACGTAGTACTCGTAAAGAGATTTCTAATGAGCTATAAAGCTCAAAAAATGACTTCGGATGAAAAAGATATGACCGTTCAGGCCCTCAGTGGTAAAAATTGATAATTAGCTTTCTCTCCAAATATGAGCAAAGGGGTCTCCTATGAGTGCAATCACCTAAAAAATTTCAAAAGATAGCCCCAAATTTGCCCAAAAAATCAAACCCTAAAAATTGCGTTTGGGGTGGACAATCGCGATGGTCTGAGATAATCGCGATGGTCTGGGACCGTTGCAATGGCTCAGGTGAACCGTCACGATGGCATGTCACAATCGCGATGGTCCAATGGAGCAAGGCATCTCGATGATGTAAATGTGAGCAATCGCGATGGCGTGAATGAACCGTCACGATGGTCTAATCAGCGAGCAATCACTGTGGTGTCAATGAACCGTCACGATGGTCTAATCAGCGAGCAATCGCGATGACTTCGATCAACGGTCAACACGATAATCACGATGGCGTGAGCCCGTCGCGATGGTCACGAGGCACGATGGCTTGAGCCAATCACGATGGTTCAAATTTCGAGGCGTTGCGATGGTCTAGCTTGCCACGTGGCAGCATCGGTGTGATGGCATGAGCCAATCGCGATGGCGTGGGGTCGACGGGATCGTCGCGATGGTCAAGGACCATTTTGATGGTTCAAGTGAACCGTCGCGATGGTCTGGCCGAGCCGTCGCGATGGCGTGAGCCAATCGCGATGGTGTGACACAATCGCAATGGCGTGAGCCAAGCGTGATGGTCCACCAAAATGCAAATTTTGAAATGCAATAATGGATTCGACTATGCGCTTGTGTCACCTACCTTGTGGTGTGGTCGCTTACCAAAAATGCCAAAGTTGGCAGACCATCGCGATGGTCTGACACACACGGCAGATTTCCAACAGAAAGTGGTTTTTACCTGTAGGAAGCCTTCCTGATGCTCTGGAGCACTGTACCTGCAAGAAAACTCAAAAGCACAAAAGCACATACAAGCACAAAAGCTCTCTCTCTCTCTCTCTCGCATGCACAAATGAGGGAAAATGAGGAGAATGGGTGGATATGGTGACTTTTTTGATTTTTTCGAAGTGGAAGAAGATGATGCGGTGATGAAGATGGAGTGCGGGGGAGGTGAAAGACACCAAAAACTAAGTAAAAACAACAACAAAAACTGAAATTTTTACCTTCCAACACCACTTCTTGCTATACACTTACCATCAGACATTCGTCCTAGACTCGATCCCCAGCAACCGCGCCAAATTTGGTGTTGCTCTAGCACAATGGTGAGAACCACGTTAAGAAGCTCCACCTCCTTAATGTCAATCCGCAGAAGAGATAGGAGAGATATGAAGATCGTGAATATGAGATGAAGTGAGAGTGATAGTGAGAAGCATAGAGATGCACACACACATACACACACACAACGAAGAGACAAGCAAGACACAATGGAAGGTAGGAAATCAACTCTATTACTCAAGAACACTCTTACAAGCTCAAAATAGCTCTAAGCTCTTCTCTTCTCAAACAAGCTAACCTAAAAAATGAGCTTTCTAGCTCTATTTATAGTTTTTAGACTAGTTTTTGACTGGTTTCACATCTAGTGACCGACATAGTTAAAAAATAGGTTCTATGTGCTATTTGAAAGGGTAAACGGTATCTAAAAATAACCAATATTGGTAGGCTCGTTCTACCTAAGCTCCTCAAGCTCGAGGACTCCTCGGCTTGCACAAAATGGAGCTACAATTTACTAAAAGGTTTTTTCTATGTTACATATGTTACAATAGTGATGAAAATCACTGTTGGAGGTTTTTGAAAAGTATTTTAAAACATATTTGTTTGAAAAATGATCCGTCTGACTCCCTACTACTTCATTGTGCTCTATCTTTACATGCTTCCGCGTCTTCGATGCCTCTAGCTACTGCCAAGAGAGGTGATTCCATGGACAATTTTTTGACAAAGATCAGAGATTTGAAAGAACAGTTGATTTCTACGGATGGTCTTACTTGACAATTCACATGTGTAGATTGTTCTGAATTTTCTTCTTGATTTCTATCAGATTTTTGCTTGCACTCTTTATTTGACACTGAAAGGAAATCCAAATGCCTTGACATTTGAGGAGTTAATATTTGTTCTATTGCAAAAAGATCACTCTAGGCAGAACATGTCCATTATGCGTGTTATAGATCAAGCTTTCCTCACTACTCAGAAGGGCAAAGGTAAATGGAGCCTTCTACTAGTAAGCAAAAATATGCTAATTCTGCACAATCAAAGAAGGATGACAGAGATGAGAATAAAACAAAAAAGGTGAGATTGTTTTGCAAATACTATAAAGCAAATGACATGTCATAAAGAGATGTCCAAAACTAGTAGCTAAAGAGGCAAAGACAAAAGAGACTGGAATGGTTGTTGAATAGGTCTCGACACCAAAAACAGAGTCTGCTAATCTAGTGCAAAATGAAGAATGGGCATTTACTACTGTTTGCAGTTTTGACCCATCTTCTCCTGAATAGTGTATGTCTACAGTAAACTCAGATGTTTGGTACTTTGATAGTAGGGCAACCAAACATATTACCCCACAGCACAATTTCTTCACTTCACTTGAGCCAACCCCTACGGGGAATATTGTCACATGCACCAACAACTCCTCTTATCTTGTCATGGGAGTTGGTAAGATCATTTTGACTATTAATGATGATAGTTCTTTTACATTGACAGATGCTTTATTTATGCTAGGGATCAAGAAGAATCTGTTATTAGTTTTATTCTTAGCCAAGATCATCTTGGTTGTGAAATTTGTTGATGAAAGATGTACAGTTCATGATCTGTCAAATAAAAACGTGATTATTGCTTTTGGAATTTTATCTTGTGGGTTGTATAAGCTCATAGACTATGAGAAATCTATGAATGATTTGGCATGTGCAATCAGAAGTGTTTAACACATTTAAATACTATCATGTATATGTAGAGAGGGTTACATGAAAAAAACTGAAGAGATTAAGATTAGATGGAGGGGGAGAGTATTTCTCAAATGAATTCAATGACTATTTGTGGAATGTAGGTATAAAAAGAGAAGTTACTTACAGGTACCCTCCTCAACAAAATGGTGTAGCAGAAAGGAGAATAGAACTTTTGTTGAGTTTGCAAGGTCAATGATGAAAGAGAAGAATTGCCCTAATCATTTGTGGGATGAGGCTATTATATAGCCACGTACTTGGTTAATAGGCTACCATGTAAATCTTTGCAGGGTATTACACCATATGAAGCTTGGTGGGGTAAGAGACCTACATTAGATCATTGCAAAGTATTTGGTTGCTTAGCCTATGCTTATGTTCCATCTCAATTAAGGCATAAGTTGCATTTATTCAATCAAATAATTAAAAAGTATTGAATATGTTTGTTTTATTTGGGGTTTTCTGAATAAACACCAAAACAAAAATGGAAAGGGATCAACTTTCAATCGAAATTTTTTTCGAACAAAAAATTTTTGATCGAAAAACTTTCAATCGAAAGTTCTTTCGATCAAACTTAAATAAAAAATGCCATTCCGCACATTTTTGTTTGAGATTCTATAGAGCTCTAATCCTACCATAGAGAATTTTCTTTATATGTAAAATAAGTGTTTTTGTTTTACAGATTTGAAAGTACGTGTATGCATATGTGTGTATGTATGTGCATGTCATACACACATAGCATACACACACAAACATGCACACATGTACACATATACACATATACACACAGACAAACATGTACACATGTACACATATACACATAGACAAACATGTACACATGTACACTCAATCATACACACACACATATAGATACTTGCACATGTACATACACACACATATACACACATGTATACATACACATGCATATGCATATATACATAGATACATGCATACACACATGCACATACATACACACATGCACATACATACACACATATGCATACACACACATACATACACACATATATACACATACAAAAATGCACACATATATGATATGCATACACACATTTACAAATGCACACATATGCATACACACACATACACATATAGATACTTGCACATATACACATATACATATAGATACTTGCACATATACATACACACATATAGACACACACACATACACTCACATGCATACATACATGCATAGGCATACACATGGATATGCATACATATATAGACAGATGTATACACACACATGCACATACATACATACATATGCATATACACACGTGCATACATATGCACATGCATTCATACACACACATGCATATGTATACATACATACACACATGCATATGTATATATACATAAATACAAGCACATACACACAATAAATCGACTTGAGCCTAAAAAAAAAGTGAAGTCAAGAAACCTTATCTACCTTCACAGTCATGTACAAGTAAGTAAAGTGAGGTACAAGTAAGTAAATTCATGTACAAGTAAGTAAAGGAGAACCTATTGTCTGATACCCATTCAAATGATTCAAGTCAACGATCGATAAAAATCCCTTTTTAATGGGAATTTCTACCTTCATACTCAGATCAAAATCAATCAACCTTCAAATTAACCTATAGAAATATAAAAAAGTAAAAATTAATTGTGATTGGAAAAATATTAAACTATATCATAAAAAGTAAAATATTTTATTACCTGTTTACATCTCTTTTGTTGTAAGTATTGAAAAGTTCGAGTGCATTAGTCAATTTCTATCAAAACTTGGCCATAATAAGTCCTTCTTGATGCTATTATCTCAATAAGTTGATTTCTTTCCTCCCAACAAGTCCCTCTTGAGGCGATTGTCTTGATGCCAATATCTCAGCTAACAGAAGCTTCGTGTTGTATCAATACGATACAACTTCCTAAAGAAGATCTATGGATCTATGAAGCTGTATTGAATTAATACAAGACAAACCTTTTGTTAGCTGATGTACATTGCCCAAGATGCCATTGATCTTCTCTTATTAATACCTTCTCAACCCTTAAAAAAGAACATAAAAACTTTTCCAACAATTACAATAGTTTTTAATTCAGTCAAGAAGCAAAACCATTCAGTCAAGAAGCAAAACCATTCAGTCAAGAAGGACCATGTAGAAGGTGCTATGCAAGCCATGTTGGTCTTATCTTGTCTTGTCTTGTCTTGTCTTGCTACAACTCGCTTAACTTTTAGGTTTTGGTTTTCTTTAGCGCATTCCCTTTCTTAGGCAAGTTTCCTATTGCTTTTGCGCTAAAGAAAACAAAACAAGACCATGTAGTAAAGAAGGGAAGCCAATAGGTAAACGCTGTTCCAAGACCAACATGGTCTCTTTAGCTTCACCAACATGGCTCTTTAGCTCAAGACCAACATGGTGTAGCTGTAGCTTCACCTACATGGTGTAGTTGTAGCATTCCCTACATGGTGTAGCTGTAGCAAAACCAACATGGTGTAGCTGTAGCAAGACAAGACCATGTTGGTCAAGCTTCTTTACTACATGGTGTAGCTGTAGCCTTTACTTCATGGTAATATTAAGCAAAACCAACATGGTAATATTAAGCAAAACCTTAACGGGCTAAAGTTGACCGCTTCGCCCCTATAGGTATTAGCTACACCTAAAGGCGAGGGAAGACCATTACCCGGACATTCTGGTCTTGTCTTGCTACAGCGTAAACGCTACAACGTTTTCTTTAGCCCGATAGGTATAGGTTTCTTTAGCGCAGGAGCTAAAGAAAACCAAAACTGTTACGGGCGTTTCCCGGTTAGGCTACAACGTTTTCTTTAGCCCGTTAAGGCGCTATGCGAGGTATTAGCTCCAAGTTTAGCTTAGCTTCTAACTTGGTGGACAACCTGCAGGTTACCGGGCGCTGATTCAATGTTGGGTAAGGTGCCAAAAGCGTAAGAAAGAAATTTGATCATCCCAAAACGGCGGTTTTCTTCTTCCGTGAACCATTTTTGAAGGAATGGGGTTTCTTCAATAATGGAGATGCCATAAAGTGCGGATCAATATCCATAATACAAAGATAAAAATAATGATTAAGAAGACCGGAATATCGTGATGCGGGTCAATTATTCCTTACATCATAGATATGGCTGCGTCCTAAAATCCCAATTACCAAGGTTCCGCGGCGTCACGAGGAGCAATTAGAACAAATAGCTACCAAAAAGGGGTTCTCGAAATCACCGGGAAGATCATCTTTTCCATACAGATTGAGACCTTTGGAAAGGCCGAATGGCTACGCTTTTTCATATTCATGGATTATTCAATCCCGGAAAAAGCAAAAATCCCACGTACAAATTACTCGCTACTACCTTTAGATCAACAAAAGGCGCGTAGCGAGCGATCATGCCATAAACGCTGCGCGTTCAACTTGCATAGCACCTTTATGTCGCTTTTACGTTTACGACACGTTTAAGCTAATACCTAACCGGTAAACTAACTACGTTTAAGCCGCTTGCATAGCACCTTAAGTAAACGATTAAGCTAATACCGGTAAACGGGTTAGTTTACCGTTTACTTATGGAGCTATGCTAATACCGTTAAGGTATTAGAGCTAAAGTTTCCCTAAAGGTATTAGTAAACGCTTAATCGTTAAGGTAAACGTAAACGCTTTTACGAAAACTAACGTAGAAGCTAATACCTATACCTTTACGGGCTAAAGAAGACCATGTTGGCCCGGAGGTGCTATGCAAGCCATTAAGGTCTTGCTACAGCGTTTCGCTTAAACGTTTACTTATGGCGCTTAGCTTCGCCCCTTTAAAAAAGGTTTTGCACGAAAGAAAACTTTAGCGCATTCCCTACATGGTGTAGCTTTAGCCAATAGGTATTAGCTACACCATGTAGGCTACAGCGAAACTTTAGCGTAAAACAAGACCTAACCGGTCGCTTAAGCATTCCCTACATGGTCTTCCCTCCTTGCCCGTTAAGGTATTACGCTGTAGATTCCAAGACCATGTTGGTCAAAGCTCCGGGTAATGGTCTTCCCTCCGGCCTTTTAGGTTTTCTTTAGCCGTTTCCCAGGCTACAGCGTGTCCGTTTCCGTTTCCCTAAAGGTAAACTTTAGCACCAATAGGTTTTCTTTAGCACCTTAACGGGAAACGGACACTAAAGCACCAATAGGTTTTGTCAACGAGCTAAAGAAAACTAACGTTAGCGCATTCCCTTCATGGTCTTCCCTCCGGGTAATGGTCTTCTTTAGCGCTGGGCTAAAGAAAACAAAACAAGACCAACATCGCTGGCATAGCACCTTAACTTTTAGGGGCAGGCGCTTGTCCTAAAGGCGCTAAAGTGTCCCTTTAGGGAAACGGAAACGGTTTCTAAAGAAAATGCCTAAAAGGTATTAGCTTAAGCCAGCGCTAAAGAAAACGCTCGCGGGTTCAAATGGTCGGCTTCCGCTCGAAAGACGATGTATTTCCAACTTGCTATCCTGCTGATGGTCCGCGCCACCAACCACATTTTCCATTCAGCGCGGGCTTGAAGCGGTGGAAAGCGCGTTTGCTTCGCACCTCCAATGTTTAAGCGAAAACTTTAGCGACCTTTACGGTCAACTTTAGCCCTTTAGGAGAGTTTACCGTTTACCTAAACGATTAAGCGTTTACCTTTAGGTATAGGTATTAGCTTCTACGTTTACTTTTGGAGCGTTTACCTTTAGTTTTCGAGCTAAAGAAAACGCTTCACTTTAGGCGTAAGCTAATACCTATACCTTAATGGTATTAGCTTACCCATAACGGTATAGGTATTAGCTACACCTAAAGGGGCGAAGCTAAGCGCAAGACCTATCGAGCGAAAACCTAACAGTTTTCTTTAGCCCGCCTAAACGGGCACCGTAAAGGTATAGGTATTAGCTCCGCCCTTCGCGTAAGTAAACGTAAACGCTTAAACGTGTTGTAAACGAGAGTTTACCGCATAGCGCCATAGGCCCGATTAGGCTTAAGCGGTTAGGCGCTAAAGAAAACGTTTACAACTCAACTTTAGCTCCATAAGGACCGGTAGGTTAAGCCTAACAGTAAACTAAGCGCTAAAGTTTTCTTTAGCACGTTAGGTAAACGTTTACGTTTACAACTCAGTCAACTTTAGCACCATATAGGCTTAAGCTAAACCGCTGTAGCAAAACCAACATGGTGTAGCTGTAGCCTAAAAGTTAAGCTATTACACTGTAGCCTTTAGGTTTAGCACGCTACGCGCCGGGGCTTGAGCCTACATGGTGTAGCTATAGCAAGACCAACATCGTTCGCCGTTTACTTCATGGTAATAGCTTGCTACGCACCTCCGCTTTATGGTCTTCTTTAGCGCAAGACAAGACCATGTTGGTCTTCCCTTCTTGACTGAATGGTCTCTTTAGCGCCTTAAGATTTTGTAAACGCTTAACCTATTGGTTTCACGCGAAAGTTGACCGTTAAGGTTTGACGCTAAAGAAAACTGCCTATCGGGCTAAAGAAAACGCTGTAGCTATTACCATGTAGGGAATGCTTAAGCGAAAACTTTAGCACCGTATAGGCTTAAGCTAAACCGCTGTAGCCTAAAAGGGCTAAAGTTGACAAAACCTTTAGGTAATAGCTGTAGCAAAACAAGACAAGACAAGACCAACATCGCGCTTAAGCCTGGTTTTCTACGCTGTAGTCTTCACCTTTAGGTGTAGCTAATACCATGAAGTAAATAACCTGGGCCATGAAGTCAAGAAGTTGACCATTAAGGTCTTGTCTTGCTACAGCGAGCCAGGGAATCTTAAGCTAATCGCTTACTTCTTGACTTCATGGTGTACGGGAATGGTAATATTAAGCAAGAACAACATGGTGTAGCTGTAGCCCTACATGGTGTAGCAAAAGAAAAGGCGCTAGACCATGTTGGGGCTAAAGAGACCATGTTGGGAATGCGCTAAAGAGACCATGTTGGGGCTAAAGAGACCATGTAGGGAATGCGCTAAAGAGACCATTCTGGTCTTGTCTTGTCTTGCTACAGCGGTTTAGCTTAAGCTTCGGCCCAACATGGTGTAGCTGTAGCCCAACATGGTAATAGCTCCTTTTAGCGTAATAGCTTTACCTTTAGGTTTGACGCGTAAGTTTACTGAGTTGTAAACTAAGCGCTAAAAAAAACCTAAAGGAAAGGAGGGAAGACCATTACCCGATTTGACCAACATGGTCTTGTCTTGCTACAGCTACACCATGAAGTAAAGGCGCGAGACCAACATGGTGTAGCTACAGCAAAACCTACATGGTTAAGCTACAGCAAAACCATGTAGGCTACAGCTACACCATGTAGTAAAGAAGTTGCTACATGGAACCCATGAAACCCGGTAGCTAAATAAAAAGTAAACCCATAAATACCGTCAGAGATGATAAAAAGTGCTTCATAATATTCCATTCCTTAAAACCCGGTGAAGACTAAAGCCAGCCAAACGATAGCTACTAGAGCGTGAACTGCTTGTTATTTTAACCCTGCGAGTATGGCATAATGAGCCCAAGTCACAGCAGCTCCAGAGAGAAGAAGAATTAGGGTATTTAGAAAAGGGATTCCCCAGGGATTTAACACTTCAATTCCTTGGGGGGGCCGAATAGCTCCAATCTCTACCGCGGGTGCCGAAGAGGAATGAAGAAAGGCCCAAAAAAAGGCTAAAGAGAACATAACCTCCGAGACGATGGACAAGAAAAAACCGTAGCGAAGCCCTACTTATACCGCTTTGGTGTGATTTCCTTCGTAAGTAGATTCACATGTAACATCACGCCACCATACGAACATGGTATATAAGATTAATCCTAAGCCCCTTCCACCCTAGCCAGCTACCCTTTCTGGTCTGTTACTTCACCTCAGTGCTCTCTTGCCCGCAAAAAATTACGAGAACAGCAACGGCGACGGCGGTATAGCAAGGGGCGCAGCCTGCGTTGTAGCGTTCGGGACTCCCTTCGTTCAAAGATAAAGTGTTGATTGTCTATTCTTTAGGCACTCATGGGAAACTAATCTCTCCTAGAGGACACGTGTGGGAAGTATTCATCTCTAGCAATCCCAAAGTATTTAAGGGGTTGACCATTTTGTGTAGCCATTGGGATGCTCCGAAAACACTGGAGTATAGGAAGGAAACACTAGTGTCAAAGCATTCTTTGGGAACCACATCCTATTCTTCTCGGGTGGATGACTCGCTCCATTCGACGCTATCGTGTGAAAGTTCCTTTCATAATTTAAGAATTCAACTGATTTTAGGTAATCCATCTCTATGTGGCACGACATGAAAGGTGCTATGAAAAACACGTAACCGACCGAATTACGTGAAATAGATAAATCGATCTGGCTAGGGCGTTCTTTAAAACTTACTTGGGAAGACAGACTCCTCCAAGACTGCGGTTGCGGGGCTACGCTCTAGCTTTCGGAAAGGTTATGGATACAAGAAAGAAGGAACTAGTGATAGTGGCGTAATCAACAAAAATAGAAAACCACCCTGAACTTCGGAATGACTGCCAAGGTATGCATTATGATTAAGTCTCTCCAGAAACAGAAACCACCAACGGGGCATCCGCATAACACATGCTAGATTGGGTCGTCTAGAAAATGAATCTCGTATACAGTGTTGTGATTACTCCATATTGATAAGAAGTCTAGAGAATAATTTGAAATGGGAATACATAAATAATTGCCGGTCATAGAAACGGAAACACATAAATTGCGCGAAAAGGTGCTTCGGTTGAAATTCCACCATCCACTCGGGGTTTAATTGAAAATTCTATTTCATTATCGAACTGGTTTAGAGTTAATTTCTTGCCAAACCAAACCTAGGTCTTTCTTAAGACGACAAATAGGAACCTGGAGCGAAAGCATGCATGAACAACTCCGCGGACCAGACGACTAAAGAAGATCGAATCAAAAGATGCTAAGCTAACGTAACGGAAGGCACCATCGCCGACAGAAAAGCATAACGCTTCCCCCATCTCCCACTCCCTTAGGCTTACTTAGGCGGACTCGATCGGAAAGGGAAAGGATGATAGCTAACCTTTCCACCATGCCGTATTGTTATGCATGTAAAGGCGCTATGCGTTAAGGATATGTCTGTTTGGCTGTGCTGAATTGAACGCTTCTAACTTGTCTTGTTTGGTTTCGCCTTAGCCTTTTTTGACTGACCCGTAGGTTGGTCCTTTGATTGTATGAAAAACGGCCACATACACGAACATGATGCAGTTCCAGCTTTCGTACGGAATCGCATACCTATCTAGTGAGTAGAAGAAACAAGAAAGAACCAACCACGGGCGAGCCGCCCACCCACGCCGCCAGCCTGCCTACTGCCTACTCACGGGGAACATCAGCTATATGGTATATTCCATGCGCAAAGCGCGGCGATCAATCCTCGTATATTGATGACGTTGACACTGGGGCATACATACATACCCATGGCATGCATGCATGCATGGTACCACCTTTCTCCGATGGATGTCACGGACGCTTTGAGCGAGGGAAAGAAACCAAAGAATCCACGAGAGGGAAAGAAAAAGCACTAAGGAGGTTGACCAGTAGTAACAAGAGGTCCGTCGGGAGGAATCCATCTGGGCGTATCACGGTTTTTTACTGGGGAGGTGGATTGAAGTGATTGTAGTGAAGAATTGATTGGAAATGAAGCGCTTCGTCTTTGGGCATTGTGGAAAGGATCGAATATGACCTAAATTGTTCCTTCCGGATTGCTTCAGTATGATGGATTGAAAGGTTGCCACACTCTGGAAAGGGCAAAGCGCTTTATAAAGCGAGGGCGCCGTGAAGATGGAGAACGCATAGCGGGGCGCAGATAATCAAACGTAAAGCGCTGGATAGTTTTCGGTAAAACGAAAAGAAGATTCTCGAACCTAAGCATAGCTTTGAAGGACGGCCAGAGGCAGATGACAGGCCGAAAGATAGGGTGTGCAAAGTAGATCGTACACCTTCCGTGTGACCCGTTGGTCCTAAGAATGTCTTTCGCAAAGCGACCCACGTTGCCCGGCAACAAGAACTTTGACCAGATGCGGCGGGTACCCAGTCCCGCTAGTGGCTGAGATGCACGCACGACTGCCTTGATAAAGGGGAATGGCCACCTTCGAAGTTGCAAAAGCAAAAGGCCCGGGCCGTAGCAGGATGAACCAATGTGAATGAGTGTAAGCTTCGTGGCCCAAACACGATCGGTGCTGACCACGCCGAGGGCCTGAAAAGAGCTTTCCGGGGTTGATTCGCCTTTGCCGTTGTTCGGACCGTATTCGTCTTCAGATGAAACCGTATACGCTATGTTGAGGAGAAAGAAAGCCCAGCCAGGGGAACAGCGATTCAACATCGTTGGCTGCTGGCGGCGGGTGGAGAGATTACGGAGGGGAACTGCCCACACCTTACGAAGGACTTATGGGGTGAAGCTAAGCTTAACTGCGGGTGAATCGGAGCTAAGCGAACCTTGTTAGAAGCTAAGCCTTTCTGCGGGTGAATCGAAGCTAATACCACCGAGGAACGAACCCGCAGCTCAACAAGCATCGAAGCGTTGCAGCGAAACAAGTTAGGAGCTAAGCGAAACAAGTTAATCTATATCCGCCTAAGTGTCCCGTAAGAAAGAGATCGTTCGGTGCATGCAGACTGTGGGTGAGCGGAAACCCACCCTTGCAGGTATGTATATCCTGGGTGGGGGTTGGCCTCAAGATGGAACGAACCGAATAGTTAGGAAAACGGTCATACAAGTAGCGCCATTCCATTATACGTGGTTATGTAGTTACGGTTAACGACGTTCTCGGAGACCTACCTGATAACTAACATTCGGTTGTGGAGCTGCTAAAACGAGAGAATAATGATACCCAATATACTCTAAGGAAGGAAGGTGGGAAAAGTCATTATTCTTTTTTGGTATCTATCTCGAAGTATTGATCATCAACGTGGCTATGGATACAAGACAAACTGCCACCGCAATAGGAAGGTTCTTCAAACCCACCCTCGGATCATCGGGAAAATGAAACATTTCGTTCCAAAACAAATTATGGAAGAACCGAAGATTTGCGTTTATTGGATATTGATTCGCTTCAGTCTGATACGGCTCACGCTCTATCTGTTTCCGGAAGAGCTCATTTTTTTATTAGCTAAACTTTTGCTTTTGCCCTATCCAGACTTGTTTTTTATTCGTATACGACCGACAGAGGCCTTAAGCACACAGTTTACCATCTCTTTAATATTACGTTTTTCTTTTTCCCTTCCCTGTACGATTTATTTAATTCGGTGCTTCCTGATCCCTGGGTGTTATGAAAAGGAAAGAAAAACCTCTAAATTGTTGTTTTACTTTAGTGGGGTTTGCTTCTTTTCGCTGTTTCCCGCTACTTTCGTTCGGGTAGTTCCCTACATCTGGCATTTTCTTCATGACCTAAGTACCACATCCACCAATTCGCTCACAATTAAGTTCTATTCTAAGATTTCTGACTACATATTGTCAACCGTTCGTGCCTTGTTTATCCCGTTACTACGTCCTCAAATACCAGTAATGGTTATCTGTTTGCTAGAATCAAAAGCTATTTTATTGAGAACTTGTCTAAACAATTGTCGTATTTTGAGGATTCGTTCGCTTGTCATGGCAGCTCTGTTCACACCTCCAGATATCTGGTGTTAATTTGTTGTTTGTTTACTTGTCTATGGGTTAATCGAGTTCACCCTCTTCGTAACTTTGAGTATGCAAACCTATAAATTCTTTCTTCAGAAACATCCCTTAAGGGAGGGATGAAATAGAGAAACACTGCCTTCCTCAATTCAGGTTGGGTCTTCCCTGACCGACCTTTTGTTTAGAAGTTAACTAACTGATCCAAAGCCGGCCTTTCTAGCCTAAGCCGCTAGTCCTGGTCCCTTTCCTCTAGATCTAAAGTGTTTGTCGAAGACAACGGTTCAATTGTAAAATGAAACTTGCCGCCGACTGACTCCGTGGCTGGCTGTTGGTAGAAGCCCAGCTATGTATTCGTACACCTCTTCGTCGTCGTTTAGGTAGTCAAATTATTACTATTGGGTAAGATACTACCTAAATTGGTTAGATCTAGGCTTTAAGGAGGTCTCTAATAGAGATTAGAGCCTACCATTGTTAACTCGAAATTAACAATGGCAGAGGCCAAGCTAAGATCCGTGTCATACGATCATACACCCCAAACTTTTAGAGACGTTAATTCAAAGCTCAAGTACGTGTTTTGTGACGTTTTGCTCTTCTACAATGACGAAGCAATTAGTTTATGGTAGGCGTATTTCGCAATCTGTGCTTTTCTTTCTGCGTGCGGCCCTAGTGTTCTCAAGATCTGCCTTATTCTCGAATCTTCGGTGTCGATTACTCCCAATCTAGAGCGCCTTTTTTCCATTCGTGAAGAAATCCAATTGTCAAAATCCGTACAAACACCATCATGGACCGAAATCCAAACCAACCAATCTTGTTCAAGGATACGGCCCAAGGAAACAAAAAGGTAACTTCCGAATCAAAGATAATGAATGAAGGGGAGACCAAATAAAGTCATGTATCGAAACGACTTCTGACATCACCAAGTAGGTGAGAACCGCATTCGTAAGCTGACAATTTCTCCGGAGAAGCCGGACCTTTTGAAGCGAATGCGAAAGAAGCACCGATTAGGATTAGGGAAAGTAGCAAACTGATGACCAAGTAGAGAGGAAGAGGGGTAAATTCAGAAATAGGGAGAAAAGCTTCGAAGTTCATGTGTTTTGAAAGGGGAAATTTTGTTGTTGGTGTCACCGTAAAGCGGCATTGGTTCTTAATAATCATGGCTGCTGTTCTCTTTCTTTCAACTTTGTGAATAGAAGGGTGAACCTGTCTCCCTTGCCAACTCCAGCAGCTTGGTAGCTTTAGTCGGTATCATCACTCAACTCCCATATATCTCTAATCTAGATTAGATTAGCTAGCCAATCCCGTTTACCGTTACGGTCAACTAACCCGAACCGGGAAAAAGAAAACGTAAAATAGAACAAAAAACAGGTTTAGTAAACCAGAAAGAACACGCTTTCGCGGTTCTTCGCTTACTGCGTTGAGTTAGAAGCATTGATGATCTCTTGGTTAGTCATTAGCCGAAAGGGCTAACAACCGCGGATTGGAGGCAAGGCGGATCATCTTACATTCCCCCAAGAATCTCCAGTCACCATACCAGTGCTCAACTTAATGACAGAGTAGTAGATGATCCTTCCGAGGAAGTTTGGCTCATGACCGGGCTTGAACCGGAACGTCTCACATAGGAAGAGTATATCCTTTTAACATGAGCATAGAAAAACTACTGCCAACCGCTCAACCCCAAGGCAGAAGGGGCGAAGCCTCGAAGCTAATACGTGTTGTAAACGTAAAAGCGGCATAAAGGTGCTATGCAAGCGGTTCATCGAAGCAAGCCTCGAAGCAAGCCGGGAGCAGAGTTAGCCCGTTTACCTAACGTAGAAGCTAATACCATTAAGTAAACGTTTAGCGTTGACCAGGTAGCAGCGATAGAAAACGTTTACAACACGTAAACTATCGCTCCATACGGTATTAGCTTCGCACCTAGCTAAAGAAAATGTTTCCCGTTCTTTAGCTCCATAAGGTATTAGGCGCTATCGCTTCGCCCCATAAGGCGCTAAAGAGCTAATACCTATACCTAAAGGTATTAGCCCGAAAACTTTAGGTATTAGCTTAACCCTTCGGGCCTTAAGTGAACGGGCTAATACTGTAACGGTAAACGTCGGTATTAGCTTCTACGTTTTCTAAAAACCGAAAACTTAAACGTATTAGCTTAAACGTTTACTGTTAGTTTTCCGTTTACTGTTAGTTTTCCGTTTACTGTTTGTTTTCGCTTCAACTCTGCGGATCGTTGGGGTTGGATTTGTGTCCGCAGTTGAGCTTAGCTTCTAACAAGTTGAGCTTAGCTTCTAACAAGTTGAGCTTGGCTTCGCACCTGGGTTGTTGGTGGTGACCCCGCGTAGGGTCCGGGCTTGTTGGCGCGGTTGGGCGGTCCATAGGAATCAAGTCCCGGGGGACAGACAATCAGTAAGGCATGTTCTATTCGAGACGGAATAGGGGCTAAAGAAAACTGTTAGGTTTTTGTTTCCCTGATAGACATGGCATACCCGAAAGACCTAGGAAATGCATGAGAGAGAAAGTCAGATTCGCTCCAAGGAAATGCATGTGTAAAAACCCTAAAACCCTAATCCTAAAGAACTAGACCTAAAACATGTATATTTGTGTATGCATGGGTATATACATGTTTATGTGTATATGTATTATGTGTGTATATGTGTATATATGTGTATGCATGTGTAAAAACCCTAAAAACCTAATCCTAATGAGCTAGACCTAAAACATGTATATGTGTGTATGCATGTGTATATACACGTGTATGTGTATATGTATTATGTGTGTATTATGTATATATGTGTGCGCATGCATAAAAACCCTAAAACCCTAATCCTTAAGACCTAGACCTAAAACATGTGTATGTGTGTATGCTTATGTATACATACGTGTATGTGTATATGTATTATGTGTGTATATGTGTATATATGTGTATGCATGTGTAAAAACCCTAAACTCCTAAGACCTAAAACATGTATAGGCGTGTATGCATGTGTATATACATGCGTATGTGTATATGTATTATGTGTGTATATGTGTATGCATGTGTAAACACCCTGAAACCCTAATCCTAACAACCTAGACCTAAAACATGTATATTTGTGTATGCATGTGTATGTGTATATATATTATGTGTGTATATGTGTATATGTGTATATATATGTATGCATGTGTAAAAACCCTAAAACCCTAATCCTATGCATGTGTATATGTATTATGCATGTAAATGCGTGTATGTGTCCATACATGTGTGTATGTATGTAAAAACCCTAAGAACCTAATTCTAAAGACTATGCCTAAATCATGTATATGTGGGTATGCATATATATATATATATATATATATATATATATATATATATATATATATATATATATATATATATATATATATATATATATATATATATATGTGTGTGTGTGTGTGTGTACGTGTATGCATATATGTGTGCATATGTGTATGCATGTGTGTATGTATGTATGTAAACATGTATATGTGTGTATGTGTGTGTATGCATATGTGTATCTATGTATATATATGTGTATGTGTATATGTATTATGTGTTTATATGTGTACATGTGTGTATGCATGTAAAAGCCAAAAACCCTAACCCTAAAACATGCATATGTGTGTATGTATATGTCACGTGTGTATGCATATATATATATATGTGTGTGTGTGTGTGTATGTGTGTGTGTATGTGTGTGTGTATATATATATGTGTGTGTGTATGTGTGTGCGTATGTGTATGTAAAAACCCTAAAAACCTAATCCTAAAGACCTAGACATAAAACATGCATATGTGTGTATGTGGGCATGCATGTATATATATATATATATATATATATATATATATATATATATATATATATATATATATATATATATATATATGTATGTGTATATGTATGCATATGTGTATATGTGTGTATGTAGGTAAAAATGAAAAATCCTAATCCTAAAAAGCTAACCCTAAAACATGTATATGTGTGTATGTATATGTGACATGTGTGTATGTGTGTATGCATGTGTATATGTGTGCATGTGTGTATGAATTATGTGTGTATATGAGTAAAAGTCAAAAAACCGAATCCTAAAACCCTAACTGTAAAACATGTATATGTGTGTATGTATATGTGATGTGTGTGTATGTGTATGTGCATGTATGCATGTGTGTGAGTGTATATATATATATATATATATATATATATATATATATATATATATATATATATATATATATATATATATATATATATATATATATATATATATATATATTGTTGGAGATAGATGTGTGCGGAAGCACGCGAACAACACAAGGAAGAAGAAGAAGCTTGGAGCACAAACACACAATACTGAATGTATTACCAGAGAATATACAAAGATAAGTAGCCCATTAGGGCAATAGGCATATATACAAGCCGGGGGAAAAAACCTCCTAAAGAGGGAAAAAAGTGCCTCGACGGTCCTAGTGTGTTCACACACATCACTACCTAAATATATCAACAAATCCCCCCTGGGAGTGATGCGGTGAACAAGTAGCTGGCACTCATGTATATGGAAGTGCCAAGCTATGTGGAAATCACTCCACAAAAGGAAGTAAGCCCAAAGATTTGTGGAAAGCTTCAAACGTCTCCCTAGGCAGAGCCTTCGTGAAAAGGTCTGCAATGTTCTCCTGCGTGGGCACATATGCCAAGCTGATCTCCCCAGCAGAGAACCTCTCCCTAACATAGTGATAATGCACCTCAATGTGCTTAGTGCAAGCATGGAACACAGGGTTCCTCGCAACTGCAAATGTGCTCTGACTGTTAGTGAAGATGGTGGTGGCAGAAGACTGGCCAACACCCAAATCAGCCATAAGGCATCTGAGCCACACACACTCAACAGTCACTGTGAAAGCTGCCCTATACTCAGCCTCACAACTGGAAGTGGCCACAGTAGGCTGCTTCTTGCTCAACCAAGATATACATGAGCTACCAAGCATGAAGCAAAAACCACTGGTGGACACACGAGTGTCATAGCAACCAGCCCAATCTGAGTCAGAAAAAGCATGCAAATCTGGCGGTAGTGATCCCCCCTTGGGATAAAACAACCCAAGTAGCCGAGTACCACTCAAGTAGCGAAAGATGCACTTAACCGCCTTTCAATGCATGATTCCTAGGCAATGCATAAACCTGCTCATCTGTGAGACAGCAAACTGAATATCTGGCCGAGTAATCCATAAGTAAATCAAGCATCCAACAACGTGCTAAGAGAAAAACATCAAATGCATCTCCAGCATCATGAAGACTCAATCGTAAACCTGTCTCCATAGGAGTGGCAATAGGCTTACAGTCTTCAAGGCCAAAACGCTGCAATAATGTGTCAATATATTTCGTTTGACAGAAAGCCATTCCACCATCAACTTGCATAAAATCAATGCCCAAATAGTGATGCAAATGCCCCAAATCAGACATCTCAAATGAGGCATGCAAATCAGCCTTGAAATCAGCAATATGCTTCTCAATAGGACTAGTGGGAAGCATATCATCAACATAGACAACAATGATCAGAAGCACATCATTAGCACACTTAACATATAAGGTGCTTTCAGTTGGACTATTCACAAAACCATGTGCAACCAGATAGGCATGTATCTTCTCATACCAAGCACGTGGTGCTTGCTTTAAACCATATAATGCCTTCTTTAACCTGCACACCTGATTTTCATGCCCTTTCTGCACAAAGCCACGGGGCTGGAAAACATACACTTGTTCATGCAAGTCACCATTCAGAAATACTGTTTTAATGTCCAACTGATGTACATTCCAACCATGATGGGCTGCAAGTGCACAAATGCTCCGAACAGTAGTCATACGACATGTAGGTGCAAAGGTCTCATCAAAATCAATGCCTCTTTCCTGCGCATAACCCTTTGCAACAAGCCTAGCGTTATACCTGTCAACTGTACCATCATGTTTATGCTTCAGCTTGTATACCCACTTAGTGCCAATGGCCTTCTTGCCAGGAGGCAAGTCACATAAAGACCATGTACCATTCTTCATTATAGCATCATATTCAGATTGCATGGCAGCCATCCAATTTTTTGAATTCTGTGCTTCATCAAAAGAAACAGGCTCATTCTCATCACAGAGACTAGACACAGCCATAACATAGCAATCTGATGCAAAGGAGGCACTATGAGAGCCTGAACGAGTACGATATGACAAAGGTGCATCTAATTTGCTGTCACGCAAAGTCTGCACCAACCATTTTGGCATAGTTTTTTCCTGCTCAATATCAGCTCTCTCATCAACAAGTGCATCATGTAAATCTGCATCAAAAATAGAATGATCTGCATCATCATATGAAACTTGCAAAGGCTGAGAAGTTGCCTCATTAGGACCAGCACTAGACTGTCCACCTATAAAAAGAGGCATCAACGTATCATACATGTCTTTGGAGCTAACAGATGTCTCGTTAGTACATGAAAGCAATGGCTGAATAGCATCTTCCACAAAGACAACATCACGGCTAACCAGAATGCGTTTAGTTTGTGGATGATACAGACGATAGCCTTTACTTTCAGAACTGTACCCAACAAAAATACATTTTATTGCCTTATCATCCAATTTTCTACGATGTTGTTCAGGCACTAATGCATATGCCAAACAACCAAAAACACGCAGATGAGCAACAGATGGCTTGCGGTCATGCCAAGCCTCATATGGAGTGATAGACTGCAGCGCTTTAGTGGGACACCTGTTCAATACATATGCTGCACACATGACAGCCTCAAGCCAGAAACTATGTGGTAAAGCTTGACTCTTGACCATGCACCTCGCCATCTCCATGAGTGACTTGTTCTTTCGTTCAGCAACTCCATTCTTTTGAGGTGTATACGGCACTGTACACTGGTGTTTTATCCCACGTTCAGCCAGAAATGCATTAAAATCAGAAGACATATATTCCCCCCCTCGATCTGAACGGAGGGTGCCCATTTTACATGCTGACAGATATTCAGCCAGAACCAAAAACTGTTTAAAGCACATGAACACTTCGGACTTTGCTTTGAGTGGATATACCCATGCATGCCTGGAAAAATCATCAATGAAAGTCATGAAGTAAAGGTAATTCCCAAAAGAGGGTGTCTACATAGGACCACAGACATCACTATGTACAAGCTGCAATTTCTGCGTAGCCCGAACTGAACCATCTTTTGGAAAGGAGAAACGCTGCATTTTGCCCAAAATACAGCCTTCACATACATGTTTTCCAGGTGCCTCAAGCTTGGGCAAAGAAGACACCATATCAAATTTCTGCAAGCGTAGCAAACTAGCAAAATTCAGATGACCAAAGCATGCATGCCAAAGCTTTGCATCTGACATAGCCTCAGAATCATGAACTGTACATGCTGAATCATTCACAGATCTTTCATAGTCTATAAGCTTATACATCCCACGACACAAAATGCAAGAAGCAATAATCACATCGCCATTTGATAGATCATGAATTGTACACATGTCATCAACAAATTTCACAACCAAGCCAATCTTGGCTAATGCAGAAACTGATAACAGATTCTTCTTGATCCCTGGCACAAATAAAGCATCTGACAAGGTGAAAGAACTACCATCAGCAGTAGTCAGAATGATCTTACCAACTCCCATAACAGGATAAGAGGAGTTGTTGGCGCATGTGACAGTATTCCCTGTAGGGGCAGGCTCGAGTGTAGAGAAGAAACTACGCTGCGAGGTAATATGTTTGGTCACCCCACTGTCAAAGTACCAAACAT
>CM035428.1:31378055-31453055 GCA_020310875.1 Ceratopteris richardii
GATGAGAAGTGGAAGCCTTTCATATTGTCAATAGAACTTTCAATGGATCATTTTACTCCTAATTTGAATCAATTATTAGGTCATATGTTAACCTTTGAGCATGATATCAAAGGGGATATTGATAAAAGTGCAGGTCAAACAATGTATTCTAAGGATAAGAAGAAGGCTAGCAAAGGAAAGCAACAATCAATTGAAGATGAAGGCACTACAAGTCAAGCAAACTTCCTAAGAGGTGGAGGAAGTGGAAGAAGTAGAGGAAGAGGCAGAAACAATAAAGATAATGTCAAAGCTTGTTGTATATGTGGTAAGACCAATCATTTAGCTCATGAATGTTGGAATAATAATCAAAGCACTAGTAATTATAATCAAAAGATCAATCAAAGAGGCAGAGGTGGAAAAAAATATAGAGGAAGTTTTAGAGGTAGAGGTAGTAGAAGTCTCTTTGGAAGGAATGGTGGAAGAAGCTTTCGAAACCAATCCTACAACAACACCTACTACATCTATGCATCAGATCAGAAAGAAGACTCAACTTTAATCATGAATAAAACATGTGAAGTTCCAAAAGAAGACCAAAAGGTATTCTACATTGACTTAGGGTGTAGTAATCACCTGAGTGGGAACATTGCTTTGATGACTGAGTTGGAAAATAAGGTAATCAATCATATAGTTCAAATAGGTGACAATACAAAGCACAAGGTGAATTCTATTGGATTAGTTAAGGCTAAAGATGGAAGTACTTTTTTGAGTAAGGTTCTATATGTTCCTACAATTCCCAAGAATTTGATAAGTGTAGGACAAATTGTAGAAAAAGAATATGAATTGTGGCTCACTAATGATGGAGTTTACGTTGAAGACCCTAGCCAAGGGTATAAGCAAATTGTTACAGGGAAGAAAGAAGGAAGGCTCTTCACATTGAAGGCACAAGGTAATGTTGGACATGCCTTGCTCACATATGGAGAGCAAAACATATATGAGTTGGATCTTTCGCACAAGAGGCTTGGACACTTCAATGAAAAAGGTATTAAAGAGATGATTAATAATAGTTCAGTGCTTGGATTGCCTAATGTTGCAGGTCAACACATAACATACAAATGTGAAGCATGTCAATTAGGTAAGGCTCACAAGGAATCATATAATAATCAAGGTTTCACGTATTCAAAAAAACTTGAATTGGTGCATACAGATCTATGGGGTCCCTCAAAGGATTTTAGTATAAATGGTTCTAGATATTATGTGATTTATGTTGATGATGCTACCAAATGGATCACTATTTTATGTGATCAAAGAAGTGTTTAGCAAATTTAAACACTATTATGTATATGCAAAGAGGGTTATAGGACAAAAATTGAGGAGATTAAGGTTAGATGGAGGGGGAGAGTATTTCTCAAATGAATTCAATGATCATTTGTGGAATGTAGGTATAAAAAGAGAAGTTACTTAAAAGTACTCTCCTCAAATTAATGGTGTAGCAAAAGGGAGAAATAGAACTCTTGTTGAGTTTGCAAGGTCAATGATGAAAGAGAAGAATTGCCCTAATTATTTGTGGGCTGAGGCTGTTAATATAGCCACATACTTGGTTAATAGGCTACCATGTAAAGCTTTGCAGGCTATGACACCATATGAAGCTTGGTGGGGTAAGAGACCTACATTAGATCATTGCAAAGTATTTGGTTGCTTAGCCTATGCTTATGTTCCATCTCAATCAAGACATAAGTTAGAACCAAAAGCTGAAAGGTATTTGTTCATTGGTTATGATGATAAACAAATGGGATACAGGTTGTGGAGTCCATCTACAAAGCAATTACTTGTATCAAAGGATGTCACATTTGATGAGCAAGGAACTTGGTACTTAGGTACAAATAATACTTATGCAGGTCTTGAAGAAACATTGAATCAAAAGAAAGATAAATCAAAGGTTCAAATTTCTAAGGAAGAAGAGAATGATGAAGTGGTAGGTGAAAATGAATAACTGCCAAGGTTTGATCCAGAATATGATGAACTAGAAACTTCAAGAAGTGGAGAACTTAGAAGGTCATCAAGGAACAAAAGACACCCTTTAAGGTATAGCTATGACACCTCTTTCTTGACAACTAAAGATTATGATTACATAGTGAAAGCAGATGAAGACCCATGTACAATGATGAAGCCAAAGGAAAGGAGAATTGGGAGAAAGCTATGAAGGAAGATTATGATGCACTAATTGAGAATGAGACTTGGGACTTGGTACACAAACCAAGTAATCAGAAGGTAATTGGATGCAAATGGGTCTACAAAACAAAAAGGTTTGCAGATGGAAGTGTGTCTAGGTACAAAGTTAGACTTGTTGTGAAAGGATATGCACATACTTATGGTTTGGACTATGATGAAACATATATTCATGTTGCAAAGATGAAAACCATAAGGACTCTCATAGCTATTGTTGCTTGCAAAGGTTAGGAATTATCTCAATTAGATGTGAAGAATGCATTTTTGAATGATTACATTTCAGATGAAGTCTACATGGAACAAGCAGATGGTTTCAAAGATCAATATAATCTAGATTATGTGTGTAAGATCAAGAGAGCTTTGTATGGCTTAAAGCAAGCTCAAAGGGCATGAAGTTACATGCTTGTAAAGTTCTTGAAGGAACTTGGTTTCCAAGCATCAATGGTAGATAGTAGCTTGCTAGTCAAAGCAAGTAAAGATGGTTTTATTTATGTTTGCATTTGTGTTGTTGATATAATAGTGATGGGCAAAAATGACAAAGGCATACAAATGCTTAAGAAGTAGATGGAGAAAGAGTTCAAGATCAGTGACTTGGGAGATTTATCATACTTCTTGGGAATGGAGATTCTATATACTCAACATGGAGTATATGTGACTCAAGGAAGGTATTTTAAGAATTTGCTAATCAAGTTTAATATGGAAGATTGCAGGATAGCATCAACGCCAATGGAGGCAAACCACAAATTGAGTAGATATAAAGGAGAAGAATTCAAAGATATGAATCTTCTTTGGAGTTTGGTGGATAGCTTGATTTATGCTACATTGACAAGGCCTGATTTATAATATGCAGTTGGAGTTTTGCCTCAATTAATGAATTGTCCAAGGAAGGAACATTGGATTGCAGGACAAAGGATGCTAAGATATATTAAGGGCACACTTAAAGAAGGTTTGCATTATGGTTTCACATCAAATACAAGAATTACGATATATAGTGATGTAGATTGGGCATTAACTTTGATGATAGAACATCAACACATGGGTATTTGTGTTATGTGGGAGATAAATTGATTTCTTGGTGTTCTAAGAAGCAACATACATTTGCTTTTGTCTATAGAAGTAGAGTGTAAAGGTCTGGTGGAAGCTACAAAGGAGTTCATGTAGGGAATTGAACTCACAACCTCTTGGTTAGGAATGTGATGGGCTAACCACTTGCCCAAAAGCCATGGTTGAGGATTACTTCCTAATCCTCCCTCTTAGGGTGTAGTTCAACCATCTCCTATCTGTCAAGGGTGTGGTTCAATCGCTTTATTACAGTTCATATGGTTGAGAACTCTCATGAAGAGTTTTGACATCAATCAGAGTGTTCCTATTGTTTATGGAGACAATATGAGTTCTTTGTATTTGGCAGCTAACCCTGTGTTTCATGCCAAGACCAAAAATATTGATAGTCAATATCATTTTTTGATAGAAAAGGTGATTGACAAAGCCATGGAGATCATGTATACTCCTATAAAACATCAAGTTGCAAATATGTTAACAAAGAGCTTGGATGGACCTAAGTTACAGAGGTTTAAAGAGATGGCAGGTATAAAGAAGAGCAAGATAATCACAATTAATGATTGAGGGGGAGCTGTTGGAGCAAGACAATCACTAATTGATGATTACAAAGATGATTGAAGATTGAAGAATGAAGAATAGGATAAAAGATGAAGCATAAAGTGAAGTGAAGGTTCAGAGAGAAATGATTTAAAAACACATGTACATTAACCTTGTAAATAGCTTATATATACTTTGTAATAGTGACGAATATGAGCATATATGCCTATATATACCTGTATATAGATGTGTCATATGACAGGGAAGAAAGATAGATAAAGAGGAGATGATTAAATGATGAATAAGAGAGTTTGAGTATGAGAATGATCCATTAGATGTATTTTCAGGAGAATATAAGTTTTTTGTGAGAATGGCATCTTGATCTTTCTTCAATTTCTTCTTCTATGCTTAATCAATTGAGAAATCCTTTTGTACGTGTCTAATTCCATAGTTGATGCATCTATGTTCAAGATTTGAGAGTCTTATTGTATTCAAACTGAGAGAATTGTGAGTAGGAACATTCATATGTGTAAGGGTGATGAGAGAATTCTCAAACACGCACAATCTTGATGGTCAAAGAATTTATCAGATCTCAATGTAGAGTGTAAAATTTTACACAAATAAGCATTCAAAATCTAAGTTGGAGGGTAAGCCAATGTCTAAAAGCATTTGATTAAGCGGGTTGTATATTGAGAGAACCAAGTGTTTAAAGTTGTATATGTCAAAGTCGCCCACAGAGAAAGCCTGTTTCAGACATAGGTTTACTTTTTGAAGTAAATCGAAAGTTTTGTAAATTATTTTGAAGAGCTTTCACTTAGAGTAGTTGTGAAAATACTAGGAGAGTGTTGTGTCAAAATTTCATAGAAAAATTTGATCATTTTGTAGTCAATGAGTGAGTTTTGTGAAGCAAACTTTCCTGAATAAAGATATGTCTTATAGAAGAGTTACGTGTTTATAATTTGGTAAAGTTTTGCAAAATTGGTGATGGTCTTGAGCTATGCTTAACATAGAGGTATTCTAAACTCAAGTATAGCTTATCTTTTGGAGATTAAGCATCTCCATCAGATAACTCACAATATCATAAAAAAAAGCATGAAGCCGAAAGATGTATATGAGAAAAGAACTAGCAATGGTTGCACCTATGGTTTTAGTTGGAATGAAGTGTGCCATCTTTGTAAATCTACCCACTATAACACGAACGTAATCATATTATCCGACTTTTGGTAGCTCCTTGATGAAATCCATAGATAATGAAGCCCATGGTCTTTTTGAAATAGGTAAAGGTTGCAAGAGGACATGAAGTTTATGTCGTGGTACCTTAGATCTATTGCAAGTGTCACAAGTTTGGATATATTATTTTCCTTCCTTCCACATTTCAAGCCACCAAAAATCCCTTGATATGAGTTCTATTGTTTTATTTAGTGCAAAATGTCATGCTGTAAGGTTGTCATGACATTGTTGAAGTACTTGGATCATGGGCTTTCCTAAAGGGATATACAATAGGCAATTATAAAATAGTAACCCATCCTTTTTGTGAAATTAATTTACTTCTTGAACTTTTCCTTCTTGATTTTTTTTCTTAGCATTACAAAACAATTCATCTTGTGGTAGAGTCTCCTAGATCAAATGATTCAAGGCCAAAGCTTCATGATGACTTGAAGAGATATCTGCTAAGTGGAGATGCTCAGGCTTGAGTAATATACTCTCTTGTTGATCAAAGGCCCTTTCTTTGGTGCAAGGTAAGATCTTCTTAACAAGGCATCTATCTGACATTGCTGGCATCCTCGACGGTATGTGATGCCAAAGTCAAATGTGGATAAAAAGTTACTCCATCAAGTTTTCCTTCTATTGAGGATGTGGGTGTTCATAAAATACTCCAAGTTCTTGTGATCTGTATACACAATAACTTTATGAGCTTCTCCTTCTAGATGGTGATGCTGGGTATCAAATCCACTATGGCAAGAAGTTCTTTATCATGGATTTCATAATTAATCTCTCAAGGGGAAAATTTCCTTGAATGATATGCAACCACATGTAGGTGTCTATCATCTCCATATTGGGATAGAATGCCCCCTAAGGCAAAGTCTAATGCATATGTATCTAGGAAAAAGGGCTTGCTAGAATCATGATGAACTAGAATTGGAGCAATGGTGAATGTTGATTTCAAGGTCTGAAAGGTTTTTTCTACTTCTTCGGTCCATGAGAATTTCACATTACCTATAAGCTTGGTAAGAGGCATCACTATCTTCAAGTAATCTCAGATGAATATCCTCTAAAAATTGGAAAACCCTAGAAAACATTATACATCTTATTTTTTCGCTTGTTTTTCACAAGAGCATATTATATGACATCTAATAGATCAAGCTATTTTTTTTAGTATTTGGATGACATGGGATTATAAAATTGATGTGGGTCACATAATTTGCAATTGAGCCTTGATAATCACTTTTGCAATAAGTTGTACACATTATTGCATCCACCCTGTACTCAAGATACTATAACATTTTTCTTTGCACCTTTCAAAGGGTCACTTTGTAATTTTCCAAGGGTATCAACCATCTTTTTTGGGGCATGACAATCCTCATTTTAAGGGTACCTACTTTGTAAGGGCACTTTGAATTCTTCAAGAGGTCACTACTCAAGGGTACCATCACTTTATTTTGGCACACTCAAGGCACTAAGTGCCCATTTTTTGTACCATCAAGCATATGAGAAAAATAAGATATTGTGTGTGTGTGTGTGCCTTGGGAGGCTACTCTACACCCGCAAGTATGTCTTTGTCTGTGTGCAATGGGCTACTCTAAGCCCTCCTTTTCGTGTTGTATCATCTCAATTTTTGTGCCAAGCATAGGGCTACTCTGAGCCTCCCCCCCTCCAAGGAGTCTTTCTTGTATCCAATGTTGGGCTATTCTAAGCCCCCCCTACCCCATCTCAACTTTTGTACAAATTTTTGCAAGTGTGGTAACTTCATTTCAATCGTGACCATGTCCACAATTTCAAATGCAACATCCTCCAATCAATTGTATTTACCCTCCTTTACACCAATATTTATGCCAAAAGATGAAAGGCTAAATGGCACAAATTACAACCTATGGAAGGATACCATTAGGGCTTACCTCTATACAAACCTATTGTATGAGGTAGTTGATGGAACAGAACGAGAGCCCAATAAGGAAAGGGATCTAGGAACTTGGAATATATGGAACATCAAAGATAAAAGAGCATTAGGCCGAATTCTCCTCGCATGTGATGAATTGACAAAAGGTCACATCACTGCATGTAAGACTTCAAAAGAAGCTTGGGATACTCTAGCAAATCTATATGAAGATAAAACACCTTCTAAGATTTATGATTTAGAGGTCGAATTTCATAATCTCACGAATTTCATAATCTCACTATACGTCAACAAGACATCATCACAAAAGTTATAGCCCAATTTGAAGATTACCAAAGAAAGTTGGCACTTTGTGGATTCAAGATCTCAAGTGAAGACATAGCCATTAGGTTGCTCAACAAGTTTCCTCGATCTTATGAGACTTTTGTGACCACTCTATACAACAGAGGTCAAGAACTCACTTGGGAAGAGGTCCATTGACTTTTTCTCCTCCATGACTCACGAGAAAATTCATCTTCCTCACAAGAGACAACCATGAAGGCGAAGGGACCCTTCCACAAGGGCGAACATGCTAGTCATAATACTAGCAATGCACCCAAGCAAGGTTCCAACACTTCATCAAAGAAATTTAGCTGTAATTTTTCTAGAAAAATAGGGCACTTGGAAAAATTATGCTACAAGAAGAAGCATACATTGAAGCCTTATAGTTCCAATAACCCATCAAAAGCATCTTATCATAGGTCTCACTGCTCTCTTGAAGACCTATTTATTTCCACACATGCCAATTCCCTAGTAACTTCAATTTTATCTCAAGAATGGATCTTTGACAATGGAGCGACATCGCACATGTGTAAGGATTGGGATTTGTTTCAAAAGATTGAGGACCACACTAGTGAAGTTTACCTAGGCAACAACAAGAGCCTACCCATGGAAGGGAAATGCAAAATACCAATCACCAATGATCGAGGGAAGCTTTAATCATTATCCAATGTCTTATTTGTTCCTAACTTGTGCATGAGTTCATTATCAATCAAGGCCATCACTCATCATGATAAACAAGTGTTATTTGATAACACTTCTATAAAGGTGATTGACCTTAAAACCAAAGACATCGTTGCACAAGGCATAGAAGAAAATGGGCTATACAAGCTCTTGTGCTTTCTATCTAAGGAGTCACTATCTAGCATTTGGCATCAAAGGTATGGCCACACTATATTTACCAAGGATTTCCTCATCTCAGATAGTTAAAGGATTGCCCAAGATCTGGCAAGTCAATGATGTCTGCCAAGCTTACACCCAAGGCAAGAAACACAGGGCTCCCATTCCTACGAATCCTTTAGCCCTAGTCCACATGGACCTTTGTGGCCCTATGAATACCCCTTCTCTTAGTGGGTCAATCTACTTCTTTCTTCTAGTAGATGAAGACTCATGATCATTTGGGTATATTTTTTGAAGTCGAAGGCAGAAACCTTTTCTAAGTTTTGAGAATGGATCACCCAAGTTGAGAATGAAGCATCAAAACAATCAAGACTATTTGATCAAATGGTGGTGGTGAATTTATCAATAATGACTTTGATAAATTTTGAAGGCAAAAAGGGATAGAAAGACAAGTCACTCAACCTCATACTCCATCCTAGAATGGAGTTGAGCGAAAGATCTAAAGTATGATGGAAATGGCATGCACCATGCTTCACAACAAAGAATTACCCTACAAGTTTTGGGCAGAAGTAGTGCACACTACTGTGCACATATTCAATCAAGGCTTCACTAGTGCATTGCAGAACAAGACACCTTTTGAAGCCTACTATGGAAGAAAGCCTTATGCCAACTACTTTAGAGTATTTGGAAGTGAAGCATTTTTCCATGTGCCAAAAGAAGATCGAAGTAAGCTACACTCCAAGTCTAAAGAGCATATATTCATTGGTTATAGTGAGAAATCAAAAGCATATAGACTATATGATCTTGAAACCACTCCATCAGAATTTCATAAGATGTAATCTTTAATGAAGTAGTAATCAACCAAAGATCCAAATAAAAGTCTCGGTCCACCCATCTACACTTTAGAGGGAGACACAATTTTTTCAAAACACATATTAGATGCAAGTACTTCACATCAACCAAGAAGATAAAAAAGACTCATTGAAAAGAAGCAGTGAGAACAAAGTCATTATGTGGAGATGATCTTCAAGGCCTACCAGGCTCGACTTCAAGAAGGTCTAACAACTACAAAACTAGACAAAAGTTACCCTAAAGTAGATTTAGAGATTGAATGAACAAAATTTTACATGAAAATGGTAGAACTAGCTCAAGCTATGCTCGAGAGCAGTTCAATCAGACAAATTCTATCAAATCAGGTTTGCATTTGTAGGGCTTATTAGAAAGATTAGAGCAGTTGGTAAATATGCCATAGGTTTCTTTACCTCCATAGGCTCAACCAGTTGTTGAAAGAGAAAGATCACCATCAATGAAAGTTTATGTTCCTGGCTCCAAAGATATTGGAACACCTCATTCAATTCAACAATACTCTCAAAAGTTATTGTAGGAAATACAAGAAGAGAAATGAGCCAAGGAGAAGGGTAATCCCTATCCTATTCCTGAAATTGATGACCCTCATGATCAAATCCATTTATTTATGGAGATCAAGAAGAGAAACAAGAAGATGAAAGATTATATTTTGAATCTAATTCTTTACAAAATTTTCCACAATTCAGAGGCCCATGGGAATTTGAATCTCTTCAGATCAAAGCTCCCGAAAAACTGATAAGGGATGAAGACTCTGTGGTTCCAAGAAACAATGAAGTCATTAAGAACACTATGGTGCAGTGTCATCTCACCTTAGAAGAGCTCCTCAAAGTAAAACCTAAGTTGTGGAAACATGTGGCAAATCAGGTTCCAAAACTTGGTTCCAATATGTCAAAAGCAGTTTCTAGCCAAAGAGTACCAGATATAGATCTAGATAAAATAGGAGACATGAGTGAAGGTGAAGAAGGTAATACTTATCTTCCAATCACCTACCAAGATTACAAAACAAAAGCTATCTTGGATTTTGGTGTTGGTGTTACGATTGTGACCACCTCTTTGTGGAAGCAATGGGGCAAACCCACATTAAGACAAACTAGAATGAAGTTTCAAATGGTTGACGGCCATGTTGAAAGACCTCAAGGATTGTTAGAAGGGATAACTCTAACCACTTGTGGTGAAGAGTTTGAACACACCTTTGCTATATGTGACTTTGATAAAAATAACATCTATGAAATGATCCAATGGTACCCCACACTTTGCAAGCACTATAGAGTCCAATATGCACCATTCCTCACCTATTGTTGGGTAGGTTGTGCAAGTGCTAGAACCCTCTACTCTTCCAAAAGTATCAACATCATAATGGGAACAATCAATTTTGTAGAGAAGAAGACAACTGCAACCAGATGGCAAGAAGGAGGCCACCTTAATGACAAAAGATACTACACAACCTCACTCCTCACACACAAGGACAAAATTTGAATCGAATTTCAAGACTAGAAAAATATGGGTGATGAAAGGCAAGCAACCACCCACTGTTCCCCAACAATTACCACCTAGGCAAGCCAACCATGAGAAAAGAAGAAAAAAGCAAATAGGACAAGCTCAACTACAAGGTATTCGACAAATTTGTGTGTCCAAGGAATTAGCTACAGCTCAACAAGGGCGATTATACATGTGGGTACCCAAGGAACTCTTAAATACACAATACCCTTTGCTCTCCCTCACACAAAAAAAATGTTGGTGTATTTTATCCAAGCCTAATGCTTGATCATTCATAAAAGCATTACTTATGCACACTCTCAATTACAGAGGCATAGAAACATGCTCTTGTAACTCTTGAAAAGCTATTACCTTGAAAAGTCAAAGTCTTTGAAGAAACTCGTGGCCATGTTAGGCAAGAATTACGAGCTGAGTTGGGAGTCATTGATTAGCTAGATGATTCCTCAACTTTAGGGGAAATTTTAGGTATGATCCCTCCAAGGTTTGAATTCAAAGCACCAGGCCACAAGTGAAGCACACATTGAGCTCCTCCTTCTCAAGCTTCATATCCATTGATATCGTGTACAACGTGTTCAATACAGATTGATTTTCAAGGTATACTTTGAAGTTGTTCTTATCTGCTGCTCTAGATTCATATTCTCATTTTTAGTCAGCTTCAGTGAGTGATTTCTCTATGTATACTTGATCTTTTGATGAGATTTAAATTGATATAGGTAACTTGATAAGTCTATTTGCATCTACCAATTTTAATGATCATTTCTTTACTAGTCTGTGAACTACATTCATTTAAAGCTGACTAGGTATAATAGCAAGGTAACTCCTAAAATGTTGGGATGATACCTGTATGTTGCTAGATTGATTTTTCTCAGTATGGTTCATCACAAATCATCTAATTTGTTGCTTCAGATTCATTATCTATCTAACTAAAAGTGTGCAAAAGGTCTCTGTTCAATTTTCAGTAGGTTGTGAGCTCTGAGCTAATTTTGAGAGTGCAATCTAGCCCAAAATAACAAGTTTTTGCCTCATCCGTTTTGTATCAACTAGTCTGTTTTGATGAATCGATTTGATATTGATACTCCAAAAGCACTAGGATGGTTTATATGCATACTTAGCAAGCACAAGGTGTCTACGTATCACTCTCAAGTTATATTGGTAGGTGTAGAGTAGGTCTTTGTAGCACCAAACACATCTTTGGAGTGTACCACCCATCTTCCTTCATAGTGGTATTAGAGCCAATATAAATCAATATCGGGGATGGATTTCCTTCCACCATTGACAAATTAGATAGAAAAAACTACTCAGCTTGGTCTTTGAGGATGCATACCTACCTAGAAGGGAGAAATCTATTTGGATACATATCTGAAGATGAAGTCATGCCAACAATGAGAAGCAAATGACAACCATCACATGAAGAGCAAGAAAGGCTTACAACTTGGTGCTCAAAGGATGCACTAGCGAGGTCCTACATCTTAAACTCAATCTTTGATTTTCTCTTACCTCATGTGAAAGGATGCAAGACCTCAAGAGAAACTGGAAAGCACTTGCTTCCTTCTTCTCTTCAAATACTAGAGCAAGGAAGAACTAGCTATGGATGGAGTTTACTACCTTGAAGAAAAGTCCCAAGCAAAGTGTGAATGATTATGTCACCAAAATGAAGGAGATATCTGATGAGTTAGGAAGCATTGGAGAGGTAATTGAAAAAGAGAAAATCATAAGGCAAATCATCAATGGAATCAAGGCTGATGACAAGTGGGAATCTTTCACAGATGCCATGGACCTATACATGGACTTGCAAGTGCATGACCTCAACACTCTTATGGGCCAACTCTTCACACATGAAGCAAAGATAAGCAAGAATGGTGAATCCTCAAGAGGTAATTTGTCTTGTACCTTATACTCTGATAAAGCTAAAGCTAAGGATAAGTCAAAGTCTAAGAAGAATGAAGATGAAGGTAGCTCTTTCCAAGCTAACTTCACAGGTAGAGGAAAAGCTAGAGGAAGAGGCAGAGGAGGAAAGCAAGGCAAGGGGAGACCCCAAGCATCTCAATCTTGTGACATTTGTGATTACTATAATCATACCACTAAGGAATGTTATGGGAACCCAGGGACTTCTAGAGGAAGAGGATTCAATAGAGGTGGCTATGGATCAAATAGAGGCTGGTACAATGGAGGATACAACGACAACTACTTCAACAATAATAATCATTAAAATGGATATAGAGGAAGAAAGGATTACAAAAACTACACTGAAGATCAAAGCCAAGAAGACTCACTACTCATCATGAACCTATCATTAAAGCGGGGTAAGGATGATGATCATGTTTTCTATATTCACTCAAGGTGCTCAAATCATGTATCAAGAATATAGCATTGCTCTCTGATTTAGAAGATCCCAAAAATAAACATGAAATGAAGATAGGTGATGATACAAGACATTCAATGGAGAAAGTAGGTAATGTCAAGACATCAGATGGAAACATGAATCTTCTATGCAAGGTTTTCTATGTACCTACCATAACCAAAAATTTGATAAGTGTTGGACAAATTGTGGAGAAAGGATTGCAGGTTAGGTTTACGAGGCATGGAGCATATGTGGAAGACCCCAAGCAAGGATTTAGAAGACTTTCCAAGGGAGAAAAGATAGGAAGTCTCTTGACCTTTGAAGTGGACACCAAGAGCATAGCATTATTTAGCTATGGATCTCAAACACTCTCTGAATTTGGAGCTATAGCACAAAAGGCTTTCTTATATTGGTGAGAGAACTTTGAAACAAATTTTTAGGGATCAAAGTGTACTTGGATTGCCCAACATCACAAAACATCATATGATATACAAGTGTGGAGCTTGTTCATTTGGCAAAGCTCATAGACAACTCTTCAACAAGAAAAGCTATATCCATAAAGAATTATTGCATCTTGTCCACACATATGTGTGGGTCCAAGCAAAGAATTTTGTATTTCATTTTCAAAATATTATGTACCTTTTATTGATGATTGTAGAATATGGAAAATTTTGTACTTTATGAAGCATAAAGATGAAGTCTTCAATTGTTTCAAAAAGTATCTTGCTCTTGTAAAAAATAAAATAGGTAGATGTCTCAAGAGGCTCATATCAAATGGTGGTGGAGAATACTTCTCAATTGAACTTTATGCTTTTCTACAAGAAAGAGGCATCAAAAGAGAGGTAGCAACTAGATACACACCTAAACTCAATGGATTAGCTGAAAGAAGGAAGAGAACAATAGTTGAGGCATCCTGATCCATGCTTAATGAAAAGGGTTTACCCAATTATCTTGGGCAGAGGTTGTATCAATAGCCACATACCTTGTAAATAGACTTCCATCAAAGTATTTAGATCGTATGACTCCCTATGAGGTATGGAATGGAAGAAGGCCAAATCTAGAGCATTGCAAAATCTTTGGATGTCTAGCTTATGCTCACAAACCTTCTCAAATAAGAGGGAAATTGGATCCCAAAGCAGAGAAGTGTATCTTTGTTGGATATGATCAAAACAAAAAAGGATACAAATTGTATAATCCCTCTAATAAAGGCTTCTTAGTTAGTAGGGATATAGTCTTTGATGAAAATAAATCTTGGTTTGATGATGATAGGAAAGTGAAGCTACCCTATGACTTGGAAAAAGACTTTCCATCTCTAGCAACAAAGGAACCAAAGCATCATGAAGATAGTGAATCTGAAGATAGTGAATCTGAAGATGAGTTGAGAGATTTAGAGAAATTGAAGCTATCAAAGAAAAAAGGGAAGGCCAAGGTGCAAGACTTAGCTCAAGGATCTGAAAGCTCTCATTAGCCGCTCAAAAGATCAATGAGAGAAAAAGAAAACCAGAGAGATATGGATTTGATACCTCTTTGGTTAGAAAGCATTCAATTTATTTGGCTAAGGACTCCAACAATGAAGAACCAACATCATATGAATAAGATCAAAGCAAGAAGAAATTGAGAGAAGCAATCGATGAAGAAATTGAAGCCCTCATGGTCAATGACACATGGGAACTTGTTCCTAAAAATCCACCAATGAAGGTAATTGGATCAAGGTGGATCTATAAAGTAAAAAGGAATTCAGATGGTAGTATTAATAGATACAAGGCAAGCTTAGTAGCCAAGGGGTTTGCCCAAACCCATGGCATAGACTATGAAGAGACCTTCTCACTTGTTGCTAAAATTCCTACCATTAGAGTACTTGTTAGCATTGCTGCATCTAGGAATTGGAAGCTCTATCAACTAGATGTAAAGAATCCGTTTCTCAATGGTTGGATTTCAGAGGAAGTTTATATGGCACAACCACCTAGTTATGAAGATGCACATCATCCAAATTATTTGTGCAAATTGAAGAAGGCTCTATATGGTTTGAAGGAAGCTCCAAGAGCTTGGAATCACACATTAGTTAGCTACTTGCAGGATCAAGGATTCAACGCTAGCAAAGTAGACACATCCTTCTTCATCAAGAGGAATGGATCAGAGGCTATATATCTCTATGTATATGTAGATGATAGTATAATTACATGATGATGTCAATGGGATTAAATAGGTAAAGGCTAAAATCAAGGATGAATTCAAGATCACTGATCTTGGTCCTCTCACTTATCTTCTTGGACTTGAACTTGTCTAGATAGATTTTGATATTTACATCACTCAAAGGAAGTATGCACATGCCATGCTTTCTAAATTTAAAATAGATAATAGTAAGTGTGCAGGTACACCCATGGAGTTGAAACATAAGCTAAGTGCTTATGAGGGAGAACCTATTGAAGATATCACAAGCTATCAAAGCTTGGTAGGAATCTTGAACTATGCAACTCTCACAAGGGTGGACCTATGCTATAGTGTTAGCATAATCAATCAATTTATGCAAAAGCCAGGGAGGCCACACATGGAACCATCCAAGAGAGTGCTCAAATACTTGAAAGGCACAATCATTGAAGGGATTTTCTACCCCTTCACCTCTGAAATTGATATCAAGCTTTGCTCAGATGCAGATTGGGCTAGTTCAAAGGATGACAAGAAGAGTTCTTCAATATATTTTTCATTTACGAGATCAAAATTAATTTCTTGGTCTTCAAAGAAGCACCCAACTATTGCTCTATCATCTATTGAAGCTTAGTTCAGAGGATTGGCAAATACAACACAAGAAGCTATGTGGTTAAAATGCTTATACTCTGATTTGGGGCTACATACCTTAAATCCTTATATTTTTGGTGATAATACAAGTTCACTTCACTTAGGAGCTAATCTTATTAACCATGCTAGAACCAAGCATATTGAAGTTGATGGAGATGATCAATCTCTAAAAGAAAAAATATACTTGAGTTTAGAATACCTCTATGTCAAGCATAGCTCAAAAACTTTCATCAATTTTTGAAGTCTTTACCAAAATACGAACACTTAACTCTTCTGTGAGACATAGCTTCACTTAGGAAAGTTTTCTTCACAAAATTCACTCATTGAATCAGGAAATGATTAAAGTTTTCTATGCACTTTTGGTACAATACTCTCCTAGTGATTATGCAACTACTCCAAGTGAAAGTTCTTAAAAACAAACGTACAAAACTTTAGATTTACCTCAATAAATAAACCTATGTTTGAAACAAGCTTTCTCTATAAGCAACTTTTACATATGCAACTTTAAACACTTGGTTCTCTCAATCTACAACCCATTTAATCAAATGCTTTTAGACAAAGATGGCTTACCTTCCAACTCAGATTTTGAATGCTTACTTGTGTAAAACTTTAGACTCTACACTGAGATCTGATCAATTCTTTGACCATCAGGATTTCACCTGTTTCACAAATCTCTCATCACCTTTCACACATATGAATGTTCCTACTCACAATTCTCTCAGCCTAATTGCAATTAGGCTCTCAAACCTTGACCATATATGCATGCAATATGAACTGAGACACATACAAAAGGATTTCTCAATTGATTAAGCACAAAAGGAGAGATTAGAGAAAAAATTGAGTCGCCATTTTCACGAACTTCTTCTATTCTCTTGAATATACATCTGATAGATAATTTTCATACTCAAACTCATCTTCTATTCATCTATTCTTCTTCTCTCTTACTCATGACAAGTCTACATAAGTATATATAGGTGTATATGTTTGAATTCGTCACTATTACAAAGTGTGTATGAACTATTTACAAGATTAATGTACATGTGTCTACAAATCATTTCTCTTTGAATCTTCACTTCACTTTATGCTTCATACTTTATCGTTTTCTTCATTCTTGATCCTTCAATCTTCTTTGTAATCATCAATTAGTGATTGTCTTGCTCTAACAACTCCCCATCAATCATTATTGTGATTACTTGCCTCTTCTTTATGCCTTCCATTTTTTTAAATCTCTACAACTTAGGTCCATCCAAGCTCTTCGTTAACATATCTACAACTTGATGTTTTCTAGGAGTATACATGATCTCTATCGCTTTGTCAATCACCTTTTCTCTTAGGAAGTGATATTGAATCTCAATATTTTTGGTCCTGACATGAAACACAGGGTTAACTGCCAAATACAAAGAGCTCATATTGTCTCCATAAATGATAGGAACACTCTGATTGATGTCAAAACTCTTCATAAGAGTTCTCAACAATATGGCCTCCTTTGCAGCTTCTTCCCCATACCTTTATACTCTGCTTCTATAGATGATAAAGAAACTGTATGTTGCTTCTTAGAACACCAAGAAATCAATTTATCCTTCACATAACACAAATACACCTCTGTTGATCTTCTATCATGAGAGTTACCTGCCCAATCTGCACCACTATATATCTTGATTCTTGTATCTGATGTGAACCCATAGTAAAAATCTTCTTTAAGTGATCCCTTAATTTATCTTAGCACCCTTTGACCTACAATCCAATGTCCCTTCCTTGGACAATGCATGAACTGAGATAAAACTCCAACTGCATATGATAGATCAGACCTAGACAATGTAGCATAAATCAAGTTACCCACCAAACTCTCATAAATCTTCATCTCCTCCATATCTACTCAATTTGTGGTTCACCTCCATTGGGGTTGATGCTATCCTGCAATATTCCATTTTAAACTTGATTAGCAAATTCTTCAAATACCTTTCTTGAGTCACATATACTCCATGTTGAGCATATAAAATCTCCATTTCGAAGAAGTATGACAAATCTCCCAAGTCACTGATCTTGAATTCTTTCTCCATCTGCTTCTTAAGCATTTGTATGCGTTTATCATATGTACGTGTAAGTATTATGTCATCAACATAAATGCAAACATAAATAAAACCATCTTCACTTGCTTTGACTAACAAGCTACTATCTGCCTTTGATGCTTGAAAAAAAAGTTCCTTCAAGAACTTTACTAGCCTTTAATTCCATGCCCTTGGGGCTTGTTTCAAGCCGTAAAAAGATCTCTTGATATTACACACATAATCTGGATTATGTTGACCTTTGAAACCATCTGTTGTTCCATGTAGACTTCATATGAAATGTGACCATCTAAAAATGAATTCTTCACATCTAATTGAGATATTTTCAACTTTTGCAAGTAGAAATAGCTATGAGAGTCCTTGTAGTTTTCATCTTTGCAACAAGACTATATGTTTCATCATAGTCCACACCATAAGTTTGTGCATATCCATTCACAAAAAGTCTAGCTTTGTACCTAGACACACTTCCATATGCAAATCTCTTTGCTTTGTAGACCCATTTGCATCCAATTACCATCCACTTACTTGGTTTGAGTACTAAGCCCCAAGTCTCATTCTCAATTAATGCATCATACTCTTCCTTCATAGCTTTCTCCCAGTTCTCCTTTCCTTTGGCTTCATCATATGTAGATGGGTCTTCATCTGCTTTCACTATGTAAGCATAATCTTTAGTTGTCAAGAAAGAGGTGTCATATGTATACCTTACAGGTTGTCTTTTTTTCCTTGATGACCTTCCACGTTCTCAACTTCTTGAAGTTTCTGGTTCATCATATTCTGGATCAAACCTTGACAATTCTTCGCTTTCAACTAGTACTTCATCATTCTCTTCTTCCTCAGAAATTTGAACCTTTGATTTACCTTTCTTTTGATTCAATGTTTTTCAAGGCCTGCATAGGCACTATTTGTACCTGAATACCAAGTACCTTGCTCATCAAATATGACATCCGCTGATGCAAGGAATTTCTTTGAAGATGGACTCCACAACATGTTTCCCAATTGTTTATCATCATAACCAATGAACAAATACTTTTCAGCTTTTGTTTCTAAATTATTCCTTAATTAAGAGGGAACATAAGCATAGGCTAAGCAACCAAATACTTTACAATGATCTAATGTAGGTCTCTTGCCCCACCAAGCTTCATATGGTGTCATAGCCTACAAAGCTTTACATGGTAGCCTATTAACCAAGTATGTGGCTATATTAATGGATTTCTTCGCTTCATATTATCTGAAGCTCACCCAAAGTGTATCCCCTACTTGCAAGTAATGTCAATCCCATAAGCCTCTTATTTCTTTTTTTTATTTTTGAACCGAAAAGGACAAACAAATATGTATTTGGAAAAACTGAGTGTGGAGCGGATAACTGCTGAAAGCATCTAAGTAGGAAGCCCACCCCAGGATGAGTGCTCTCCTACTCGTATTTACTCGGTAGGCTTTGGACGCGGAGGAAAAAGCTGAGGCAACAAAACCCCGTGAAACACAACAAAAGTCTCCGATTCGAGAACCCGAGATAAGGTCACGGCAAGACGAGCCGTTTATCAATTTATAGCCTCAGCCCACAAATAATTTGGACAATTCTTCTCTTTCATCATTGACCTTGCAAACTCAACAAGAGTTCTATTTCTCCTTTCTGCTACACCATGTTGTTGAGGAAAGTACATGCAATTAACTTTTGTTTTTATACGTGCATTCCACAAATAATCATTGAATTCATTCAAGAAATACTCTCCCCTCCATTTGACCGTAATCTCTTCAACTTTTGTCTTCTAACCCTTTCTGCATATACATGATAGTGTCTAAATGTGATAAATACTTTTGATTTGTCTTTGATCACATAAATAGTGACCCACCTAGTATCATCATCAACATAAATCACATAATATTTGGAACTATTTATACTAAATTCCTTTGAAGGACGCCACACATCTATATGCACCAATTCAAGTTTTTCCCAATACATGAAACCTTGCTTATTGTATGATTTCTTGTGAGCCTTGCCTAATTGACATGCTTCACATGTGTATCTCATGTGTTGACCTGCAACATTAGGTAATCCAAGCACTGAACTATTATTAATCATCTCTTTAATACCTCTTTCATTGAAGTTTCCAAGCCTCTTGTGCCAAAGATCCAACTCAGATATCTTTTGCTCTCCACATGTGAACAAGGCATGTCCAACATTACCTTGTACCTTCAATGTGAAGAGCCTTCCTTCTTTTTTCCCTGTAACAATTTGCTTGCACCCTTGACTAGGGTCTTCAACATAAACTCCATCATTAGTGAACCTCACTTCATATAATTTTTCTACAATTTGTCCTACACTAATCAAGTTCTTTGGAATTGTAGGAACATACAGAACCTTACTCAAAAGATTACTTCCATCTTTAGCCTTCACTGATCCAATAGACTTCACCTTGTGCTTTGTATTGTCACCTATTTGAATTTGTATGATTGATTACCTTATTCTCCAAGTCAGTCATCAAAGCAATGTTCCCACTCAAGTGATTACTACACCTTGAGTCAATGTAGAATACCCTTTGTCCTTCACTTGGAACTTCACATGTTGCACTCATGATTAGAGTTGATTCTTCTTTCTGATCTGATGCATAGTTGTAGTAGGCGTTATTGTAGGATTGGTTTTGGAAGCTTCTTCCACCATTCCTTCCAAAGAAATTCCTACCACCTCTACCTCTAAAACTTCCTCTTTGATTTCTTCCACCTCTACCTCTTTGATTGAAATTCTGATTCAAATTACTAGTGATTTGATTATTATGCCAACATTCATGAGCTAGATGATTGCTCTTACCACATATCCAGCAAGCTTTGACATAATCCTTGTTATTTCTGCCTCTTCCTCTACTTCTAACACTTCCTCTACCTTTTATGAAGTTTTCTTGACTTGGAGTGCCTTTATCTTCAACTCATTGTTGCTTTCCTTTGCTAGCCTTCTTCTTATTCTTAGCATACATTGCTTGACCTGCACTCTTATCAATATCCCCTTTGATATCATGCTCAAAGGTTAGCATATGACCTAGTAATTGATTCAAATTAGGAGTAATGATTCAATGAAAGTTCTATTGATAGTATGAAAGGCTTCCACTTCTCATCTCCTTTTAAACCTATAAGAATTTTTCTTATCAATTTATCTTCTTCAATGCCTTCGTCAACTGCACCTAAAGTATCAGTAGTCTTTCATCTTTTTCACATAATCAGATATTGATTGTGAGGCCTTCTTCTTGAATGTGGTAACTTTTTCCCATAGTGATGTCTTCCTTGACTTGGTTGTATTTTGGAAATGCTCCTCTAAAGAATTCCATATATTATTTGCACTTTCAAGTCCTCTGATATGAGGAAGCAAGTAATCATTCACAACCATATAGATGGTTCTCCTTGCTTGAGCATCCTTCTTCATCCAAACCTTTAAATCTGCAAGCTCCTCCCTAGTTGGAACACTAGGATCATTAAACTCTGGATTTTCTTCTTCTCCTATGATGTATCCCATTAGATCTTTGCTCATAAGATGCGATTCCATCCTCATGGACCAAGCTGGATAGTTTTTTCTATCCAATTTCTCAATTTGAGGCTATCTCCCATTCTTTCTTCACCTATACTATCAAATCTTCAACCTTATAAGTAATGAATGTACCTTTGCTTTAAAATTTACTCCTCCAAAATTTAATCCTTTAGCATTTCCTTCAGTCTTTATCCTTTTGAATCTTTAGATGTTGAATTTTATATGTTTGCAATAGTCGGGGTCCTCCTTTCCTTCAATTTTGATAGAACCTACTCTAATACCACTAATGGAGATGATCAATCTCCAAAAGAAAAACTATACTAGAGTTTAGAATACCTCTATGTGAAGCATAGCTTAAAAACGTTCATCAATTTTTGAAGTCTTTATGAAAATATGAACACTTTACTTTTTTGTGAGACATAGCTTCACTCAGGAAAGTCTACTTCATAAAATTCACTCATTGACTGAGGAAATGATTACATTTTTTAATGAAATTTGAGACAATACTCTCCTAGTATTTGTGCAACTATTCCAAGTGAAAATTTCCTTGAAAGAACTTAGAGGACTTTAGTTTTACCTCAATAAATAAACCCATGTGTTAAACAAGCTTTCTCTACAGGTGACTTTTACATATGCAACTTTAAACACTTGGTTCTCTCAACCTACAACCCATTTAATCAAATGCTTTCAGATATAGATGGAATACCTTCCAACTTAGATTTTGAATTCTTATTTGTGTAAAATTTTACACTCTATACTATGATTTGATCAATTCTTTGACCGTCAGATTGCACCTGTTTCAGAAATCTCTCATCACCTTTCACACATATGAATGTTTGCTACTCACAATTCTCTGAGCCTGATTACAATTAGGCTATCAAATCTTGACCATAGATGCATCAACTATGGACTTAGTAATGTACAAAAGGATTTCTCAATTGAGTAAGCACAGAAGGAGAGATTAGAGAAGAAATTGAGTTGCGATTTTCAGAAACTTCTTCTATTCTCTTGAAGATACATCTGATAGATAATGTTTATACTCAAACTCATCTTCTATTCATCTATTCTTCTTATTGCTTACTCATGACAAGTCTATGTAAGTATATATAGGCGTATATGTTCGAATTTGTCACTATTACAAAGTGTGTATGAACTATTTACAAGATTTATGTAGACGTGTCTACAAATCATTTCTCTTTGAATCTTAACTTTGCTTTATGCTTCATCCTTTTTCCTTTCCTTCATTTATCATTCTTCAATCTACTTTTTAATCATCAATTAGTGATTTTGTTGCTTCAATAGAAGTCCATTATCATTATGTAAGAGCGAAGCTAATGAGTAAGGATATTCAACTATCCTATGTTTCCACTAATATTCAATGTTTAGATATGTTGAGTAAGTCATTGGATGGTATCAAGCTAAAGAGGTTCAAAGGCATGATTGGATTGCTAGAAATCAAGGAGGACTAAAGACTCAAGCATACTAGGCTTGAGGGGGAGCTGTTGGTGTATTTTATCCAAGCCTAATGCTTGATCATTCATAAAGGCATTACTTATGCACACTCTCAATGAGAGAGACAGAGAAACATGCTCTTGTAACTCTTGAAAAGTAAAATTCTTTGAAGAAAGTCATGGCCATGTTAGGAAAGAATTAAGAGCTGAGTTAGGAGTAATTGATCAGCTAGCCTCAAATAGGGGAACTTTTAGGTATAATCCCTCCAAGGTTTGGATTAAAATATCAATATATAAGCACCTATGTGTAGTCGCGGATTAGAGCAACACTTAGAGCTAATTTTGGAGATATTAAGCACCAAGACAAAAGTGAAGCACAATTGTGACCCTCCTTTTGAAGTTTCACTTCCATTCATATCATGTACAATATGTTCAAAATATATTAATTTTCAAGCTATATTTTGAAGTTGTTCTTATCTGCTACTAGAGGTTCATATTCTCATTTTCAGTCAACTCTAGTGAGTGAGTTCTCTGTGTATACTTGATATTTTGTTGAGCTTTAAACTGATATAGGTAATTTGATAAGTCTATTTTCATATACCAATTTTCATCATCATTTGTTTATTGCTTTGTGAACTACATTCATTTGAAGCTAGGTATATTGGCAAGTTAACTCCTAAAATGTCGGGATGATACCTGTATGTTGCTAGATTGATTTCTCTCAGCATGCTTTATAAAAAATCATCAAATTTCTTGCTTTAGATTTATTATATATCTAATTAAAAATGTGCAAAAGATCTCTGTTCAATTTTTGATAGCCTGTGAGCTCTGAGTTAATTTCCAGAGTGCAATCCAACCTAAAATAGCAAGTTTTTGCTTGATTCGTTTTGTATCAACTAGTATGTTTTGATGAATCAATTTGAGATTGATACTCCAAAAGCACTATGATGGTTTATATGCTTCCTTAGCAAGAAAAAGGTGTCTACTTATCATCTGTGAAGTTATATTGGCAGGTGTAAGAGAAAGTTTTTGCAGCACCATGCAAGTCTTTGGAGTGTACCACCCATCTCCCTTCACAAAAATCTCAACAAAGAAGCTAAGGAGTGGCAAGGGTCAGAACCAAGTAGAAAGATCAAAAGAAGATCAATTTAAGTCTTCAATAATATTAAGAAGACAATCATCAAGGGTATGGGTTTAGAAGGCAAAAGCACTGGTAGCTCCCATAGAACCACAAAGCCAACCACACGAGATACAAAATTTAAGAAGCTATCCAAAGACGAACAAGCCAAAAGTGATCTGTATGCGACCAAAAATTGTTCTAAAATGGATCCCTATATAGATGAATGATCATTTGTCATTCAACCGTCGATTGATTGCACCATTTCGAGATCGAATGGATATCTCCAAACAAAGACTGCATCAACCTCTAAAAGTAACATCAGCAACCTCTACATGTGAAAACCATGTGCCCTTAGCATAACCCCATATTTTCACCATTCAAGTGATGAATTTCCACAATATGCATTAATATAGGGCCACACTACAAGGCCATGCATAGACACAATTGAGAATCCCAGGCACATGAGACACATTTGATATATGTAAACTATTGTATTTATAATAACCTTTTTCTTCTTGTTTTGTGACATTGTTAAAAAAAAAACAGAAAAAGAAAAAGAAAAAAAGAAAAAGAACAAGAGAATGGACAAGACCATTCACTCAAAGAATCTCATCAGTAAACCATCAACAAGGACATTCATCAACAAAGCAAGACAAGCCAATGGTCAATCACCATGATGGGAGTACAACACAAAGAGATGAACATCGACCGACCTTTCACCATGGTAAGAATCACCTACTTGGAAACACTATAACAATGATAGATTAGGAAATCTCTTTGTCAGCATACCCTTGGTCACTTAGCCCAAGACCCAATTTTGGCGCCAATATACTTCATACCATGCATTCCGCAAGTAAACATGCATAGGGCCACACAAAAGGCCATGCACAAGGCACATATTTTCTTCAAACCCATGCACTGACACACTTACCCATCATTCATTATGGGTTATGAGTACTTGGCATGATAAATGTGAAACCCATGTTTGAAAGATCTAGAGGACATCAAGGTTACAACGTCAATAGTTATGAAGCAATTTAGAACCAGAAACTACTCAAAATCAACATTGACAACCTATTTTGAACAAGAAGCAATTTTTGAAAGCTCACAAATACACCATCGCGCTCGAATCCAAGGAAGAAGTACATACAAGGGGAATAAAACTTGAAAAGGCTAGCAGTGACAAAATGAAGAATAGGACAATGGACCCTACTATGTTTGGAAGACAAACCACTCTTGTTGATACATGATGGACACTAGCTCTCAACGTACTACAACACACAAGAAAAGGGATCGTGTAGGGAGCTCCAAGAAATATATGTCAAATTTTCAGAAGAAATCCCTATAAAAACAATGATTTTGATCACTAAAAACCATTGTTGATATCATTTCACATTTTTCCAACTTCATTTTGGTCAAGTGGAGGAGTCCTCAAGCTTAAGGAATATCAGAAGTATCTACATACCAATTTTCATAATTTGTAGACTCCGTTTAGCCCTTAAGTAACCCCTCGAACCTAATTTTTAACTAGGCCAGGTAATAGGTATCGATAGGGCCAAATCTAGTGAAAAACTATGAAAAAGAGCTAGAGAGTTCATTTTTGAGGGTTGCTTGGTAGAGATTGAAGCTTTTGTAATAGAGTTCTTTTGTAATTGAAAGCATTCCATTGTTCCTCTTTGTGTTCTTGCCTTGTGTGCACATGTGTGTGTGCTTGTGTGTTTCTCACTAACTCACTTGTGCATTTCACTTGCTCATGGTCGTCATACCGCCCTCACATCTTCACAGATTGAAAATTATGAGGTGTATCTCCTCACATTGGTACTCACCATTGTGCAGGAGTGACATAGGTCCTATGGCTTTTTTTGGGGCTTAAATAAGCTCTAAAAATGATAAAAAAAGGTCTGATGATTCCACCTACACTCATCAAGCTTGTGAACTACGGGATTTAGATTCAAAAAATTGTCTACTTACAGTGGTGGTTAGTGATAAAAACCATTATTTTAGTTATTGTTTTGATCAATGAAGAAATAGAAACCTTTGAAGAAGCCTACATGCTTCCCATTCTCCTGTGCCCACTTCCTCTTTTTTGTTCTTGAGTGACAACATATTATATAAAGTTGGGGGGGGGACCTCATAAAGAGGGAAAAAAGTTCCCCAATGATGCTAAGTGTGTTCACACACATCACTATCAAAATATATCAAAAATCCCCCTTGGGAGTGATGCGGTGAACAAGGAGTTGGAACTCATTTATAAAGAAGTACCAAGCTATGTAGAAAAAAATGAATCCACTAAAGTAAGTAAGACCTTTGTGAAAAGGTCTACAACACTATCTGGTTTGGGCACATAAGCCAAAATTATCTCTCGAGTAGAGAATCTTTCCTTGACATGATCATAGTGCACCTCAATGTGCATTGTGCAAGCATGGAACATATGGTTCCTCCCAACTTCCAATGTGCTCTGACTATGAGTAAAGATGGTGGTGGCACAAGACTCACCAACAACCAAATCAATCAAAAGGTGACTGAGTGACACACACTCAAGAGTCACTACGAAAGTTGCCCTATACTCCGTCACACAACTAGAATGGACCATAGTAGGCTACTTCTTGCTCAACCAAGATATGCACACACTACCAAGCATGAAGCAAAAACCACTCATGAATACATGCATGTCATATCAACTAGCTCCAAGAGTTAGAAGTCTTGAATAATGAAGGCACTATTCCTCAAGAATCTGAATCAAGAATCTTTGAAGCCCAAAAAGTCATTACAAATGATATGGAGTATGCATGTTATGAAGATATCAAGAAGCTAAAGGATAAGGAGGAGTTCATGTTCAATCAAGAAGCTATGCTTACTCAAGGCACTCCATCAAAGATCTTGGAAACACTACAACACACCACTAAGAGCTCAAAGGACCTGCCTTGTCATGAAGCTAAGGAAGTTCAAGGGAGACCCAGTTCTTCACCACCTTTCAAGATTAAGGATCATGAAGAATTTGAGGTTAATCATGTCTTAGATTCAAGAATCTTGCGAGGACGATTGGAATGCTTTATTCATTGGAAAGCATATGACATCAGTGATCGTACTTGTGAACTTACAGAAAATCTTCAGAGAGCAAAAGTCAAGGTTCGTGAATTCCATAAGAAGAATCCAATGAAACCCAAGTTAGAGAACATGGCCGCTCCTCGTGGAACTCATCGCTTGAGGGGGAGGTGATGTCATGGACACAAAGGAAACCATCCTAAACCTCAGATTCCATGTGACTTTACATATCCCATGATTGGCTTAGATTTTGGAGAAACTAATGCTACCATTGCATCCGAAACGTGCCAAAACCCCAAGATCGACTGTCTATTTGCTGAATTCTGACACCTAGAGATCTTGTTTCAAGTCGATGAAATCATGATGACATCATCAAATCATAACTGCCATTGTTGCTCTAGCACAATGGTGAGAACCACGTTAAGAAGCTCCACCTCCTTAATGTCAATCCGCGGAAGTGATAGGAGTGATATGAAGATCGTGAATGTGAGATGAAGTGAGAGTGAAGGTGAGAAGCATAGAAATGCACACACACATACACACACACTACGAAGAGACAAGCAAGGCACAAAGGAAGGAGGGAAATTAGCTCTATTACTCAAGAACACTATTACAAGCTCATAAGAACTCTAAACTCCAACAAGCTAACCTCAAAAATGAGCTCTCTAGCTCTTTTTATAGTTTCTAGACTAGCTTTGACCGGTTTCACATCTAGTGACCGGCATAGTTAAAAAATAGGTCCTAGAGGCTATTTGGAAGGGTAAACGATGTCTAAAAATAACGAAAATTGGTACGCGCATTCTACCTAAGCTCCTCAAGCTCGAGGACTCCTCGGCTTGCACAAAATGGAGCTATGAATTAGAAAATGGGATTTTGTCTATATTACATATGTTACAAGAGTGATGAAAATCACTGTTGGATGTTTGAAGAGGTGATAAAAAACATATTTGTTTGAGAAATTGATCCGACTGACTCCCTGCTCCGTCGTTACATGCTTCCGTGGCGTCTATGCCTCTGACTGCTTCCAACACCCCCCTCCCTCTCGCTTCTGTCGTCCCTGACAGAACCTTGCTGTGAGGTCTGTCGGATGTAGTTTTGTAGGAGGTCGTGAGCGAGGGTGTGCTCAGATACTCGAATGCCTCGGGCTAGGTCGGCCTCGAGTTTCTCCCAATTAACTGGTTTTGGTTCATCGGATGGTGGGAGTCTGTAATGCGTGGAATATACCAACTGTTCACAGGCAAATAATTGCAATAAGTGGGTCGGCCTGCTGATGAACACTTCAGAGTGGTATTCCCAAAAGCCGGTTGTGAACATCTCTTCGAATGTCTGCTTGTAGCACGCCGGTAAGTACTTGACTCTGCAATGCCAGGCATAACACACCCCGAGCGATGGCGTCGTACTCATGTCATATGCGAGATCCAAGTTGCCATGCTCAAAGCCCGGGGTATTAACATGTGGTGCTTTGACGCGCCGGAAGACTTTAAATATCATTTGCATCATGTCAAATATCTTGACAGTCATATGCGCTACTATATCGTCCATATATCTCAAGCGAGGGAGCCAGTGGCGGATTGTAGCCATCATATAGCCAATTGTCGGTGGTCCTGTAGGTGGCCTGAAATACGGTTAGTTCAGCCAGTCTTGGCACTGCTTATTGTTTTGTACTTTGATAGCGAAGGCAGTCCAGGAGCGGCGTCGTGGCACTGGTCCCCAACACGGATTGTATTTTAAATATAAAGGTGCCTTAACCCATGTGCTCATCATTTCAGGGTACTCCTCTAAAAGACGTGTACGCCAATCTGGTTGATAAATAGTGCCTTGTTGCGCGTCCAGTGGCAAGTCGTCAGGCTCAAATTGAGTTGCATGTGATGGCTTCTTGCCAGTTCGCTTCTCTATGGCCAGCTGGTATTCGGCCATTAGCATGAAGTATGGTTTGTATTGAAGCTCATGCCCGGATATGTACCTGCGTGGGGCCAATTGAGCAAAGTAGGGAGATTGTAAAATTCTTTCTTCGATCATGGCCATAGCATGTAGCTGGGCCTCTACTCTGGCTGAATGTGTCGTTCCAAGTTCCTCAATCGTTTTCATCCACGCGGGGGTAGGGAGTTCATAGGTCATCTGGCCTTCGGCCGTGACTTGTCCGCCTGGGATGGGTATTGGCTCGTATGCTTCTTCAAACGTTTCCTCCACCGGAATGGTTATGTTCGCGTCGTCAGCTGGGATCTCCGGTGGGGAGTCAGGCCGTGGTGGTGCTTCGTATACATCTATGCGTGATTGGAGTGTGACTACCTGGGCCCGTAATGCGTTGAGTTCCTCTATGAGGTCAGGAGAGGGGTCCACAGGTTCTGGTACTTCTGCTGCTACTTGTACTTGTTGTGGTGCCGGTTCTCTGAGCTGTAGTAGCTTGTGATCTTCTTTTAACTTCTGATGCTCTTCGTTCATTCGATCATAGTCCTCTAGCAATCTCACGTGATCCTCTAGCAACATCTGCATTGATTCGGATGGGATTGCCTTGAATCTGCTAGGACTTAAGGGTTGTTCTGGATGGTCCAATGCCGCTTCCGAATTCTCTCTATTCTGCTCTTGGAGTCTCTGGTTCTCCTCTTTTGCTGCGGCTAAGTGTCTCCTGAGTAAGCCCATATTCCTGGTCAGCATCGCGTTCCTAATTGTTTGGGCTCGAAGCAGGTTGTCCAGATCAGCAGTGGCTTCTTTTGTTTTCTCTTCACTTTCTAGCTCTAGCTTATGATATGCCTCTCTTAGTTCTTGGTATCGTGTATTTAAAGAGGCATTCTCGATTGATAATGAGTTAAGCTGCGATTGTAATTCAGTTGTCGTCCTCTGCAGCTGTTGATAATTGTTGCCCAGAGATGCGAACTCATCTCGTACTTGTGTCATGCATGTGAACATTTGTTGAAGTGCAGTGTCTATGGTTGGCGATAATAGTAATGGAGTGCTAAGTGAGGATGCGGTGGAAGTAGATGCAGCGGGAATGGGGAATGGGGTTGGGAAGGTGGATGCAGTGGTGATCGTGGAAAATTGTGACGTACCTAAATATGATGGTGCTGCGAGTGGAGTGGGTGCTGGTGCAGTGGGTGGTGAGATGTCCATGTCACTGGACGTGTCAAGTGCGGTGACTGTGAAAAGTGGTGTGTATGTGGGTGGTTGTGTCGGTGTGAAGACGGGATTTACAAATGTAGAGTAATTTACAGGGGGAATGGCTGGAGCAGCTTGGTGAAAAGGGGGAATAGGGGTTATAGTGGGTTGGGGAGGTGAAACTGGTGAGAAGGTTAGTGGGGTTAGAAAGGTGAAAGGGTATCTTAAAGGTGGGGGAAAAGATGGGAAGGATGAAGGGATGAAGGGGTTAACACGTAGGCGAGGTGGGGTGGGTGCGGGCATGGTGGCATGAATGGGCAGGGCAAAGGCTGTGGCTAGGTTGCCATGGACTGGTGTAGATGTGGGAGGAGCAGGTGGGTGTGCGGGGGATACAGGATGGGTTGGTGAAAGATGAGGTGAGAGAGGAGTAGATGGTGTGGATGTTATTTCAAGGATAGTGGTAGTATGTACAACGGTAGTATGTGGTGGGGAGTCGACTAGGATAGCTTCTCCGGTGATGGATCTTTCCGGACGTAGGCGTGCATCTTGCACTTGGTGGGATGATTGAGGGCCTACCGGAACTTGAATGTATTCACCGGGCTTCGATAACAGGCGAACTCTGCGAGGGTCATATTGGGGGAGTGGCTTCCTTTGTAAATATCTCAGTGCTTCAACCGGGCCAATGGATTTGACCAGTTCTCTGAACCCTCTGATGTAAACTTCTTCAAACCCTCCAGAGATGAGTTCTTGTTCGATTATGGTTTGGCTCTCGTCTTCAGTCAATTTCTTTCGTGCCCAGACTTTCTCCATCGTACGATACAATTTCTTGATGGCCAGCGTGTAAGCTGCTGCTTCGAAAGTCTCCTCTTCATGCGTGCTGGTGTCACCGTGTGCATCGGCTTGTTGGCCTTGGCCATCTGTCTGTTCGTGTTCTTGGGAATCATGCATGCCCTGGCTGGCTTCATCGTCACCTTCATCGTCATCAGATACTGTTCTTTCGTCCTCAGAGCTCGACACCACTTGTCCCTGTGGCTGATCCCGCGGTGTGGTAGGGTAACTCGGCCTTTCAAATTCTTGAGAGAACATTTGTGCCTCTGAAAACTGGAACTCATTGGAGAATGCATCAGGCATTTCAAAATCGAATGTTGTATTTATTGGTTCTGCCCCCATGTGTGGTATTGGGAAAGAAAAGGCTTCCGCACCAATAGTGGTGGGAGCTTCTGCTGTCGTGGTGGTGGGTTCTGTGGTTGTGGCTGCCTGAGGTGTAACGGTACTAGTAGTGCCCTTTGTTACTACTGGTCTAGATAACCTTATGCGAATAGGTTGTACTGTGGGAGTGGCTTCTGTCGGTGATTGCTCTGGGGAGGGTTGTGGTGATGGTGACTCTGGCACTTGAAGGCAAGGAATAGTGCCTCTCATGCGCTTACCTGCCCGTGCTCTGCTGGGCTTCCTGGCTTTCTTCGTCGTTCCTTTGAATGCCTTCAGCTCTTCTCCTGTTAATGCACGTTCAATTGGCAAGTCATAAGCCAGGCACATATAAACAATTCTTGTCAGCGCACAACATCCATTAAGCACTTTCTTTCGTTCCCATCTGTGTTGTGCCAAATACATTTGATCAATGATCCAGCTCGCCAGATCGACAGTCTGAGGTCCAGTACAGGCTAAGTATAATCCAAACCATATTCTTTTATGTGGCATGGTGAATCTGTCCTGAGCGGGGAATGCAAAATGTTGCATGCATATTCGTAGTGGCTTTGACAGCTCAGGTGTAATTGCTGAGATCTCCTCCCACTTAGTGACATCCCCACGTTTCATAGGGTCTGGAACTAATCTTTCTCGATCTGTGGGCGTGTGGGTTCCATGAATCTTGATGGCAGCTCTGATTAAATCCTTCGAAAGATAAAATCTTTTGTAGGGTGGATCATCCACTAAAGAAGGCAAAATAAAAGTTCCTGGGATATCCTTATTCTCTGAGGCCAGCAAAGTAGTGATTAAATAATAACACCTATAAAAGTCAGGTTTGGGCAGAGGATCACTGAAATACTCCGTGAAGCCGGCTCTGGCCCAAACATGAGTTAAGTCCTGAGTGTTCTGTAGGCCTTCGAACTCTCTGGAGAAAAATTGGTATTTTCCCCAAGTGCGGTCATCAAACGTCAAATTAGATTCAAATATAAATTCCGCGTCTGCTAAGGGTCCTGCAAGTCCCTGAAACCAGTGAGAGTTACGGTGTATCTTTTCTGTGTAGCCCATAGGTGGGTTATCGATCGGCATGGGCCCTGGAAATCCTTGGAATTCTGGCGGTGGAGCAGTCGGGTGGGATTCTGCTCGTAAAACATTGAGGGGCGCTGCAGCTACGCTGGGGCCTGCTTCTGATGTCCTTCGTCGGTTTGCATGATGATTGATGCGCTAATGAGAAAGATCTGCTACAAAAGATTAACACATTAGCATGGAAATTAATTATGATCCCATTAAAGTGAGACCGCAATCCCTTTCCATAACCGATGCGTAACCCGTGTAGCCACGTGTCGTGAAATGATTAATGCAATGATCTTTTTGTAGAGCTAATGCAGGTCTCTAGACACCTACATGTTTCAGATTATGTATACATTTCTTGATGAGATGAGATTATGAGTGATGTGTGATGATGGTGGGTGAATTTATACAAGGTTTAAAGGTTAGTGATTTATTACAAGGTTGTATGTTAGTCAGGGGGTAGTTAGACAATGGGTTAGGGGAAGACGGTTGGACAGGCTTCGGTATCCATTTCCTAAGAGTCCTTGAGTGGGTGGTGGGTTTCTGCTGAGGAACAAAAAGCGGTATCGGGTTTGGTGGTTTTGAAGAATGAAAAGGTTTCTGAGGGGTATATATTACATGGCTTGAGGGTTGAGATATAATACATTGTTTGGGTACCCAAATCTGCGTGGGTGTGGGTCTATGGGTAAGATATTTCTTGGCGATCCAAATTTGTCGAGTATTGATGCTTGTAGAAGAAGATCGAGAGGACTTTGTCTGCTGACTCTGCTTTTGTTGAAACTTTGTCCTGCTCTCTTCTGCAGTGTTGCTGATAGGCTGTGGTTGCTGTCCTTTTGGCACCCATATTTGTCTGGTGCCGTTTCCTTTGGGTGGCCTAGACTGCTTTCCTTGTTGTGTCTTCTGATACTGCCGTCGGTCTGGGTTCCTTCGTCATGGTTGACTCTTTCGAGGTTGGGTTTGAGAGGTCCTTTGGACACTCTGCTTTGGAAAAGAAGGGAGATCCAACACTTGCGTGACCTGCCCATTAGGAAGTGATTCGTTCTTCATCTTTAATCTAGGCCAGTCCGCAGCAAGTTTGGAAGGATGAGCACCGTAAGGTGTTGTGCTCATTTGGCCGCTGATGCAACCCACCTGACCGCTGATTGTGTCCATCTGCCCTAGCGATTGGGTAGCTGCCCTGTCTAGTTTGCAGGAAGTCCCAGGGAAGATCTCCTGTCGTCCTTCTGATAGACAACTGTCCATGGCCAAGCCCGAGTGGGTTGGTGTAGACGTAACGTGACTGAGCTGATTAAAGATCTTCCGGCCTTCCGTCGCATGTATTTCATAGGGTCTAGGGTTACAAACCTCAATCGGAATGCCATTAGGGAAGTCAAGCGGTATCACTCGCTTCTGTTCTAAGGTTCCAATCTGTAAGGAGCCTTGTCTAAGATTTAGGTCCACTGAGTGATCGTACAGCCAATCTTGGCCAAGGATTAAGGGTTCTATCAAGTCGTCATCATGGCACACTAGTAGCTTCGCTGTCATGGTCACATCCTTAATGAGGATAGGAAGGTCCACCTCACCCATGCAAGGGGTTTCCATGCCTCCTAGCCCTATGAGGTATGCCTCAATTGGCCGCATTTCTATTCCTGAATCCTTATAGTGGGACCATCTAATCGCACTAGTCGCAGCACCTGAGTCAATTAAAGCCCTGAGCTCTTGGCAAGGGTTGCCGTGCTCTAGCCCAACTGTAATGAATGGTCTCCTGTCCACTATACTAGGATGAGTGGTTGACTTTACTTGACACATGGCCATGGGATATCTGGGTGTAGTTTCCAGATGGTTATAATGTTCTCTCCCTAGTCCTTGTCTCCTTAGCTTCATGCGCTTAATGCATTCTATTGCTTCTGCCTGAGCTTCCGCTCGTATTCTATTTTCTTCCTCCTTATGCTTCTTTGCTAACGTGAGTCGTCCAAGCATATCCTCAGTAAGAGGTTCCTGATACAACTTGACTCTACAACCACTAATATAATTAGGCATTACGTCTCCTTCTAAGGTGGCTAACTGTACTGCTCCACTTGTTGAGAGTCTGTTAATGATCATAGGTCCATAACCTCGCTTTTCTAACTTTCGTGCGTGTTGTTTCAGCGTATATACTAGAACTAAATCTCCTTCTTTTAGGTCTTTATCCTTCACATGCGCATCAAAATATGCTTTCTTTCGCTTCTTCGCTGCGTATATTCCTGCTGCTGCCTTTAGCCTCGTTTCTCCTAATCGTTCCAAGTCCATTATTCTTGTTGATAATTCATGGCCAGTCCACTGATGTTCTTGTGCCACCTTAAGGGTTGGTATCAAGAAGTCCAAAGGAAGCACAGCATTCTGACCAAAAACCATCTGAAAGGGAGTTGCATTGAGTACGGTCTTGTAGGCCACTCGATATGCCCAAACAGCGTGGTGTAACTGTTTGTCCCAATCTGAACGTTTGTTGTTCACAAGTTTTGTCAGTACGTTACAAAGGATCTTATTAGTGCTTTCAGCCTGACCATTGGCCTGAGGATGATATGGTGCGGATTTCTTGTGAATCACCATAAAATCCTGTAACAAATATTCAATGACTTGGTTTAGAAAGTGAGTGCCTCGATCGCTCACTAACTCTATAGGCAATCCATATCTTGTAAAGACATTTTCAAATAAGAATTTTGCAGTTGTGTGTGCATCATTCTTTTTCGTGGCTTTTGCCTCTACCCATTTCGTAAGATAATCTGTCGCAACAATAATGTATTCCGCATGTGTACCTTTTGCAGGGGGGTTAATGGGTCCTACAAAGTCTATACCCCACTTTGAAAATGCACGTCCGCCCATCATGGGTTTCAATGGCATTTCGTCTCTGCGCGTAGGAAACTGAGTTCTTTGGCACACATCACATCTCTTTACATAGGTATGAGCATCCATGTGAAGAGTGGGCCACCATAATCCTGCAAAGAGGATGGCTTTGATTATCCTATTGGGTCCAAAATGACCTCCTGCAACACCTTGGTGTGCAGTCTCTAGTATGCTCAGATAATCGCTCTCATGAACACATTGTCTTAGATATCCATCTCGTCCTCTTTTGTATAAATTATCGCCAATAAGAGAATAGTCTTGAGCTTCCTGCTCCAGACTACGTTGTCGAGCTAAGGTCATGCCTTGAGGGAATGTGTTTGTCCTCAAGTATGTCACTATTGGTTCACTCCAGTCTGGTGTGAGAGACACGTGATATAATGTAGCATGCTCTACTGGTGGTCTTTCACAACAAACATGGCATTCCTTACACAACTTGTAGACATCTGCTTCCATTGAAGGCCAATATACTCCTAATCTATGCAGAGTCTGTAACGTTCGATGTTTTGCATGATGTTGCTTTAATGCGCCTATGTGTGCTAATTGCAACCAATTCGCATGTTCTGATTCATCTACACAACAAGCAAGAATCTTTTGATTATCCTGTTTATATATGCTTCCTGCCATTATTTGGTATCTTTGGGACTTGGTAATCTCTCCCTCTTTGATCTTTAACCTAGGATTCTTGGGTCCATATGTGAGAATAGGGACTATAGGCTTAGCCCATTCTGGTGCTATCTCAAGGTTAAACAAGTATGCATCTGGTAATTCATCCGCTACTCCTTGAGGAGCTTCTCCTGAGGTTAATCTTGAAAGGTGGTCAGCTCTAAGATGTGTCTTTCCTTTCCTGACTACTACTTCAAAATCATACTCCATGAGTAATAGAAACCAACGTATCAATCGTCCTGTGTTACATGGTTTGTTGACTAAGTACAATAGGGCTTGATGATCCGTAAAGAACTTGAATTTATTGGCCAACAAGTAGTGCTTGAACTTCTTTACTGCGTAGATCATCCCTAATCCTTCTCGTTCCGTCGTGGTGTAATTCCTTTCTGCTGCGTTCAACTGTCTGCTCGCGTAAGCTATGGGGAGATCTATGTTACCTTCACTCGTGGGTTGTGCTAACACACATCCTATGGCATAATTGGATGCATCCACATGTACATGGAATGGCTTACTCCAATCTGGGGTAGTCAATATAGGTGCTGAGCACAAGCGTCGTTTAAGTTCGTTGAATGAATTTTCACATTCATCTGTCCATTCAAAATTGGTTAAAAGAGAGTACAAAGGCTTGGCTATGATTGCATACATGTGTATGAATCTCCTATAATAACCGCAGTGGCCCATAAATGCCTGTACCTCTTTCACATTAGTTGGTCTAGGTAATTCTGCAATTACCTTCACCTTTTCTTCATCCGTAGAGATTCCATTTTTTGACACAATGTGTCCTAGAATTTTGCCTTGTCTGACCATGAAAACGCATTTTTCTGGGTTCAAACAAACCTGATATTCTCGACATTTGTCAAATATTTGCCTTAACTCTGGGATATGCGTCTGTCTTACACTTGAATGAGCACATATGTCATCGACATAAACTTCCAAGCTTTTGTGTAAAAATTCCTTAAAAACATGACACATGAGTCGCTGGAAAGTGGCGGGTGCATTTATTAAGCCAAATGGCATCACACGAAATGCAAATATGCCCCATTCAGTGGCAAATGCCGTCTTGTGTTGGTCTTCTGGAGCAATAGCTACTTGATTATAGCCTGAAAATCCATCAAGAAAGCTGTAAACTTCCTTGCCCGCAACTCTTTCCAATAGATGTTCCGTGATAGGAAGAGGATAACTATCTCTAATCGTTGCGGCATTAACTTTTTTAAGGTTAATACACACACGCAATTTTCCATTCTTCTTGGGCACTACCACAATGGGGGATACCCATTCGGTATGATCAATTTCGTAAATGAATCCTGCTTCTATCAAGCGATCTATCTCCTCTTTAATCTTCGCAGCGTAGTTATCATTGTACGTGTATGGTTTCTGTTTCGTAGGTTTTGCATCTGGAGTCATAGGGATTCTATGAGAACATATATCTGGATCTACTCCTTTCAAATCTTTATAACTCCACACAAAAACATCTCTATATTCGCGTAATAGGGCAATTAGCTCTTCTTCTTCTTCAGTTGTCAAATCATGCCCTATGTATGTACATTTTTCTTCTTCTCCTTCGATAGCAACTATTATTTTCTTGGTTTTCTCTCGGTTATCATATAATTGTCCGTCATTTGCCTTTCTATTAGGCATTCGTACCATGATTCTTCTATCTTCGATTTCATATTTCTTGAAGTTCTCGGGTACTTCAAACAAAGATTCTTCTCTTTCTGACATGGTTTCTTTCTTCTTTCTTTTCTTGCCTTCACTCTTAGTAGTCACTTCCGTGGCTAACCTCACCTCATTCGTAATTTCCTCATGTCTCTGAGGGTGAGTCTCTACTTCGTAGAAATATTCTTCCTCTGATGCAAATGGAGAGTCCATGATAATTGATTCTAAATCAAAATCACTTGCATCCTCAAATGCATCAGTGTTAGGTTCACACTCTTCTAAAATCGCATCGCACATGATTGGATCTATCGTGAAAACTGAAATGTCATAGCCATCCTCGTCACAGTGGGGTGTCCATTGTTCTTCATTGATGGCTACATCCATGGTTGCTAGGATTTCTGCCCAACCATGGGGTTCAAACTCTTCGTCTGGGAATACTACAGGTGCATAGGCTGGATCGTGTAGGGTTCGTGGATGTTGTTCTGCACCTAAGGTCCTAGCTTCTAACCTTTCTTCCTCTTGTTTGGCTACTTTACACATCCATAAATGAGTATCCTCATGCAACCAAGAAGGATCTGATTCTAATGAGTGCACGGATTCTGTTTCTACTGGTGTCTTATGGATGGTATTCCATTGTATTGGGGGTACATCTCTATGTGAATAGTCTTTAAGATTAACTTTGGTAGTCACTCCTAAATGTTGCAAGTACAAAGAATTAGTTCCCCAATCTTGTACAATTTGCAACTGACGCATGAATGGTCGTCCCAATATCATCTCATAAGCATGGTTTTTTGCAAAGTCACAAATGGCAAAGGTATGCTCAAATTCTACACCACAAGTGGTGAGAGATATTCCTTCTAGTAAGCCTAATGGTTTTTCTATGTGTCCATCAGCCATTTGTAGCTTCATCCTGGTGGGTCTTAATGCTGGCTTACCCCAACGTTTCCATAAAGCGGTGGTAGCTATGGCTACTCCGGCTCCTGAATCTAAGATGGCTTTCGTGGTGTAGCCCTGATGGGTTATCGGAAGATAAGTGTTACCTTCCTCTCCTTCGCTCACATCTCCAATCTTTTCTACGGGTATCTCTGGTACCTTATCTTGTGATCCTATTGGTGAGGGAGTAGTAGCAAGCTCGGGGAATTGATTTGCTACATGCTTCCACAATTCTGGTTTTACCTTTAATAACTCCTCCAGAGTAAGGTTACATTGTACTTTGGTATTCTTGATCATTTCCGTGTTTCTAGGGATTACTGATTCTTCATTCCTCACTATTATCGTGGGTGCTCTTATACTAATAGACTTTGCTTCCCAAGATCCTGTGAACTGAGGTAATTCTTGTAAAGAATTAGATTCAAATCTTGTGTGTTCACTCAGTTGTTCTTCCTCTACATCATCGTATATAGAGGGAATGTCTTGGGGAAATTGTTCTTGCAAGTCGTCTATTTCTTGAATAGGAGGATGGGTCCCTTGTTCCTTTCTCCATTTCTCTTCTTGTATTTCTCTCAAAAATTCATGAGTACCTATGTATGGAAGACAAATTGTCTTGACTTTCTGTATTGGGTACTTGAGACAGGGATGGTGCATTATTTTCCTGTGTCTCTGGGACAATGGGGTTCCTATGCTGATCCTTTTTCTCTTTGCTTTCTAGCAAGTATTCTAGCCTCTCCATTAGTCCTTGAAAGTGTAACTCCGGTTTTGCCATGTTATTCCAATTAAGATATCTAGAGGCTTCGAACAAAGCTTGTGCTAATTCTACCATCTTCATGCAAAGTTTAGTTCTCTCAATTTCTAGATCAGCTCGAGGGTAGTTCTTACTCATTTCAGCTACTTGAGGTCCCTCTTTTAATCTAGCCTGATATGCACGAAACATCATGTCTAGATTTCCTGGTATGGGTTCCGCTAAAACTGATCCTGATTTCTGAGCTGGATTCTCTTGATTCAATTCCTGTGAGGTCAATTCTTGGATTTTGGCTCTAGATTCCTTTAAACTTCCTTCCAATTCCGTTATCTTTTTACTCCATTTTCTCTTAATTTTTTCTCTAGAATCTTTCCAAGATTTTGTCTTTTTACTGCTAGGTTCTGCAACTTCACTGGTTTCGGCTACTTTCTCTTGATTAAGCTTTTGGTTCTGTAAGAGCGCCTGGGCTCTTGTTATAGCTTGGATAGGCACGTATGTAGGGTTGGATCCATCTGCATTATTTATAATACCTATCACGTTGATCGGTGTCACATTCGGAGCATTAACAGGGTTCTTAGGACAATCTTTGATTATGTGCTCTTTGCCACAATCAGCACAAAAGCCTTGGATGTTATAGTACTGTGATTGTCCTGATATCGGAGGATGTGGACAATCCTTTATGAAGTGACCTCCTTGGCATCTAAAGCATGGTCCTCTAGGGCCCTGTGGTCTCTGTTGTCTTAATTGGGGCCGTGGATTTGGGTTTGTGTACATCACATTAGCATAGTCGGGCTCCCAACTAGGTTCCACTGGTGGACTATCGTAATGATATGTCTCCACGTGTTCTGGCGACTCTGTGTAATATGCGGGTGGACTATCGACATGCGTAGAGTCAAAATTGTTTGAGTGTGGGTCACTCTCTGTGATCAAAGGGGAAGAAGGCACTAAGGCCCTACTTAGGTTCTCTTCTGCAGCAGCATATTTGACTGAGATGACATTCGCTGGTGGTGGTGGTTGCTGAGCTAAGACAGGTTGAGGTCTCTGTTGAGCCTGGTACGGGTAGTTCTGAGGAGGCCTATAGTAATAAGGCTGAGCATTGTAATGGCCTTGATACCTACCTGGCTGCTGGTATGCTTGCGGATAGTTCTGTCTCACGGTTTGTTTGTTGTATGGGCAGTCCTGAGCCGTATGATTCATGTATCTTCTTTCAATTGTACAGTATTGGCCACTAGGGTTGGCTTGTGGTTGTGGTGCATTGGGACACACATTTGCCATATGATCACCACCACAGGTGTAACAACGCTTGTTTGTTAGCACCCTCGGTTTACTAGAAACTCCTAGTTTCTGGGCCACTTTCTCTGCTAGGTCCTCTATCGAGTTAGAAAAGTTTGTGGATGCTAGAGATGAACAGTCTGAGTCCTTATAGACCTTTGAAAGTTCCAACTCGTCTCCTAAGTTGTCTTCAATGTCTATGCAAATTCTTACACATTGCTCTAGCGTTCTGGGTTCTTTCAAGTACACATAGGAGCGCAGTTTAGAGCTCAACAAACCATCTAGGAACAATGACACCTGCTTAGCTTGTGAGGGTAGCTCTTGCATTGGACATCGTTCAACATATTGTCTAAACCTACGTCCTGCCAATCTAACTGTTTCCTGAGGGGTCTGTTTAAAGCTATGAATCAACGAAGACGTGTCATGTCTAACCCCACTTTTAGAGAATTCAGTGATGAATGAATCTAAAAAGTGATGGATGTCCCTAAATTGCCTTTGTTGCAATGGTTGGAACCAAGTTAAAGCGGTATTCTTTAACGTTAGTCCAAATGCGTTGTATTGCGTGAACATGTCTTCGGCTTGTTCTGCTCTTAGTACTTGCTTGAATTCTGCGACGTGGTCATAGGGATCTCCTGTCCCATCAAAATAATTCTTCATTGATTTTACTAATTGTGTGGGTCTCAGTATTCTTGCGTGTTCACGTGGTCTAGGTAGAGGAAAATCATCTCTACCACCTGGTATTCCAAGATCTCCTTGTCTATCCGTGGTTGTTCTATCTCTCCCTATGGGATGAGTGAAGCTTACTTCGGGTCTTTCTTTATTCTTTTCTCTTTGATTTCCAAGGACTGATGATGTTCCTGCCCCTTGTTGACTTGTATTCATGTTCATTCTAGATGGAGGGAATACCAATTCTCCTCTCCATGTGTATGTGTTTTTAGCGCGGTCGGGTACCACAAAGACTCTTTCTGAAGTCTCATCCAGGTATACAACCTTTCCAGGTGTATCCGGGTCCTTGAATTCGTATATAGTGATGATACCTACCTCACTAAGTATCTCGGTCTTGTATCTCCAAAAGGCTTCATCCGTTTCTTTATTTACAAACAACTCTATGCTTCTGTTGTCCTGAGGGATCCAATCCGGGATTAGTACTCGTGTCAGTACAGATTTCCCTCTAGGTGTTCTAGGCTCGTCTAATGGTTCTTTTCCTTGAGGTTTTGCTTCCGTCTCTAGTTGAATCACGCCAAACTCGTTGGTATTGTTTGGCTGCGTACTTAAGACGTACATGGTTCCTTCCTTGTCTATGTACGCGTCTCTCTCGAATTTCACCACTGGACGTTCCAATCCAATGGGTTGATCAGGGTTGTGCAGTTGCACCACTTGCCGTCGCAAACCATCTTCATAGATGCGGGCACCTAATCGGTTGGTTCGGAGAAACTCTAATTGAGTCCTATAGGGTCCTTCTGGTTTTTCTAAGTATGCTACATTTGACCCTACTTCTGGTCTATCTGTGCTATGTGCCATCTCTGATCCGCTGGTGTCTGAGCTCTCGTAGGGGTAACTACTATTCAATTGTTGAGCCCACGATCGAGCAGTAGTTCTTACACTTGCCTCTGAAGATCTAAGGCTTCGTCGGTCTGACTTACCTATATGTTTGCCCGATCTAAGGTTCATTAATTTTCTTCCTTGCACACTCAGTACATGCTTAGATCTTCACCGATTCTTTGTTATTATTTTCTTGATTCTTTTTAGATTTCTTTAGATTCTTGTCTTAATATATGCGTCAGGAATTCGAATTTCCGTGATAATTTTGAGTTCTCGTTTCGTCAGACTTAGGTTCTTTCCTTTAGGTTTTCATCACACACACCTTTGCTTTAGTCTTGGGCTTGAAAGAATTAAGTATCTTGAACTTGAGGCGTTCCTATCGTCTTAATCCACAATGCTAACGTTTATCCTAAGCTAAGAATTGACTGAGGGGGTTGAGTAATCTTCCAACCTCGAGTCAGCTTTTTCTGGTTGCTCTGATGCCCCAGAAGCCGTGCTTCCCAAGCTTTATGCCCTTCACTGCCTTGCTTTGGTTGTCTTTGATTGCCCTTGCTAGACCTGGAAAAATCCAATATTAGACCAATTCACAGTTGGATGATCAAGCACTTAAGTACATACACCTTTTAAGTCCCTTCCCTTTTGCCCAACTTTTTAATGCTTGCCCCCTGGCTTTCAAGTCCCAAACTAGGTCAACCTCAAAATAGCTTATCAAAAAATAGACTTATCCTTTAAGAAAAAAACAGTTGAGGTCACGTAGTACTCGTCAAGAGCTTTCTAATGAGCTATTAAGCTCAAAAAACGGACTTCGGATGAAAAAGTTATGAGCGCTCAGGCCCTGGGGGGGTAAAACTGACAATCAGGTTTTCCTTCCAATATGAGCTAAGGGGTCTCCTATGAGTCTAATGGTCCAAAAATTTCTCAAAAATACCCCCAAAATTGGTCAAAAAATGGAACCCTAAATTTGCGATGGGGATGCACAATCGCGATGGTCTGAGACCGTCGCGATGGTCCAAGAGAACCGTCGCGATGGCGTGGAATTTGGACAGTCGCGATGGTGCGAAAAGGTGAACCGTTGCGATGGCCCGAAGTGAACAATCGCGATGGCGTGGAGTTTGGACAGTCGTGATGGTGCGAAAAGGTGAACCGTCGCGATGGCCCGAAGTGAACAATCGCGATGGCGTGGAGTTTGGACAGTCGCGATGGTGCGAAAAGGTGAACCGTCGCGATGGCCCGAAGTGAACAATCGCGATGGCGTGGAGTTTGGACAGTCGCGATGGTGCGAAAAGGTGAACCGTCGCGATGGCCCGAAGTGAACAATCGCGATGGCGTGGAGTTTGGACAGTCGCGATGGCGTGATCAGGCGGACAATCGCGATGGCGTAGGTCAACGGTCAAAGGTGGACAATCGCGATGGTCCGAAGTGAACCGTCGTGATGGTCACAAGTGCGATGGCGTGAGCCAATCGCGATGGTCCGATTTTGGGCTGTCGCGATGGTCCAAAAAATGAACCGTCGCGATGGTCTATTTTGACACGTGGCACCGTCGTGGCGATGGCATGGGCCAATCGCGATGGCCCGAGGTCAGTGAACAATCGCGATGGTCCAAGTGGACCGTCGCGATGGCCCGGCCGAGCCGTCGCGATGGCGTGAGCCAATCGCGATGGTGCGACACAATCGCGATGGTCTGAGACCGTCGCGATGGTCCACCAAAGTATGAATTTTTGAGATGCGCCTGTGGATTCGTAGATGCGCAAGGGTCGCCTACCTCGTGGTGTGGTCGCCTACCTCGAATTCCGAAAGTTGCAGACCATCGCGATGGTCCGCCACACTCGGCAGATCTTTGACAGAGAGTAAAATTTTACCTTTTCCAAGCTTTCCTGATGCACTGGAGCTCTGTACCTGCAAGAAAACTCAAGAAAACACAAGCACACACAAGCACAAAAGTTCTCTCTCGCTCTCTCGCATGCACAAATGAGGGGAAATGAGGTGAATGGGTGGATATGGTGAATTTTCTGATTTTTTTGGAGATGAAGATGATGATGCGATGATGAAGATGGAGTGTGGGGGAGGTGAAAAACACTAAAAACTAAGTAAAAACAACAACAAAAACTGAAATTTTTACCTTCCAACGCCACTTCTTGCTATACTCTTACCATCACACATTCGTCCTAGACTCGGTCCCCGGCAACGGCGCCAAATTTGGTGTTGCTCTAGCACAATGGTGAGAACCACGTTAAGAAGCTCCACCTCCTTAATGTCAATCCGCGGAAGAGATAGGAGTGATATGAAGATCGTGAATGTGAGATGAAGTGAGAGTGAAGGTGAGAAGCATAGAAATGCACACACACATACACACACACTACGAAGAGACAAGCAAGGCACAAAGGAAGGAGGGAAATTAGCTCTATTACTCAAGAACACTATTACAAGCTCATAAGAACTCTAAACTCCAACAAGCTAACCTCAAAAATGAGCTCTCTAGCTCTTTTTATAGTTTCTAGACTAGCTTTGACCGGTTTCACATCTAGTGACCGGCATAGTTAAAAAATAGGTCCTAGAGGCTATTTGGAAGGGTAAACGATGTCTAAAAATAACGAAAATTGGTACGCGCATTCTACCTAAGCTCCTCAAGCTCGAGGACTCCTCGGCTTGCACAAAATGGAGCTATGAATTAGAAAATGGGATTTTGTCTATATTACATATGTTACAAGAGTGATGAAAATCACAGTTGGATGTTTGAAGAGGTGATAAAAAACATATTTGTTTGAGAAATTGATCCGACTGACTCCCTGCTCTGTCGTTACATGCTTCCGTGGCGTCTATGCCTCTGGCTGCTTCCAACAGCCATATAGCACCACCTTTGAACACCTATAAAAGGAGGGGTTGGCCACATTCATTCTCAGTCTTGCCAATACTAGTCTTGGGAGCTCAAGGAGTCGTGACCGCTAAGTAAGTACTCTCCGAGTTCCATTTCCAGTTCCAGTTCCTGTCTTGTCTCTTGTTCTAGTCTTGTCTAGTCTACTTCTTGGACATCCTTTCTTGTCCTATTGTAATCTCATAGTAGGAGATCCTTTCTAGTTATTTCTTGTATCTAGTTCATATCCCTGAAGGGAATTATTGTAATCCAGATATCTTATCTCATACCTACGATCCTGGGTTGTGGGATCTTCTGTATCATCTCTAGTCTAGTTTTCCATACCTATTGGTCCCAGGTTGTGGGACGTCTTGTATTGACTACATCTTCTTGTATTATTTTCCCTACGTGGGTGTTCTTGTAATCATAACTATATTTCCGAAATCTTGTCTATTGTAGTTGGAGAGCACAATCTAGTGCTTCCCTGACACGTTTCATCATGAAGAGCAAAAGCAAAACTTTCATATGAATCTAGAAGACCATTACACATAGCTTTTACGAGTGACTATTTGGCTAAATTTGATTGGAAAAGATCAACTATTTGGCTAAATTTCATTGGAAAAGATCAATTGCTCCCTCAAATATTTGATCTTTGTCAAAAAAAATGTCTACTAATTCTCCTTCATTCATATTCTCACTCTCCAACTATTTTGGTAGGTAAGCAACATGAACCTCATTTCTTGCCAAACATCTTTTGTTGTTTTGCAGGAGCAAATGTGAGGATAATGGCATGCTTGACATACAAATCTATCAATGCATGTGCCTATGTACCTATACCATCCCAACAATTTTTCTATCAATAGGTGCAACAAGAACCATAGCAAGACAAAGAAATTGAAGATCATCATCTTCAACACCATCTACTTCACCTTCAATCACTCTATTTGTAGGTGTAGTAAGACATTTTTCAACAACCTACACAATATTAGAGAGACCGTTTGCTACCAATACATGATGCATCATGTATATCGACAATGGGTAATTAGTACCATGTACCTTATCCTCAATAGCCAACATAAATAATACATCATTGCTTTCTGTTGATATATTTAGGTAGTGATGTGTGTGAACACTCTAGGACCGCCTGGGCACTTTTTTCCCTCTTTAGGAGGTTTTTTTCCCCCGGCTTGTATATACGCCGATTGCCCTAATGGGCCATTTTATCTTTGTACATTCTCTAGTAATACATTCAGTCTTGTGTGTTGTGCTCCAAGCTTCGTCTTCTTCCTTGTGCTGTTCGCGTGCTTCCGCAGAAGTCTATCTCCAACAATTGGTATCAGAGCAGGTCGTCGCTTCTTCTAGGGCGCCATCGACACTCCTCCGTTTGCAGTCTCAGATTCGCACGAAATTTGGTGAGCATACTCAGGGTGTTTCCGAGATCAAAACAGCTTCGCTATGTGGTGCCGAAATCGCGATCTGAGCTCGTTTCGGCCTCCGAACGCACTATCGCAGTGCTTGTGCAGGCTATTTCGTCCTTTTGTGCCAAAGGTATATACCAGTTTCTGTTCGCCAGTTTAAGCGTCTCGAAGTCTGCTACAGGTCTAGCAGAACTCATCTGGGCAGTTCTGTTCAACTTTTTGAGATACAGTCAATTTTCTGCATCAAGGTATTTTAGTCACCGGCCATGGCTGAAAGCAGTGATGTATTCCGTATGTTGGCTGTTGAGGATAAGTTGGATGGTACCAACTACCCATTATGGGCTTATATGATGCGACATGTACTGGTTGCAAAAGGATTGTGGAACATTGTGCAGGGTGTTGAAAGACGTCCTGTTACACCTGTAACGACAGGTACTGCAAATACAGGTGTTGGAGCTGATGAAGATGGTGTCGAAGATGATATTCCGCAGATTCCTGTTCGTGCTGCTGTTTCTGTTGCACCTACTGCAGAGCAGATTCGTTGGGATGGCAGAGATGCCCAGGCACATGCATTGATAGCCTTGTCTGTCAAACGTGCCATTATTCCTCACATTCGCTCTTGCAGAACAGCAAAGGATGCTTGGGATACACTTACCACTTTGTACCAGGCTAGGAATGAGGCTCGTGTTGCTTACCTCCGAAAACAGTTGGAGAGTGAGCACATGAATGAAGGTGATTCTATGGACAGTTTTCTTACAAAGATCAAAGACCTGAAGGAACAATTGATTTCTGCTGATGAGGTTATACCAGATAGCTCACTTGTGCAGACCGTTCTGAATGGTCTTCCTGATTCATATCAGAGTTTTGCCTCTACTCTTCGGTTGATGATGAAAGGCAATCCAAATGCCTTGTCATTTGAGGAATTAGTCTCTGTTCTGTTGCAGGAAGATCAGTCCAGGCAGAACAGGTCCATTATGCGTGTTGCAGATCAAGCTTTCCTGGCTAGTCAGAAGGGCAAAGGAAAATGGAGCTCTTCTACTAGTAAGCAGAAATCTGCAAATGCTGCACAATCGAAGAACCAGGATAAAGATGAAAAGAAATCAGAAAAGCAGAAATTGTTCTGCAAGTACTGTAAAGGAAATGATCATATTATAAAGAACTGTCCAAAACTGGCTGCTAAAGAGGCAAAGAAGAAAGAGGTTGGAATGGTTGTTGCAGAGGCCTCTACACCAAAAACAGAGTCTGCAAATCTTGTGCAGGAAGAAGAATGGGCGTTTACTACTGTCTGCAGTTTTGACCCATCTTCTCATGATCAGTGCATGTCTGTAGTAGACTCAGATGTTTGGTACTTTGACAGTGGGGCGACCAAACATATTACCTTGCAGCGCAGTTTCTTCTCTTCACTCGAGCCTGCCCCTACAGGGAATACTGTCACATGCGCCAATAACTCCTCTTATCCTGTTATGGGAGTTGGTAAGATCATTCTGACTACTGCTGATGGTAGTTCTTTCACTTTGTCAGATGCTTTATTTGTGCCAGGGATAAAAAAGAACCTGTTATCAGTTTCTGCATTAGCCAAGATTGGCTTGGTTGTGAAATTCGTTGATGACAGGTGTACAGTCCATGATCTCTCAAATGGCGATGTGATTATTGCTTCTGGCATTTTATGTCGTGGGCTGTATAAGCTCATAGACTATGAAAGATCTGTGAATGATTCGGCATGTGCAATTCATGATTCTCAGGCTATGTCAGATGCAAAGCTTTGGCATGCACGGTTTGGTCATCTGAATTTTGCTAGTTTGTTACGCCTGCAGAAATCTGAAATGGTGTCCTCTTTGCCCAAACTTGAGGCACCTGGAAAACATGTTTGTGAAGGCTATATTTTGGGCAAAATGCAGCGTTCTTCCTTTCCAAAAGATGGTTCAGTTCGGGCTATGCAGAAATTGCAGCTTGTACATAGTGATGTCTGTGGTCCTATGCAGACACCCTCTTTTGGAAATTACCTTTACTTCGTGACTTTCATTGATGATTTTTCCAGGCATGCATGGGTATATCCACTCAAAGCAAAGTCCGAAGTGTTCATGTGCTTCAAACAGTTTTTGGTTTTGGCTGAAAATCTGTCAGCATGTAAAATGGGCACCCTCCGTTCTGATCGAGGAGGGGAATATATGTCTTCAGATTTTAATGCATTTCTGGCTGAACGTGGGATAAAACACCAGTGTACAGTGCCGTATACACCTCAACAGAATGGAGTTGCTGAACGAAAGAACAGGTCACTCATGGAGATGGCGAGGTGCATGGTCAAAGTCAGGCTTTACCACATAGTTTCTGGCTTGAGGCTGTCATGTGTGCAGCATATGTACTGAACAGGTGTCCCACCAAAGCGTTGCAGTCTATCACTCCATATGAGGCTTGGCATGACCGCAAGCCATCTGTTGCTCATCTGCGTGTTTTTGGTTGTTTGGCATATGCATTAGTGCCTGAACAACATCGCAGAAAATTGGATGATAAGGCAGTAAAATGTATTTTTGTTGGGTACAGTTCTGAAAGTAAAGGCTATCGTCTGTATCATCCACAGACTAAACGCATTCTGGTTAGCCGTGATGTTGTCTTTGTGGAAGATGCTATTCAGCCATTGCTTTCATGTACTAAGGAGACATCTGTTAGCTCCAAAGACATGTATGATACTTTGATGCCTCTTTTTACAGGTGGACAGGCTAGCGCTGGTCCTAATGAGGCAACTTCTCAGCCTTTGCAGGTTTCATATGATGATGCAGATCATTCCATTTCTGATGCAGATTTACATGATGCACTTGTTGATGAGAGAGCTGATATTGAACAGGCAAAAACTATGCCAAAATGGCTGGTGCAAACTTTGCGTGACAGCAAATTAGATGCACCTTTGTCATATCGTACTCGTTCAGGCTCTCATAGTACCTCCTTTGCATCAGATTGCTATGCTATGGCTGCATCTAGTCTCTATGATGAGAATGAGCCTGTTTCTTTTGATGAAGCACAAAATTCAGAAAATTGGATGGCTGCTATGCAATCTGAATATGATGCTATAATGAAGAATGGTACATGGTCTTTATGTGACTTGCCTCCTGGCAAGAAGGCCATTGGCACTAAGTGGGTATACAAGCTGAAGCGTAAACCTGATGGTACAGTTGACAGGTATAAGGCTAGGCTTGTTGCAAAGGGTTATGCGCAGGAAAGAGGCATTGATTTTGATGAGACCTTTGCACCTACATGCCGTATGACTACTGTTCGCAACATTTGTGCACTTGCAGCCCATCATGGTTGGAATGTACATCAGTTGGACATTAAAACAACATTTCTGAATGGTGACTTGCATGAAGAAGTGTATGTTTTTCAGCCCCGTGGCTTTGTGCAGAAAGGGCATGAAAACCAGGTTTGCAGGTTAAAGAAGGCATTATATGGTTTAAAGCAAGCACCACGTGCTTGGTATGAGAAGATACATGCCTATCTGATTGCACATGGTTTTGAGAATAGTCCAACTGAAAGCACCTTATATGTTAAGAGTGCTAATGATGTGCTTCTGATCATTGTTGTCTATGTTGATGACATGCTGCTCACTGGTCCTATTGAGACAAATATTGCTGATTTTAAGGCTGATTTGCATGCCTCATTTGAGATGTCTGATTTGGGGCATTTGCATCACTATTTGGGCATTCAGTTTATGCATGTTGATGGTGGAATGGCTTTGTGTCAAACGAAATATATTGACACATTATTGCAGCGTTTTGGCCTTGAAGACTGTAAGCCTATTGCCACTCCTATGGAGACAGGTTTACGATTGAGTCTTCATGATGCTGGAGATGCATTTGATGCTGTTCTCTATCAGCAGGCTGTTGGATGCTTGATTTACTTATGCATTACTCGGCCAGATATTCAGTTTGCTGTCTCACAGATGAGCAGGTTTATGCATTGCCCAGGAGTCACGCATTGGAAAGCGGTTAAGCGCATCTTTCGCTACTTGAGTGGTACTCGGCTACTTGGGTTGTTTTATCCCAAGGGGGGATCACTACCGCCAGATTTGCATGCTTTTTCTGACTCAGATTGGGCTGGTTTCTATGACACTCGTGTGTCCACCAGTGGTTTTTGCTTCATGCTTGGTAGCTCATGTATATCTTGGTTGAGCAAGAAGCAGCCTACTGTGGCCACTTCCAGTTGTGAGGCTGAGTATAGGGCAGCTTTCACAGCGACTGTTGAGTGTGTGTGGCTCAGACGCCTTATGGCTGATTTGGGTGTTGGCCAGTCTTCTGCCACCACCATCTTCACTGACAGTCAGAGCGCATTGGCAGTTGCGAGGAACCCTATGTTCCATGCTCGCACTAAGCACATTGAGGTGCATTATCACTATGTCAGGGAGAGGTTCTCTGCTGGGGAGATCAGCTTGGCATATGTGCCCACGCAGGAGAACATTGCAGACCTTTTCACGAAGGCTCTGCCTAGGGAGAAGTTTGAAGCTTTCCGCAAAGCTTTGGGCTTACTTCCTTTTGTGGAGTGATTTCCACATAGCTCGGCACTTCCTTATACATGAGTGCCAGCTCCTTGTTCACCGCATCACTCCCAGGGGGGATTTGTTGATATATTTAGGTAGTGATGTGTGTGAACACTCTAGGACCGCCGGGGCACTTTTTTCCCTCTTTAGGAGGTTTTTTTCCCCCGGCTTGTATATACGCCGATTGCCCTAATGGGCCATTTTATCTTTGTACATTCTCTAGTAATACATTCAGTCTTGTGTGTTGTGCTCCAAGCTTCGTCTTCTTCCTTGTGCTGTTCGCGTGCTTCCGCAGAAGTCTATCTCCAACACTTTCATCTATGGTCAATGAATAAAAACCTTGACACAAAAAATAGACTGTATCTCAAAAAGTTGAATAGAAACACCCTATCCAGTTTTGCTAAACCTGTAGTAGACTTTGAGGTGCTTGTATTGGCAAACCAAAATGTATATATATGTTTGGAACAAAAGGATGAATTCTCCTACACAATCATTGAAATAATACGTTTGAAGGATGAAACAAGCTCAAAGAAGAACTTCAATGCCACAAAGCAAAGCTATTTTGAATTCCTAATCACTTGGAGTATGCTCACCAATTTTTATATGATTTTGAGACTATGTGGAGAGTTGTGTCAAAGGCACCCTAGAGAAAGTGGCATTCTACTCCGATGCCAATTATTGGAGACCAAGGTCTACAAAAGCACACGAACAACACAAGGAAGAAGAAGTAGCTTAGAGCACAACACAATTTAGATTGTATTATCAATTCAATGTTCAAAGATAAGTGATTTGTGAGGTTTATAGATGTATACACAAGAAGAGAGAAAAACATGCCTTGAGGTTTTAATTTTCCTCACACACATCCACTACCAAAATATATCAACACTTGGGCTTTGTAAGTACTACCCCATTTTTCAGTGCTAGAGCAACCAAGTTCATCTAGTAGGGAGCAATGAACCTTAAGCTAGGCTACAACCTAATCTAATGGTTCTCCACATTAATTCAGAACTATGGATGCACAAGAGGTGACTCACCTAGCAAAGAGAAGGATGGAGTGGCTTGATTGATGTGGTTCATTGACCTAGTTCTTTGCACATGGTGGTGTTGGACCTCTTTGAATGGTGTTGATGACGCTTTTTCGGATTCAATGCTTTTACATAATGTAGAGGAAATCCAACCTAATCTAGGTAAGCCGAAGTGGTATGGTGAAATGGTTTCTTTTCTAACCACTTAGGTGCCTCCATTGCACTTATGATCCGCAACCTACAAGAAGCTTGCTCTTTGGGGTAGATGCATGCACATGGCAAGCCTAAGTGCTTGACCATATTCATTGGACCTCATTGAGCTATGAAAAAGTAATGTGTACACACATATACTCTTAGTTCACTTCTAATGATAAAATTCACTTCATGATGATACGCATGCGCTTGACCATATATTATCACATCTTGTGCGTTGCATCAAAGTACTGATGGAGCTTATTTATGAAAAGGGAAAAACGTACAAAATGGCCGTAGGCATTTATGAAATTGTTTATAGTAGTATGCCTTATGGCATTTGACTGTTTACAAAGGAGGGTAATGTTATTAAATATCTTGACAAGCTTCAAGTCAATGATGAAATTAGGTACTCCTAGAGTATTACAAAAGTGATAAGCTTAGGCTATTGGTTAAATATCAAGAATGGGAAGGAAGAGATTTTAGGTTCTATCCCCATGATTTCTAGTGGGGAACATACTCTCTCGACGTTGTCTAAGAAGCGCTATTTTGTCTAAATTAAATATTTTTTGAAAGGAATAAAAATTTTCCTTTTCATTTTTCATTTATTTGTAGGTATATTATATGTATGTGCTTCTATAGACATAGCAATATTTATCATATGAAATGTATAACCAAAGTTTTTGCTATCATATGACATCTTAGCTTGCCCCTCAATGTATGCCCTGCATACGAGGGCTAAGAATGCCTATGAATTATGGGCCTATGATAGGAATTGTAGGCATGTATGATGCATCATTTTAGGGGTAAACATGATAGTTTATACTATGCACATTTTTGACATAGCTTCATCTCGCATTATGCATAGATTCAACACAATGGAATTATGATAGTAAGAGCTGCATGGAGCTACTTGCCTATTCCTTAATGGTTGTGCCAAACTCTCAAAGCAGGGGCAATTCAATTCAGAGATACCTACTTGCACATAATATCTAAGCACACGAGTTAGTGTAACTTTTTTTTTTTATAAAAGGAAGTTCGGCCTTAGCCTATTCTCCCGGACTTTAATTAAAATAAAGAAGAAAAGTTACAAGTGAATGGGACTAGTGCCCATGGGACCTCCAAAATCCCACAATGCAGGGGAGGAGTATGGCAAGCTAGAGGGCATTACAAATGAGGCGGATAAATCTATCATCACCCTCGTGGGACCCATTTGGGTTTCAGCTTGTTGTTTTCGAGGAGATAAATACACTGATGTCTAAACGGTGGAGATCTCTTATCTCGGGAGATTCTTTTACCTAAAAGAAACAATGATTTCTCGATCGACCATTCCTTAGGACTTTGGCCACCACACTCACAAATTCCATCATTCATTATTCAGCTATCCGAATATTGATTTTCAAGCAGGTATGTGTGATGTTCGGCCAGATCCTTGGTAAAACACCAAGGGTATTTAAAAATATACCTTTCTCGAAGACAAGCATTTGCTACATATAATAGCCTTTGATATTTTGTGTCTCAACCCCTTCATTCACGTTTTCTGTGTCAAGCATTCTGTGTTAAGCCTTTGATATTCTCTGTGAAGCATTCTGTCTGAAGGATTCTGTGTCAAGCCTTTGATATTCTATGTCAAGCATTCTGTTTCAAGCCTTTAATATTCTGTGTCTCAACCGCTTCGCTCACGTTTTCTTTAGAATAGTGTCATGTATCCCATCTCAAGCAAAGTCGATTATAGTCCCAACGAGCTTGAAGCTCTTATATCATATGAATCCCTTCCCTGATCATGATCATCCACATCATCATGATCATCCTCATCATCATGATCATCTCCACGATTTGATGTATCTGAAGAGGCATCAAGGGTAGAGAGGTCAGTACCTTGTGATGATCAATATCATCACTTACAGTGTCTGCCTCTCTACCTCATCCATATTGGCCTCTCCATAGTACTCCTCTATTACATATAACAAACATAAATAAATAAGAAATATAAAACATCAATAAAATTACAACAAAGCACATGAAATTTAATAATACTCAGAAAATCATCTGGACAATCTTGTATGTGCTCACTCAGATGTCGACATCCACAATATGTAGAAAATTTGGTTTTGTTTTTCATAGCATAATGACCATAATCCTTTCGCTGCATTGAAACAAGTAAAAAGTATTAATGATTAGTATTTTGAATGAAATAAAAGAATATAGTTTCAATACTACATATACAAATTAGTGTTTTGAATGAAATAAAAAATATAGTTTCAATAATACATATACTTACAAATTTAGCAACAAAACCATCATGGTCCATTTGGTCGAAGCACGATGTGTCATGTGACTCAACTCTCTTCTTTGTAACACCCTGTGTTTATTTAAACAAACAAAAGTACATAGATTAAATGTAAAATATTTATAAAACATAAGAGAATTATAACTCACATTACTTTAAATGAATTTGCATACCTTCTGCAGAGGAAATGACTCCTAAATATGTAGTTTTCTGTGAAAATATTGCCATGTCTCATGTGGTATGTGAGCTCTTCTCTTGTTTCTTTCTACCATACAATATCTCCTATTATTTCAATCTCAAACAAAAAAAGGATCAATATACAAAAAGAAAATTATAAACATGCATACACACATACACATACACACACTTACACATACATACATACACGTACATATGTGTTTCTTTATTGTTATATCATAATGAAATTTTTATAAATCAGATGGTACTCCATGTCATGAGGAAGGAGATAAGGAAGAGAGCTCACTCACACACTCTCATATTCCAAGAGGAGCACACAGACATATTGAGGCAAGGAAAAATGATCTTCTTCTTCTTCTATTACATAAAAAGAAATATACAAGAATGAACTAATACAATAATACAACTAGTGCAATTTATAAAGAACAATAATAAGGAAAAACCCAATGTCCACGAATGAATAAACTAGCAAGAAATAAGTGTGAAATCACTCTCGGTAGATGAATCTGGTAAAACTCACTAAAGTGTCCCTCACATATACCAGTGTGAACACTATACATGTCAAAAAAATGAAAAGTGATACGTGTCATCCTTGATCATCACATGTTCAACTTGATATCTCAACACTCTCCCTAAAGCTCAATGGCATGTCCTCTAATCCAAGCATCTTTCAAAACTTCTTCAGCTTCTCTACTCAAACTGCTTTAGTCAAAATATCAGTCACTTGCTTATTTTTCCTCACATAAAGAAGATCAATATCACTTGCTAATATCTTCTCTCTCATGAAGTGATAATGTACCTCGATGTGCTATTCTTCTCAACCATCAAGGCTCTTGCTATTTCTATAATATGTCTATTTTTGCATTTAGCAATGCCATTTTGCTATGGTGTGTACCTGCATGAAAATTTTCATCAAATTCCATGACTTTTTAGAAAGCCACTCAACTCATTTGACATGTATTCAACTCCCCCATCATATCTTAATGTCTGAATATACTTCCCTGTCTACTTTTCCACCATAGCATTAAAATTATAAAAGTGAGTGAACACCTCACTTTTCTCTTTCATGAAATATGCCCATACTTTTCATGTATGGTCATCAATGAAAGTAAATTAAAACTTGCAATCACCCATAGTTGTGGTCTTTGCAAGATCCCAAAACATTTGTGTGTACTATTTCTAGCACATTCTCACTAACATGCTTGTCATGTGGAAATGAAAATCTTGATTGTTTACCAAATTGACATGATTCACATACCTTTTGCATTTTTGCAACCTTGAAATTTGGTAGTCCATTGACAATCTCCTTTGACTGCATCAATTTTAGCCTCTCCAAAATTTGCATTTCCAATTTGTTTGTGCCAGATTTCTATATCAGCAACAGCTCGTGCACATTTTGCAATCATGGCTGCATTCATTTCAAGAATTTTCACATTTAAGGTGAACATCCTACCCACTTTGTTTCTTTTGGCAATCAATCTTCCATCCTGTTTGTACTCTTCTACATATAACCCATCAACATTGAACCTAACTTGTAATCCGTGTTCAACCATTTTCCAATGAAAACCAAATTCTTTGTTAAATTTCAAACATGTGGCACATGAACAAGATGTTTTACCTTCACATCCTCCATAGATAATGCTATGATTCTTATATGCTTGATAGGATGTGATGTGTCATTGCTTGTTTCAAAAAATCCATGAACTCATAATTTCTACAAAATATCAAACCATTCTGCATGACTAATCATGTGATTTAAAGCACTTGAATCAACATATAGACATTACCATTCGATTTTGAAACATCAAAAGACATCGTATTCATCATGTAATGTTGGACAATGAACAACGATCTCAAAATCATCTGCACTTGTGGTTGCATAGTTGTTTTGTTGCCTTTTATTGTTTTGATTCTATGGCATATATTCAATTTCAAAGTGTCCAAGTTTATCACAATTTCAATATCCTTTATTATCATTACCTCGAATTTTTTCTTTGGAAATTTTTACGTTCTCTTTGGCTCCCCCTACCTCGAAACTGCACTATACCTCTTGCATGATTTTGATGTTGATCTTGGTCTTGGCTACTATTTTCTCTTCCACTTTGGAAACCTCTACCTCTACCTCTATCTCTACTAGAGTAGAGTACTTGCTCATAAATAGGTTTTCCTTGGGAGTTTGAGTCCTCAACAAGATTCTTTTCTTCAATAATCACCTTGGACACCACATGCACAATATTTGGAATATTTTTCCTAGTTTGAATAGAGGTTCTGAGGTCCTTATATGCAGCTCCTAAGCCATGAAGGAAAATTTCTACCTTATCATTATCATCTACATTCATGCCAATAGATGTAAGTGACTCACATATGCTTTTGATTTTTACGATGTATTTATTTATCGACATGTCCTATTTCTCCAATGTATTCAGCTCCTATCTGAGTTGCAATTTCCATGCCTTTGTATTGCTCTCATATAATATGAGCAAACTATTTGAAGCCTCTTTCGCAATCTTCACATCTTGTATGTGCCAAATCATGCTATCATGTGTGCTAACAGATAGCCAATACATTACCTTTTGTGCTCCTTGATTCCATTCTTCTTATGTTCTTAACTGGTCCGGAGTTTGATTCTTCTTTGGTAACTATGGAGCATTTTCATTCTATCATTTGATGTACTTCTAGTAGCATTTTCCCATCAAGAAATTTGTCATTCTGAATCTCCAAGCATGGAAGTTGTTCTTGTCCAGCTTATCACTCATAATTTGACTCATTCCATCGGCACTTGCTAGTTTTACAATAATTTATAACACTACAAAAACACTAGAAGCAGTACTTCTTCTTGAGTACTATCACACTATGATGTGACAATTTGATCTCAAGAAATCACAGTTTTCGTGTAACAACAATACACGAAATCGCTTTAAATTCTAGATCTTGAATATTTGAGTGTTTCCAAACAAAATGCAAGTTACAATTTTGTAAACTGGTCTGATTTTTCTATGCGTGCCACATGGCAAGCTCAAAACAGAGGTAGAGATTGCTGCGAAATAAAATATGAGAAGAACAAGGGACCCTAAAACAATAAGTTTGGAAAATCTACCTTCATGCTAATTTTCATAGAAATATGAGGTCGTTTGTGAATCACACTTTCTCCACACCTTCTCACATACTCTTCACTATTGGCATTCTCCACAAGCTCTCTACAGATACACTGACATTGGTACCATGTCAGGAGGAAGGAGCTAAGGAAGAGAGTTCACTCACACACTCTCACACTCAAAGAGCAGCATACACATAGATTTAGGCAAGGAAGAATGATCTTCTTCTTCTTCTTCTATGACATAAAAAGGAATATACAAGAATGACCTAACAGAACAATGCAACTAGTGCAACATATGAAGAATAGTACATAAGGAAAAACCCAATGTTTGTGAATGAGTGACCTACCAAGAGACAACTCTACCATCACTCTCAGTAGAAGAATCTAGTAAAGCTCATTGAAGTGCCCATAACATATACCAAGGTGAACATTATACATATTAGAGAAATGAAAAAGTGATATGTGTCATCCTCGATAATCATATGTTGAGCTTGATATCTCAACACTCCACCACCTCCTACCCATGCAACAACTTCATATGTGTCATTTGATAGGAATTATGATGATTTTACTATTAAGAGCATACTATATGTTAGTGTAACCCTTGCTATGACACATATTGAAGACCATGAATGGAATGTATTGAACATGAGGTAGATTATGATATTTTTGAGTGTGCACCATCACCTAATCAATGTGATAATGCTTGGCTATGTATTGATTCCTTAACTCCTAGTCATTATTATTTTTTAACCATATACAAAATAAAATTATACTTAATATATAGGAATATTTTCTTGATGATGATTCTCTTATTAATAATGCTAATAATTCCTCATACACGTCACGGACATGCCATTTATCAATTACAAGCTGAGGTTTCATCAAATCCTCTACCTCTTGGTTTACATAATTGAACAGATGGAGATTATTCATTGCCAATTCGTGATCATCCTCTAGTACAATCATTTGATAGAAGAAGACATCAAGGATGGCATAGAGGACTGCTTCCTTTAGATGCAGAGTTTTTAACTTTTGGGGTAATCACCATATGATTGCTCCCTCCACTATCACTAGTGTTTGTCGTGTGCCTTTATTGTAGAGGATTTGTATCTGCCTCCGAACTGTAAAGTCACTTTTATGTCATTTTATGGTCCTATATATACATGGGGAGATTGACATTGACTCACACATTTTGTTTAGAGCATGAGTACTTATGGATTATGTGTGAATGGTGTTGGAGTAGGACGTGTGCGGAAGCACGCGAATAGCGCAAGGACGAAGAAGAAGCTTGGAGCTCAACACACAATACTGAATGTATTACCACTAGAATGTACAAAGATAAGTAGCCCATTAGGGCAATAGGCATATATACAAGATGGGGGAAAAAACCTCCCAAAGAGGGAAAAAAGTGCCCCGGTGGTCCTAGAGTGTTCACACACATCACTACCTAAATATATCAACAAATCCCCCCTGGGAGTGATGCAGTGAACAAGTAGCTGGCACTCATGTATAAGGAAGTGCCAAGCTATGTGGAAATCACTCCACAAAAGGAAGTAAGCCCAAAGCTTTGTGGAAAGCTTCAAACTTCTCCCTAGGCAGAGCCTTCATGAAAAGGTCTGCAATGTTCTCTTGCGTGGGCACATATGCCAAGCTCATCTCCCCAACACAGAACCTCTCCTTGACATAATGATAATGCACCTCAATGTGCTTACTGCGAGCATGGAACACAGGGTTCTTCGCAACTGCCAATGCGCTCTCACTGTTAGTGAAGATGGTGGTGGTAGAAGATTGACCAACACGCTAATCAGCCATGAGGCATCTGAGCCACACACACTCAACAGTCACTGTGAAAGCTGCCCTATACTCAGCCTCACAACTGGACGTGGCCACAATACGCTGCTTCTTGCTCAACCAAGATATACATGAGCTATCAAGCATGAAGCAAAAGCCACTAGTGGACACACAAGTGTCATAGCAACCAATCTAGTTGGACTGTTCTCAAAATCATGTGCAATCTAATAGGCATGCATCTTTTCATACCAAGCACGTGGTGCTTGCTTTAAACCATATAATGCCTTCTTTAAACTACACACCTAGTTTTCATGCCCTTTCTGCACAAAGCCATGGGGCTAAAAAAATACACTTCTTCATGCAAGCCACCATTTAGAAATGCAATTTTAATGTCCAATTGATGTACATTCCAACCATGATGGGTTGCAAGTGCACAAATGCTATGAAGAGTAGTCATTCCACAAGGAGGAGCAAAGGTTTCATCAAAATCAGTGCCTCTTTCTTGTGCATAACCCTTTGCAACAAGCCTAGCCTTATACCTGTCAACTGTACCATCAGGTTTACACTTCAACTTGTATACCCACTTAATTCCAATGGCCTTCTTGCCAAGAGGCAAGTCACATAAAGACCAAGTACCATTCTTCATTCTAGCATCATATTCTGATTGCATAGCAGTCATCCAATTTTCTGAATTTTGTGCTTCATCAAACAAAACAAGCTCAGTCTCATCACAAAGACTAGATGCAACCATAGCATAGCAATCTTATGCAAAAGAGGCACTATGAGAGCCTGATTGAGTACGATATGATAGAGGTGCATCTAATTTACTATCACGCAAAGTCTGTACTAGCTATTTAAGCATAGTTTTTGGCCCCTCAATATCAGCTCTCTTATCAACAAGTGCATCATGTAAATCTGCATTAGAAATGGATGATCTACATCATCACATGAAACTTGCAAAGGCTAAGAAGTTGCCTCATTAGGACCATCACTAAACTATCCACCTATAAAAAGAGGCAGCAAAGTATCATATATGTCTTTGGAGCTAACAAATGTCTCCTTAGTACATGAAAGCAATGGCTGAATAACATCTTCCACAAAAACAACATCATGACTAACCAAAATGCATTTAGTCTATGGATGATATAGACGATAGCCTCCTACTTTTCCTTCAATGGATATACCCATGCATGCTTAGAAAAATCATCGATGAAAGTGAGGAAGGGAAGATTATTTCCAAAAGAAGGTGTCTGCATAGGACCACAAACATCACTATGTACAAGTTGCAATTTCTGAGTAGCCCGAACGGAACCATCTTTGGAAAGGAGGAACCCTGCATTTTGCCCAAAATACAACATTCACAAACATGTTTTCTAGGTGCCTCAAGTTTGGGCAAAGAGGAAAACATTTCAGATTTCTGCAGGTGTAGTAAACTAGCAAAATTTAGATTACCAAAGTGTGCATGCCAAAGCTTTACATATGATATATCCTGAGAATCATGTACTGCACATGCCGAACCATTTATAGATCTTTGATATTCTATGAGCTTATACAACCCAAGACATAAAATGCCAGAAGTAATTATCACATCACCATTTGACAAAACATGAACTGTACATCTGTCATCAACAAATTTCACAACCAAGCCAACCTTGGCTAATGCAAAAATTGATAACAAATTTTTCTTGATCCCTGGCACAAACAAAGCATCTGAAAAAGTGAAAGAACTACCATCAGCAGTAGTCAAAATGATCTTACCAACTCCCATAACAGGATAAGAGGAGTTTTTGGCACATGAAACAGTATTCCCTATAGGGGTAGGCTCGAGTGAAGAGAAGAAATTGCACTGCGAGTAATATGTTTGGTCGCCCCCCTGTCAAAGTACCAAACATTTGAGTCTACTGTAGACATGCATTGCTCATGAGAAGATGGGTCAAAACTCATACAGTAGTAAATGCCCATTCTTCTTCCTATACCAGATTAGCAGACTTTGTTTTTGGTGTAGAGGCCTCTGCAACAACCATTCAAGCCTCTTTCTTCTTTGCCTCTTTAGTAGCCAGTTTTGGACAGTTCTTTATGATATGATCATTTCCTTTATAGTACTTGCAAAACAATTTTTGCTTTTCTGATTTCTTTTCATCTTTGTATTCCCTCTTTGATTGTGCAGAATTAGTAGATTTCTGCTTACTAATTGAAGAGCTTGTTGGAGTTAGACGTCTGCGAAAGCACGCGAAGAGCACAAGGAAGAAGAAGAAGCTTGGAGCCCAAACACACAATACTGAATGTATTACTAGAGAATGTACAAAGATAAGTAGCCCATTAGGGCAATAGGTGTATATACAAGCCGGGGGAAAAAAACCTCCTAAAGAGGGAAAAAAAGTGCCCCGGTGGTCCTAGTGTGTTCACACACATCACTACCTAAATATATCAACAAATTCCCCCTGGGAGTGATGCGGTGAACAAGGAGCTGGCACTCATGTATAAGGAAGTGCCAAGCTATGTGGAAATCACTCCACAAAAGGAAGTAAGCCCAAAGCTTTGTGGAAAGCTTCAAACTTCTTCCTAGGCAGAGCCTTCGTGAAAAGGTCTGCAATGTTCTCCTGTGTGGGCACATATGCCAAGCTAATCTCCCTAGCAGAGAACCTCTCCCTCACATAGTGATAATGCACCTCAATGTGCTTAGTGCAAGCATGGAACACAGGGTACCTCGCAGCTGCCAATGCGCTCTGACTGTCAGTGAAGATGGTGGTGGCAGAAGACTGGCCAACACCCAAATCAGCCATAAGGCATCTGAGCCACACACACTCAATAGTCGCTGTGAAAGCTGCCCTATACTCAGCCTCACAACTAGAAGTGGCCACAGTAGGCTGCGTCTTGCTCAACCAAGATATACGTGAGCTACCAAGCATGAAGCAAAAACCACTGGTGGACACACGCATGTCATAGCAACCAGCCCAATTTGAGTCAGAAAAAGCATGCAAATCTGGCGGTAGTGATCCCCCCTTGGGATAAAACAACCCAAGTAGCCGAGTACCACTCAAGTAGTGAAAGATGCACTTAACCGCCTTCCAATGCGTGACTCCTGGGCAATGCATAAACCTACTTATCTGTGAGACAACAAACTGAATATCTCGCCGAGTAATTCATAAGTAAATCAAGCATCCAACAGCCTGCTGATAGAGAACAACATCAAATGCATCTCTAGCATCATGAAGACTCAATCGTAAACCTGTCTCCATAGGAGTGGCAATAGGCTTATAGTCTTCAAGGCCAAAACGCTGTAATAATGTGTTAATATATTTTGTTTGACACAAAGCCATTCTACCATCAACTTGCATAAACTGAATGCCCAAATAGTGATGCAAATGCCCTAAATTAGACATCTCAAATGAGGCATGCAAATCAGCCTTGAAATCAGCAATATGCTTCTCAATAGGACCAGTGAGCAGCATGTCATCAACATAGACAACAATGATCAGATGCACATCATTAGCACGCTTAACATATAAGGTGCTTTCAGTTGGACTGTTCTCAAAACCATGTGGAACCAGATAGGCATGTATCTTCTCATACCAAGCATGTGGTGCTTGCTTTAAACCATATAATGCCTTCTTTAACCTGCACACCTGGTTTTCATGCCCTTTCTGCACAAAGCCACGGGGCTGAAAAACATACACTTCTTCATGCAAGTCACCATTCAAAAATGTTGTTTTAATGTCCAACTGATGTCAATTCCAACCATGATGGGCTGCAAGTGCACAAATGCTCCGAAAAGTAGCCATACAACATGTAGGTGCAAAGGTCTCATCAAAATCAATGCCTCTTTCCTACGCATAACCCTTTGCAATAAGCCTAGCCTTATACCTGTCAACTGTACCATCAGGTTTACGCTTCATCTTGTATACCCACTTAGTGCCAATGGCCTTCTTGCCAGGAGGCAAGTCACATAAAGACCATGTAGCATTCTTCATTATAGCATCATATTCAGATTGCATAGAAGCCATCCAATTTTTTGAATTCTGTGCTTCATCAAAAGAAATAGGCTCATTCTCATCATAGAGACTAGACGCAGCCATAGCATAGCAATCTGATGACAAGGAGGCACTATGAGAGCCTAAACGACACAAAGGTGCATCTATTTTGTTGTCATTGAAAGTCTGCACCATCCATTTTGGCATAGTTCTTGCCTACTCAATATGAGCTCTCTCATCAACAAGTGCATCATGTAAATCTGCATCAGAAATGGAATGATCTGCATCATCATATGAGACCAGCAAAGGCTGAGAAGTTGCCTCATTAGGACCAGCACTAGATTGTCCACCTGTAAAAAGAGGCATCAAAGTATCATACATGTCTTTAGAGCGAACAGATGTCTCCTTAGTACATGAAAGCAATGGCTGAATAACATCTTCCACAAAGACAACATCACGGCTAACCAGGATGCGTTTAGTCTGTGGATGATACAGACGATAGCCTTTACTTTCAAAACTGTACCCAACAAGAATACATTTTACTACCTTATTATCCAATTTTTTGTGATGTTGTTCAGGCACTAGTGCATATGCCAAACAACCAAAAACATGCAGATGAGCAACAGATGGCTTGCGGTCATGCCAAGCCTCATATGGCGTGATAGACTATAGTGCTTTAGTGGGACACCTGTTCAGTACATATGCTGCACACATGATAGCCTCAAGCCAGAAACTATGAGGTAAAGCGTGACTCTTGACCATACACCTAGCCATCTCCATGAGAGACCTCTTCTTCCATTCAGCAACTCCATTATGTTGAGGTGTATACAACACTATACACTGGTGTTTTATCCCACGTTAAGCCACAAATGCATTAAAATCAAAAGACATATATTTCCCCCCTCGATCAGAACGGAGAGTGCTCATTTTACATGCTGACAGATTTTTAGCCAAAACCAAAAACTATTTAAAGCACATGAACACTTCGGACTTTGCTTTGAGTGGATATACCCATGCATGCCTGGAAAAATCATCAATGAAAGTCAGGAAGTAAAGGTAATTTCCAAAAGAGGGTGTCTGCATAGGACCACATACATCACTATGTACAAGCTGCAATTTCTGTGTAGCCCGAACTGAACCATCTTTTGGAAAGGAGGAACGCTGCATTTTGCCCAAAATACAGCCTTCACAAACATGTTTTCCAAGTGCCTCAAGTCTAGGCAAAGAGGACACCATTTCAGATTTCTGCAGGCATAGCAAACTAGCAAAATTCAGATGACCAAAGCGTGCATGCCAAAGCTTTGCATGTGACATAGCCTGAGAATCATTTACTGCACATGCCAGATCATCTTCAGATCTTTCATAGTCTATGAGCTTATAGAGCCCACGACATAAAATGCCAGAAGCAATAATCACATCGCCATTTGACATATCATGAACTGTACACTTGTCATCAACAAATTTCACAACCAAGCCAATCTTGGCTAATGCAGAAACTGATAACAGGTTCTTTTTGATCCCTGGCACAAATAAAGCATCTAACAAAGTGAAAGAACTACCATCAGTAGTAGTCAAAATGATCTTACCAACTCCCATAACAGGATAAGAGGAGTTGTTGGCGCATGTACCAGTATTCCCTGTAGGGGCAGGCTCGAGTGAAGAGAAGAAATTGTGCTGCGAGGTAATATGTTTGGTTGCCCCACTGTCAAAATACCAAACATCTGAGTCTACTGCAGACATGCAGTGCTCATGAGAAGATGGGTCAAAACTGTAGACAGTAGTAAACACCCATTCTTCTTCCTGCACAAGATTTGCAGACTCTGTTTGTGGTGTAGAGGCCTATGCAACAACCATTCCAACCTCTTTCTTCTATGCCTCTTTAGCAGCCAGTTTTGGATAGTTCTTTATGATATGATCATTCCCTTTATAGTACTTGCAAAACAATTTCAGCTTTTCTGATTTCTTCTCGTCTTTTTCTTCCTTCTTCGAATATGCAGAATTAGTAGATTTCTGCTTACTACTTGAGAGCTCCATTTTCCTTTGCCCTTCTGACTAGCCACGAAAGCTTGATCTGCAACTCGCATAATGGATCTATTTTGCCTGGACTGATCTTTCTACAACAGAACAAAGACTAACTCCTTAAATGATAAGGCATTCGGATTGCCTTTCATCATCAACCGAAGAGTAGAAGCAAAACTCTAACATGAGTCAGGAAGACCATTCAGAACGGTCTGCACAAGTGAGCTATCTGGTATAACCTCATCAGCAGAAATCAATTGTTCCTTCAAGTCTTTGATCTTTGTTACGAAACTGTCCATAGAATCACCTTCATTCATGTGCTCACTCTCCAACTGTTTTCGGAGGTAAGCAACACGAGCCTCATTCCTAGCTTGATACAATGTGGTAAGTGTATCCTAAGCATCCTTAGCTGTTCTGCAAGAGCGAATGTGAGGAATAATGTCACGTTTGGCAGACAAAGCTGTCACATAAAGACCATGTACCATTCTTCATTATAGCATCATATTCAAATTGCATAGCAGTCATCCAACTTTTTGAATTCTGTGCTTCATCAAAAGAAACAGGCTCATTCTCATCACAGAGACTAGATGCAGCCATAGCATAGCAATCTGATGCAAAGGAGGCACTATGAGAGCCTGAACAAGTACGATATGACAAAGGTGCATCTATTTTACTGTCACGCAAAGTTTGCACCAGCCATTTTGGCATAGATTTTGCCTGCTCAATATGAGCTCTCTCATCAACAAGTGCATCATGTAAATCTGCTTCAGAAATGGAATGATCTGCATCATCATATGAAACGTGCAAAGGCTGAGAAGTTGCCTCGTTAGGACAAGCACTAGACTTTCCACCTGTAAAAAGAGGCATCAAAGTATCATACATGTCTTTAGAGCTAACAGATGTCTCCTTAGTACATGAAAGCAATGGCTGAATAACATCTTCCACAAAGACAACATCACGGCTAACCAGAATGCGTTTAGTCTATGGATGATACAGACAATAGCCTTTACTTTCAGAACTATACCCAACAAAAATACATTTTATTGCCTTATCATCCAATTTTCTGCGATGTTGTTCAGGCACTAGTGCATATGCCAAACAACAAAAAAAACGCAGATGAGCAACAGATGGCTTGCAGTCATGCCAAGCCTCATATGGCGTGATAGACTGCAGTGCTTTAGTGGGATAACTGTTCAGTACATATGCTGCACACATGACAGCCTCAAGCCAGAAACTATGAGGTAAAGGTTGACTCTTGACCATACACCTCGCAATCTCCATGAGAGACCTGTTCTTTCGTTCAGTAACTCCATTATGGCATAGTTTTTGCCTGCTCAATATGAGCTCTCTCATCAACAAGTGCATCATGTAAATCTGCATCAGAAATGGAATGATCTGCATCATCACATGAAACCTGCAAAGGCTGAGAAGTTGCTTTAGGACCAGCACTAGACTGTCCACCTGTAAAAAGAGGCATCAAAGTATTATACATGTCTTTAGAGCTAACAGATGTCTCCTTAGTATATTTAACCAATGGCTGAATAGCATCTTCCAAAAAGACAACATCACGGCTAACCAGAATGCGTTTAGTCTGTGGATGATACAGATGATAGCCTTTACTTTCAGAACTATACCCAACAAAAATACATTTTATTGCCTTATCATCCAATTTTCTATGATGTTGTTCAGGCACTAGTGCATATGCCAAACAACCAAAAACATGCAGATGATCAACAGATGGCTTGTGGTCATGCCAAGCCTCATATGGAGTGATAGACTGCAGTACTTTAGTGGGATACCTATTGAGTACGTATGCTGCACACAAGTACATGAAAGCAATGGCTGAATAACATCTTCCACAAAGACAACATCACGGTTAACTAGAATGCATTTAGTCTGTGGATGATACAGACGATAGCCTTTACTTTCAGAACTATACCCAACAAAAATACATTTTACTGCCTTATCATCCAATTTTCTGTGATGTTGTTCAGGCACTAGTGCATATGCAAAACAACCAAAAACACGCAGATGAGCAACAGATGGCTTGCGGTCATGCCAAGCCTCATATGGTGTGATAGACTGTAGTGCTTTAGTGGGACACTTGTTCAGTACATATGCTGCACACATGACAGCCTCAAGCCAGAAACTATGAGGTAAAGGTTGACTCTTGACCATATACCTCGCCATCTCCATGAGAGACCTGTTCTTCCGTTCAACAACTCCATTTTGTTGAGGTGTATACGGCACTATACACTGGTGTTTTATCCCATGTTCAGCCACAAATGCATTAGAATCAGAAGACATATATTTCCCCCCTCAATCAGAAAGGAAGGTGCCCATTTTACATGCTGACAGATTTTCAGCCAAAACCAAAAACTGTTTAAAGCACATGAACACTTCGGACTTTGCTTTGAGTGGATATACCCATGCATGCCTGGAAAAATCATCAATGAAAGTCACGAAGTAAAGGTAATTTCCAAAAGAGGGTGTCTGTATAGGACCACAAACATCACTATGTACAAGCTGCAATTTCTGTGTAGCCCGAACTAAACCATCTTTTGGAAAGGAGGAAGGCTGCATTTTGCCCAAAATACAGCCTTCACAAACATGTTTTCCAGGTGCCTCAAGTTTGGGCAAAGAGGACACCATTTCAGATTTCTGTAGGTTAGCAAACTAGCAAAATTCAGATGACCAAAGCGTGCATGCCAAAGCTTTGCATCTGACATAGCCTGAGAATCATTTACTACACATGCCAAATCATTTTCAGATCTTTCATAGTCTATGAGCTTCTACAGTCCACGATATAAAATGCCAAAAGCAATAATCACATCGCCATTTGACATATCATGAACTGTACACTTGTCATCAACAAATTTCACAACCAAGCCAATCTTGGCTAATGCAGAAACTGATAATAGGTTCTTTTTGATCCCTGGCACAAATAAAGCACCTGACAAAGTAAAAGAACTACCATCAGCAGTAGTCAAAATGATCTTACCAACTCCCATAACTGGATAAGAGGAGTTGTTAGCGCATGTAACAGTATTCCCTGTAGGGGCAGGCTCGAGTGAAGAGAAGAAATGGTGCTGCGAGGTAATATGTTTGGTTGCCCCACTGTCAAAATACCAAACATCTGAGTCTACTGCAGACATGCACTGCTCATGAGAAGATGGGTCAAAACTGCAGACAATAGTAAACGCCCATTCCTCTTCCTGCACAAGATTTGCAGACTGTGTTTTTGGTGTAGAGGCCTCTGCAACAACCATTCCAACCTCTTTCTTCTTTGCCTCTTTAGCAGCCAGTTTTGGACAGTTCTTTATGCTATGATCATCCCCTTTATAGAACTTACAAAACAATTTCTGCTTTTTTGATTTCTTCTCATCTTTTTCTTCCTTCTTCGAATATGCAAAATTAGCAGATTTCTGCTTACTAGTTGAAGAGCTCCATTTTCCTTTGCCCTTCTGACTAGCTAGGAAAGCTTGATCTGCAAATCGCATAATGGATCTATTTTGCCTGTAATGATCTTCTTGCAACAGAACAGAGACTAACTCCTCAAATGATAAGGCATTCGGATTGCCTTTCATCACCAATCGAAGAGTAGAAGCAAAACTCTGATATGAGTCAGGAAGACCATTCAGAACGGTCTGCACAAGTGAGCTATCTGGTATAACCTCATCAGCAGAAATCAACTGTTCCTTCAAGTCTTTGATCTTTGTTAGGAAATTGTCCATATAATCACCTTCATTCATGTGCTCACTCTCCAACTGTTTTCGGAGGTAAGCAACACCAGCCTCATTCCTAGATTGGTACAATGTGGTAAGTGTATCCCAAGCATCCTTAGTTGTTCTGCAAGAGCGAATGTGAGGAATAATGGCACGTTTGACAGACAAAGCTATCCATGCATGTGCCTGGGCATCTCTGCCATCCCATCAAATCTGCTCTGCAGTAGGTGCAGCAGAAACAACAACACAAATAGGAATCTGTGGAATATCATCTTCGACACCATCTTCATCAGCTCGAGCACCTGTATTTGCAGTACCTGTCATTATAGGTGTAACAGGACGTCTTTCAACACCCTGCACAATGTTCCACAATCCTTTTGCAACCAATACATGTCGCATCATATAAGCCCATAATGGGTAGTTGGTACCATCCAACTTATCCTCAACAACAAACATACGGAATAGATCACTGCTTTCAGCCGTGGCCGATGACTAAAATACCTTGATGCAAAAAATTGATTGTATCTCAAAAAGTTGAACAGAACTGCCTAGACAAATTTTGCTAGACCTGTAGCAGACTTTGAGACGCTTAAACTGGCGAACAGAAATTGGTATATATCTTTGGCACAAAAAGACGAAATAGCCTCTACACGCCTTACGATAGTGTGTTCGGAGGCCGAAATGAGCTCAGATCGCGATTTCGGCATACTAAGCGAAGCTTTTTTTATCTCAAAAACACGCTGAGTATGCTCACCAAAATTCGTGCAATTTTGAGACTGCAAACGGAGGAGTGTCGACGATGCCCTAGATGAAGCGATGACCTGCTCTGATACCAATTGTTGGAGTTAGACGTCTGTGGAAGCACGCGAACAACGCAAGGAAGAAGAAGAAGCTTGGAGCCCAAACACACAATATTGAATGCATTACTAGAGAATGTAAAAAGATAAGTAGCCCATTAGGGCAATAGGTGTATATACATGCCGGGGAAAAAAAAACCTCCTAAATAGGGAAAAAAGTGCCCCGGCGGTCCTAGTGTGTTCACACAGATCAGTACCTAAATATATCATCAGAGCTCCATTTTCCTTTGCCCTTTTAACTAGCCAGGAAAGCTTGATCTGCAACACGCATAATGGACCTATTCTGCCTAGACTCATCTTCTTGCAACAGAACAGAGACTAACTCCTCAAATGACAAGGCATTCGGATTGCCTTTCATCATCAACCAAAGAGTAGAAGCAAAACTTTGATATGAATTAGGAAGACCATTCAAAACAGTCTTCACAAGTGAGCTATCTGGTATGACCTCATCAGCAAAAATCAACTGTTCCTTCAAGACTTTGATCTTTGTTCGAAAACTGTCCATAGAATCACCTTCATTCATGTGCTCACTCTCCAACTATTTTCGGAGGTAAGCAACAGGAGCCTCATTCCTAGCTTGGTACAATGTGGTAAGTGTATCCCAAGCATCCTTAGTTGTTTTGCAAGAGCGAATGTGAGGAATAATGGCACGTTTGACAAGAAAAGCTATCAATGCATGTGCCTAGGCATCTTTGCCATCCCAACAAATTTTCTCTACAGTAGGTGCAGCAGAAACTACAACACGAACATGTATATGTAGAATATCATCATCTTCGACACCTTCTGCATCAGCTTCAGTACCTCCAGTTGTAACAATTGCAGGTGTGATAGGATGTTTTTCAACACCCTGCACAATGTTCCATAGTCCTTTTGCAACCAATACATGTCGCATCATATAAGCCCACAATGGGTAGTTGGTACGATACAACTTATCCTCAATAACCAACATACAAAATACATCAATGCTTTCAGCAATGGCCAGTGACTAAAATACCTTCATGCAAAAAATTGGCTGTATCTCAAAAGGTTGAACAAAACTGCCGAGACGAATTCTGCTAAACCTATAGCAGACTTTGAGATGCTTAAAGTGGCGAACCAAAACTGGTATATACCTTTGGCACAAAAAGACAAAATAGCCTACACAAGCACTACGATAGTGCGTTTGGATACCAAAACGAGCTGAGTATGCTCACCGAAATTCGTGCGATTTTGAGACTACAACCGGAGAGGTGTCGATCATGCCCTAGATGAAGCGGCGACCTGCTTTGATACCAATTCTTGGAGTTAGAGATCTGCGGAAGCATGCGAACAGCACAAGGAAGAAGAAGAAGAAGAAGGTTGGAGCTCAACACATAATACTGAATGTATTACCACTTGAATGTACAAAGATAAGTATCCCATTAGGGCAATAGGCGTATATACAAGCTAGGGGGAAAAAACCTCCTAAAGAGGGAAAAAAGTGCTGCCCCGGCGGTCCTAGAGTGTTCACACACATCACTACCTAAATATATCAACAAATGAAACTTCTCTTGCTAGTAGAGGGATTACACATGCAAAAAATGAAAGGTTATAGAATGATGGAATACCTTATATGCATGAAAATATAGCAAGTTTAATAAACAATAGTCGAGAATATAATATTTCAATGATTAATTGCATATTTGAAGAGCGTGAAAATAGTCATGAATCACCATACATGTAGCAAGATACATAATTGTCAGAGATATTACCTCATTACACGTTGGTGATGAATTCTTAGGAAATTATGGATGGTATGGACGTCGAAAAGCATATTTTAGAGATATTTAAATTTGTGTTTTAAGTTTTTTTTCATTAATGTATGGAATACTAATAATTTTTATTCATGTAATGTAGATTCCAATGTATGATATTCATGATCTTCCACCACACCATTGAGATTAGAGGTAAAGTAAGATTATCACTAGTATATACACATATATGTACATACACATATATACACATAAATAGACACACATATATACACACAGATACATAAATACACATACACATACAGATATATGTGGAGAGTACACGCATGAAAGCAAAATGAAAAGGGTGTACACACAAAAAAAAGAGTGTGTGAGACTCAAAATGAGTAGACCATAAAATGGGTAAACTCATGTCGATTAGAAATGAGCTTACCAAGAGCATGGAGTAGGCTCCTCAAGCTTCTAACCAAGTACAAATGGAAGGAGAGGCCCTCCATATATAGATTTGGGAGGGGCTCTCCAAAGTACATCTCATGTGGGGTAATTCCCCTAAAAGGAGAATGAATACAATGGTAGAACCAAATGGCAAGGTACCCAAATAAAAAGTAAATACAATATAAAATGGAAATAAACTAGAAATGGAGTGCCTCCTAGATACAAAATGGAGATGCACTTATGCGGATACAAATATAGATAATGTAGGAGCAATCATGTCTTCAACACCGCCTCTATAGCTCCATTTTGGAGCGACTAAATGCTGCAGAGGTCCACCAAGCACTAGAGTGGGACAGGAGGTAGAGCCTTCGTGAACATGTCCGCTAGGTTCTCCTAAGAGGTACACTACTCCAGAGTGATCTCTTGAGATATGAGCTTCTCCTGGATGAAATGGTACTTGATCTTGATGTGCTTCGTCAGAGCATGGAATACTGGACTTTTGGCGATGGTCAAGGTTGACTGGTTGTCTATGCAGATGTGTGTCATAGTAACCTGCAAAACACCAATGTCAGATAATAAACATTGAAGCTAGATGACCTCACATGCAGCAAAGCTGGATGCTCAATACTTAGCCTTGATGGATGATAGGGCAACTGTAGGATGCTTCGTACTTGCCGAAGAGATAGGTCTTGAATTAAGCAAGAATATGTACCTAGAAGTAGACCACCGAGAATCAGGATCACTAGCCCAATCTAAATCTGAATATCCGGCGAGTTCAATGCCCCCTCTATACCAAAGACCATGATATCGGGTGAGGGCAAGGTATCAAAGTAGTCGATGAGCAGCATCCCAATGAGTCTGATGAGGCCGATGTGTAGGCTAACTGAGTATACCAACTACATAGGCAATATCTGGTCTAGTGTTGGCAAGATAGAGTAATGAGCCAACAAGCTATCGATAAGTATGCACATCCACAAGCGATGATGAATCCTCCAGTGTTAGCTTGATGTTTGGGTCAAGTGGTGTAGATACTCATCGACACTGGTCCATGTTATATCTGGAAAGAAGATTAGAGTAGTACTTCTTCTGTGATAGGAATATGCCTTCTTTGGTTTGCCAAACTTCCATACCTAAGAAGTAGTGAAGTAAGCCAAGATCTATCATAGAATACTCAAGGTGTGATGATGAATTGGATACGTTTGTCATCTGAACCTATCAAGATCAAATCATCTACATAGATGATGATGATGATGTCCACCAAGGACTTGTTCTGATAGATGTATAAGTTTGCATCAGCACTACTTATGTGAAATCCTTTATCTTCAAAGAACTTGTAAATCTTTTCATACCAAGCCTTGGGAGCTTGGTTGGGTCCATAAAGTAATTTGCAAAGTTTGTATACTTGCTCTTGTTCTTTGATCTTGAATCCATGAGGTTGTTCAACGTATACTTCTTCTTGATGATCTCCATTGAGGAATGCACTTTTGACGTCCAACTGGTAAATGGGCCACTTAAAGTGAGCACTTGGTACTAAGTTGTTTTTGATGGTTGTGAATCTTACAGTAGGAGCAAAGGTTTCTTCATAGTCAATGCCATGTTGTTGCTTGTATCCCTTAGCTACCAGCCTTGCTTTGTACTTATCTAATGTTCCATCTAATTTGTATTTGACTTTGTAGAGTCACTTGAGTCCTATGATGATTTATGGGTTTAGGAACAAGAGTCCAAGTCTCATTCTTCTCTATTGCATCCATTTCCACTTGCATAGCTTCTTCCCACTCAGGTTGTCCTTGAGCTTCTTTGTAGTTAGAAGATTCTGGGATTTGTTGAATTTGATGCATCAAGGCATAATTGAAATAATGACTTTTTTCTCGCTATCGCTTGTCAATAAGTCTTTGAGATCTTCTCGGTTGACTTGAAGTACTTGCTCCTGAGTTGGGTTTGGAAAACACTGAGTCCCCCTCTCTAGTGTAGATGGATGGAATAACATTTGCTGTTAGATCCATTTTGTAGTATGCGGAAGCTTCATTGAATATTACATCCTTTGATATTGTGATGGAGTTGTTTTCAAGATCATATAAGTGATACGCTTTTGATAGCTCACTATACCCTATGAAGATGTGCTTCTTAGACTTGGATTGCAACTTTTTATGATCTTCTTTTGGCATGTGGACAAATGCGTCATTGCCAAATACTCGAAATTAATGCACATTAGGCTTTCTTCCATAGTATGATTCAAACGCTGCCTTGTTGTGCACTGCACTGGTGAAGCCTCGATTACATATGTGAATGAAACTCCTTGTACCCAAAACATGTAGGATAAGTTTTTGTTATGAAGCATAGTTCTCACCATTTCCATCATGCTTCGATTCTTTCTCTCACCTACTCCATTTCGGGATGGAGTGTGAGGTTGAGTAACTGGTCTTTTGATGCCTTTTTGTTTAAGGAAATTGTCAAAGTCATGATTTATGAATTCAACACCTCCATCTAATCGAATGGTCTTAATAGACTTGGAAGCTTCATTCTCCACTTGCATGATCCATTCATGAAACTTAGTAAACATTTCTACCTTTGATTTCAAGAAATAAACCCAAATGTATCAGGAGTGGTCATCTACTAAAAGAAAGAAGTAGATTGATCCACTGAGAGGCAGGGTGTTCATGAGTTCACAAAGGTCCATGTGGATAAGGGCTAAAGGGTCCTAGCTCTTTTCAATGCTTCCTTTCGAACGGGAGCCCGATGTTGCTTGCCTTGAGTGCAGGCCTCACAGACATCATTGAGTTGCCCAAGCTTGGGAAATCCTTTCACTATCTATGATGAAGAAATTCTTGGTAAGTAGGAGGTGTGGCCATATCTTTGGTGCCACAAACTAGATAGTGATTCCTTGGATAGAAAACAAGATAATTTATATAAGCCCTTCTCTTCAATGCCTTGGGCGATTAGGTCTTTCATATGAAGATCAATGACTTTGACATAGGTGTTATCAAATAACACTTGTTTGTTATGATCGCTAATTGCTTTTACTGACAACAAGTTCATGCATAAATTGGGAACAAATAACACATTTGAAAGTGATTTGCATTCC
>CM035428.1:32058055-32255555 GCA_020310875.1 Ceratopteris richardii
ATGTCTTTCGCTCTCGAAAATGGGGCAGAAAAATTTGATCGCAACAGGCAAACACAGAGTAGCAATGTCCTGCCATGTCCGCAAGAGCTTAGCAATGATTCCATGGATACTAAACTCAAGAATGGCATGCGCTCGACCCCTCGTTTCCTTCTGAATGCACCCAGCCTCTCATTATCAAGCAGCAATAGCGCAACCAACGTAGGAGTGACCAACGCAGGAGGGGATTCCTTGGCGAGCACGGACGCCGACTCTCCTGTTCATATTACACGTTTTAATCTGAATGATCAGCTGGAACCATCCATTCCATGGCAGCGATCATCGAGTAATCATATGGGATCGTCTCCGATGATGGGTCTTGTTCAGCAATGCTTAAACAAATCGAGCTCGCATAATCAGACAGATAGTCGATCCATTGTGACAAATTTTGGCGGCGGCAGTGGTTCCAGAAAGAGAGCTAGTGGACAATATTTAAATGAGCATGGCCGTCTGTTGGCAAAGCACATTCAAACCTTGCAGGTTGAAGCAGCGCACGCCGTTGAAACGCAGGAAAAGCTTGATTCTGTGAGCATCGAGAAGATGATGAAGTTAGAGAGCCCTGTGGGCAATCATAATCAGAAAGTATTGCGCTTGTTAGAGGCAGCAGCATCAACGCGTACAACTCGGAGGGAGCAGCTGCATGAGGAAAATGAACAAATAACTTCTGATCGCCATAGCTTCCGCCTTCGTACTGGAGAGCATGTCCATGGGAATGTGGAGGAGGGATGCTATGAACATCAGTTCGGCTTCCTGCAAGAGCAAGATCACCACCATCAATACCTTCGCGAGCCCTTCACACGCAGATAAATAGTCTTCTAATGAGAGAATCTCCTAGCATGGAGGCCATTTGACGGCTTAATCAGTGTTTAAACAAGTTGAATGTCTGATCTCTTTCTTGATAGAGGTATTTGCCGAAGCCCTCTCTCTCTCTCTCTCTCTCTCTCTCTCTCTCTCTTCCAACCTCTGATTCATGTAGTTTGCAAAGAAGCTCATCAAGTAAAGGACCCAAATTTGAGTTTTTGATCTCTTGTCTCATCAAACTATCGTTCTCACCGTGTCTGTATTGATTTTCTTGTTTTGTAACCTGAATCTTCATTTTTCATGTACTGATTTTTAGAGAAATAGAAGCTCTATGGTCAAAGAGAAGCTACAGTTGCAAAATGACCTCAAAGGCTGGTAGTTAAAATTTATCGTTTGATCAACTTTGCCGCTGCAAATTAGATGCTTGTAATGTCACTCCAAAAGCAATACAGCTGTGAGGGAAATGTATGCCATGAGAAAATGATAATGGTAATCAAGAGGTAGCAAGCGGACAGACACAGACCGTGGAGCAAACGTAGGAAAATCCATTATTCCTGGTGGAAAAGTGTTTTAATTCATTGTTCCACCCTCAACTTCTTCACACAGAGAGGTGGAATAAGGTACATATCATTTGTGTGAGGGTGTATGTGAACATTGAAGGATGGCGGAACAAAAAGATCAACATTTCTTGATTGGTTGAAACATAAGAAGTTTATTCATAAGAAAAAAAGAAAAAAGTTCAAAAATAATAAACGATACACTATATGATATCAGAGCTGAGTTTTCCATGGGGGGAGGGGGGTTCAGAACGATAACTATAATCTTGTATGATGATGTGGCAACTATGAAAGCATAGGGTTGCCCTCCTATCTGAATGCACGCCTTTAACAAGATGAAAAAGTTGTCCTTTAGGGGCATCCCTCATTGACCTTCAACATTCTTAGTGGACATTGTCAATGGAACCAAGGGTTGTGCTTGTTATGTCAATGCTTCATCAATTCAAAGTAGTTTCCTTGTTTGACCTAAGTGCCTTCCTTTCCTAGTTCTTATCCTCAATGGGCCTCCGGACTTTGTTCATTCCCAATAGGTGCTAGTTATTCTATCCCTACTTGTGGGATTCAAGGGTGATGGGAGAATGCTCAACTTTCCTATGCAACAAGAAGTGAGAGTGGCCTCACATGTATAATCATAGATACATCTTTTTACCCAAATCAATGATTCTTTGAGTTCTTATGAAATCAACCTTAAAGCCTTTGGTCTCTCATACTAGACTATGAGATCTTCGTAATGCAAGTTATCCCACACAAAATACTTGCTTCTACTTTGAGAAGTAATACCTCCGAGGCAAGCTACTAATTACCTTTACAGAGGCCACTAGTCAGTCCATATTTGCTTTCTCTTGTGCTAATCTAGTTTGCACACCAATAGTATATGCTAGGTCTAGCCTTGTGATAGTGGCATAATTCAAAGAACCCACCATAGACATGTGCCATAGGACGACATCCTTAATGCTTCCATATTTTTTTGTCCTTTACATGCTCTCTGATTATGTACCATGATCATGAATTCCATCTTGGGATTCCTTGGAATAATAATCACGAGAGCAAAGACTAAGGTTTATCAATCTAATGTCAATTAATTGAAAGGTCTCTTTTGGTTGACCTTTGAACTTTCCTTGGTATCAAACTATAAAGGGGTCTGATCTTTTTTACCAATGTTGGCCACTTGGATTATCCAACCATAAAGGGTTTGATATATTTGACCAAGCTAGTTCACTTGATTTTCTCAAAATTCCTCTATCTAAGTTAACATGAGATAAGATCAAGTCTTTTATCCTTTAGATCCCTTTTTCAATGATATTTACCCATGGGATTTTCTTGGGATCTCCAACCCATACCTTCACAAGTTGATATCTTTGCTTAAGTCTTCAACATCATGTTGATGTTCTTCAAACCATTAACTATTTTCCTTTTAGGGATCAACGATTATATGCCACCCTTTTGACTTAAGCAAGTTGACATGCTTATCGATCCAAACTTTGGATCCATCTTTATCCATTCTCAATTACCATATCCTAGGTATGCTCAAATCTTTGGCTAGCTTACCTTAGTTTACTTGCCAAATTGGAATTCTTCAATGAATTCCCTTCTTGCATATCTGGTTCTTACTTTGTTTGAGATTTAACTCAAACATACTTAGGTACTTGGACATCCAATGTACTCCTTAACTTTGATGAAAGAGTTAAGGAATATCTTTTGCTTAGAATTATCATATTGATGATACCTTTCTTCCCCCTTTTAAAGAGTTTTTGTCCTCGAAAACTTCTGGAAATTGGTGTTGATTCAATTTCCTATCCAAATGGGAGGTTCATTTATGCTAAATCCTTCACTCAAAAAGCTCTTCAATATCCTTGAACTTAAGCTTCCATTATCCTTAAGTTCAGTGTCCCATACCACTGAACCCACTTAAGTGACATTGTAAACCTAGATGTCCCATACCATCCGATTTACAATCCCACCTTAGTGTAGAAAACTTTAGCTCTTACTCAAGGATTAAGCGTTATTCATTTTAGTCTTATCAAATATAATCAAAATCTTTGTAAGTTACATTCTTACAGAGTCTTGATTTGTTCTTTGAAAAGACTTTGAGCTTTCATTGAACTATTTCCTTGATTAGATGCAATCAAAGTTATCTTTGTTTATGTAATTTGATAATAGAGCTAGTATTCTCATACTAGATATCATCTATTGACATAAGTAGGCATCTGTATCAAAGGATATAGTCAATCATAAGCTTTGCTAAATGGTTACCTTGTTAACCATTTTGATAAATTGTTTCTTACTCATAGAGCACATTTTGGAGTAGAGTTCTTAAGGGTTTCTTTCAACCCTTTAATCTTTCTCTTCTCTAGATATGCTTAATGAGTTACAATTCTTCACTCTTGAAGCAATTTTCTCAAAGTTCCAAATGGATCCTACCTCTTGTCAATGAAGGAAGACGCTTATTGGGGAAGAGATGAATGCTTAAAAGAGTAAAATGGTTCAACCATTTCTCCCCTAATATGTCATTTGAGGACATTCTCTTCCCCCTTTTAGTGTGATCATTGTCCTCAATGATCAGATGTTGAAGTTCCTCTGAACTTCTTAACATCGTTCACAAAAAATTATCCCATGTGTGTAGGGTCTCATATAAGCTTCTAGTTTCTCCTTTGGATTTTTCAATCCAAGTTCTTATTACTACCATTTATGGTTTAATAAGAAGATAAACTTGTTGAATTTGAAGCTTTAAGTGCTTGGCCTTGCTGATCAGGCATGTCATGGGTATCATGGAACTTGGGGGTCCATAAGTAGGACTCAAAGTTTAAAGTTCCTCTTTCTAAGTTGAATTTTGTTGGCTTTTGAATTAAGCCAACATATAAAAAGCATAAAAGTTAATGGGCATAATCTCAACACACCATTAAACTTTTATGCTTTTGACTTCATATAAAGAAGTCATTTATCTATCTTAAACCTTAAACTTACAATACTTGATTTCTCTCTCATGTCCCATTAATCCATGCATATGTGATTCAATCCATGCATCATAGTGTATACCAAAAACATTCTCATCTTTTCTTGAAGATGTTTAGCATGCATAAGGTCCAAAAATTGAACCCCTCTTTAAAGCATGCATGGAATTCACATATAGAACTCCATCCAATGCATGAATTCATGCTTGTGTTTTCCATTCATGTTCATACCATGCTATGATGGGCATTCCATTTCCATTCTTTGACAACCTTCATGTGGTGACTCCATTATGTGCTAATGAGAAACCTTTTTCTATTCAACTATGCCTCTAGTTTGTCACACAAATTATTAAACTTATGCATCTTTCCAAATGCATATGGAGCACCATTTCCATTTAAAATGCATCTCTATATGCATTACTTTTAGCATGGTCAAAGAGGAAAATGAAAATGGAAATGGTACTTACCTTCATTTTTGCTACGTCCGTCCTTTGATTCCATGAAGGAGGAAGCTTCTTCATTTGGATACTTCAAACTTGACTTTGTACGGTTTGGCCATTGCACCTTTAAACTACTTCCTTGGGCATATACATACTTATTTATATGCCCGATTACCCTTTAACCTTAATAAAACTCTAATAATGCCTAAATACTACTAAAATTTACCTAAACATATAAAATACCTTTATGTTTTGCCACAAAAATGGTTTTTTGTGCATATTCTATGTATGCCACCAAATGGTTATGAAAGCAAATACGTTACCTTATTTCAAATGCATACATACATTTGTTTGCTTCAATATACATTGGCATACACAAAAGGTGCACACATATTTTCTTTTAGAAATAAAATATTCTAATAGAATGAAATAGTACTTAGCTTTGAAGGTTCTCCTTGGTGGAACTTGAATTTGATGAAACCACACCCTCTGTCTTCAAGATCCATGCTTCCTTTTTATCCTCCATAATGGATTAGATAAAAGATAGAACTTCACTTACTCCACTATATTGGATAGAGCTGAGAGTCTTTGGCGGGTGTCAAGGGTTCAAAACTCGTGTTGAGCTGCTGCCTGTACCGCTTTATCCCATAGATGAAGTGACATTCAATTTGAAACTCTATATAAGAAAAGACAGATCGATTAAGAAGAAACGCAGACGCTCGAGCTCATACACGCTACGTGTAGACTGTCGGGCATCTGTTCTCTAAGCCTGGTCACCCATAAGGCTTTCACGTGCATGACTGTTGGCTCCGCCCGACAAGGAGATCTTCAGCGCTCTGTTGGCCCGCCCGAGGCTCCTCCTTGACTAGCTCGTGGCCCCTATTTACAGGGGGGTCACATGAAGTTGAGCTTTTAGCTCTTGTCAAAGAGATGAATCCTTCCTCCTAATGGCAGGGTGATCACGAATTCTCCTGACGACAGAATCTGATGCAAGAAACAGGGCTCTCAAACCAATGTTGTGAAACAACAAACTGCTACCTAGCAAAACCACCTCACTAAGAGAGAGTACATGTCCACCCATCCAACTCCATCCATATATATACCTCAAGGCGAAGGGAGAAAATGTGAGGAGAGCTTGCCAAGTGTCCACTTGGATTCTAATTCAAGGCCTTCTAACCTTGGAAATCACATGGAATCTCATGGCCTTCACATGGATTCTAAAAGGATTTCTCCCAAGCTTGTACTACAAATCTCAAGGCTTGAGAGGCCTCTCTAAGGGTTAAATACCATACCCTTAAGAAATATCAATCCTAAGGGTAAAAACCCTTCAATTGGGAGTAAATAAATCCAAATGACTCAAGGGTTCAAACCACACTCTTGGAGATACTTTCCCAAGGGTTTCCCCATAGAATCCAAGGGTTCTCCAAGTCGTTTTGGACCCCCAAAACCCATGTCTTTGGCCACTTTGACCCATAATTGTACAACATTCTCTTTTGTAGAATGATGAAAAATCAACCTTGCTTTGTTTATATCCACAACTAACTAAGTAGTCTACAAGCCTTTGATTCCATGCCCTTCGTGCTTGCTTGAGACCATAGAGTGCCTTCTTTAGCCTACAAACATAATCACCTTCAAATTCATCTCCAAACCCTAATGGTTAGTCCATGTACAATACATCCTCTAGCTCTCCATTTAGGAAAGCATTCTTTACATCTAGTTGATACATCTTTGAATGCTTGCCAACTACAAGTGCAATGCTTATTTTGGTATTAATCTCATCTTTTTCAATCTCTATGATCTTGGCATTTCCTTTGTGCCTTGCATCACTAGGTTGACTTGATGTAGGGCTATATCCACTTCATGATGCATTTTTCTTGACTCCTTTGGTCTCCTAAGAGCCATGATTTGTCTTTCTTTATTTTTTCTTAGAGTCCTTCCTTCATCTTCTTCATTTTTTTGCATAGATACATTTGAAGAATACCAAGGTAAAAGCACATCAAATCTAATATACCTTGATACCTTTAGCTCCTTGGTTGTGGGGTTGTAGCATTTATAATCCTTTTGTTCACTTTCATACCCTAAAATTACAAATCTTTTTGATGTGTCATCAAGTTTGCTTCTTCATTCACTTTGTATTAAAACATAGTAAGTACAACCAAACACTCTTAAGTGTGATACATCTAGTTTTCTATTATACAAGTGTTGAGCCCATCAAAGTCATATTGGTCAAATTCAACATGTCAAAGTTAAAATAGTCAAAGTCAAAGTGTTCTATGGTCAACATGGTCAAGGTCAAAGCATTCAAAGTTCAGTTCTCAAGATGCACAGTTAGTGCACAATCAATTGTTCACAAAGTTTGTGTTTTGCAAAAAGTTGGATGCAGGTTGCAAATTGTCTTTTTGTAATTTCTCTAAGGTTCAAAGTGTTTTTAAAGTGTTTGGAAGGTTCAGGTGAACCCTCCCTTAGGTACACATTTGAAGAATTGAAGGGAAAAATGTAAAGTCATGTGAAGTGGAAGCGTACCCAAAATTATGGCCCCCCTATTTAAAATTTTGTTATTGTCCTAAAGTCACTACATGAAAAAATAGGGATTTGTTGGATGTGCACATTTGGAGACAATCTTGGAAATAAAAGTGAGCTCCAAGATACTCTATGATTTAGGAGCCTATGTGCATGAACCGAAACTCAACTCAAGGCATGCATTATTCTTGGTTAGACTAAGCAAGGTGAGCATAGTCTACACGACAAGAGAGAAGAGCAAGAGGCCTACACAAAGAGTGTGCGAGACAGAGAAGGAAGTGCAAAGTGAGCAAGAAGTGTGACTTAGGTGTGTGCAGAGGAGTGCTAAGCTAGGCACTCAAGGGTCACAAGGTCCCATTGAAGTTGTGTGCACGTCAACAGAATTTGTCCATCCCTCCACCCTATTGGAAGCTTGGGTGCAAGGTGTGCACAAGTGCAAGCTCTTGGAGAAGGTGGAGGTCTGGTGTACAGAAAGTCGGCAGCAAAAAGAACCTTGGGTATTTTGTAACCTTGTTGATTGTGTACTAGTTGGGATTATACATTATGCATAGAGAGCATTTGGCTTGTGCTCTACATCATCATTGTACTTTTCTCTTCATAATCAATCTGCAGAAGCTTTTGGTGTCTTTATGTCTCTTCTCCCCCTTCTTCCTTCTCCTACAAGCACTCAACTCCCTTTCTGCACAAGAATCTGTAAGACAATAGTTACACAATAACATAGGAGCAGTAGCAGAGAAGATAACAGATATAAGAGAATCTCAACATTTTTCTACTAACAGCAAGTACAAAGATGATGGCGTTGTCCACCCGTGCGCTCTCAAGGCAGAGCTTAAATGGTGATCTAGACAACTCTAGATATGGAGATACAAGGTAGAGGTATGCTGGCTCAATTTGATGTCTCAGGTAGTGCAGAATTCATGTATATATAGGATCATGGATGGCCTTCCATGGAAGACTATACATGGGCGGTAGAGTGTGGGTGGCCATCGCCCATGTAATTGCCATACACGGCTTAGGCTCGTTGAATCAACCTAACAAATATAAATGATTTTTGACTCATGGTAACTCCCTTTCCTTACAATATCTTACACATTAGGGGAAAAAGCGAGCCTCAGTTGGGCCTCATAAGGATTTGGGATTAAGGCCATATTTTTTGTGACTAAGGAGACACCAAAAACCACTAGTGGTATTGTTCATTAAAACAATGTTTTTCAAAACCTGGCTCAGTCGGATGGGATTCTCGAAGCATTATCGCCGTTGGATATTCATCATCGATGGTCGAGATTCGGTTTGGGGTGTCTATCACAAACGGACAAACTTTTCCACTTGAGTGCTTTGCAAGTGAAGTCTCTCTGGCAAAAGAGGACAAAGAAATGCACGTAGTCCGGGAGTTCTTCTAGCAGAAAACAACAAGACTCCCCTATGCTTCCATTGCCGGAGACTTTCCAGACCGTCTGATGGGTGCTTAATCCAACATAATACAATCTCATGGATTCTCAGCCATTCGACGATGGTACAATCCAATAGTTAGGATGAATCTGAAACACATCTCCCATGTAGCAACAAAAAGCAATGATGCATCCATGTGGGAGGGAAATCGTAGCCGTTAGATGCTAACAATATCATATAGTCCCAAATCACACTGCACAAAAATCCCAAAACTCAATGTGAAGCATTGGATTTTGAGGTCTATCCGACGGCACACATTTGATGTCATGATTGTTTTCGTGAATTTGATGAAAACCATTAGATGTGCCTTACATCCAACAGTTGAGTTCACATGCGACTAGTTTATTTATGATTTAATGATAGCCTTTCGATAATCCATTCAGTCCAATGGCTACGATTCAAATTGGCATACTCACAAACCATGTTTCAACATGAACTTGTGGTTTCTACTCCTCAATACCATCTTTGACCACAAGAAAACAAGAGAACCCTACCCCTAGCCTAGGGGATTAGTGGACTAGACTATGGCCATTGCTTCATTCTCATTGATGGATCACTAATCACTCCTTGAGTGAAAAGGCCCAAGGAGGGTTCATTTTTTCCCCTAATGATGGTCCAATGTGACCTTCACCCAACATGCAAGTTGGGATTCCCATCAATTGGGTAATGCACGCTTGGATTCTCCTCATAATGGGGGCCCTACAAAATGTGCATACAATCATGAGGGGTAGACATTGATCATATACTAACATGCCCCCTCAATGTTTACCGATGAAAAATCAAGTATGTTTCGGTCCTATGCCCATCTGTTGAAGATGCCTGTTGAGGTGCTCTCTTCCAAGTGCTTTAGTCAATATGTGAGCACAATTTGCCTCTATTGGGCAGTATTCTAGCTCCACAATTTCATCTTCAATTAGCTCACGAATGTAATGGTACTATACTTCTATGTGCTTGGTGTGAGCATGAAATACTGGATTCTTTGCAATAGCCATACAAATTTGGTTATCACACTTGAGTACAGTCGCCATATTTGATGGAAAGCCCAGATCTGCAAGAATTCTCCTTAACCAGACTGCCTCACAAGAAGCAAAACAAGCTGCTCTGTACTCTGCTTCAGTGGAGGAGAGTGCGAGAGTTGGTTGCTTCCTACTTACCCAAGAAAATATTCCTAAACCAAGTGAGAAACAATATCCAGAAACTGATTTTCTAGAATCACAATCTTCAGCCCAATCTGAATCACAATATCCTTGAAGTGTATCACCTATGGTATAAAAAATACCAAAATTCAAGGTTCCTGCAATGTACCTTAGAATTCCCATTCTAGCATTCCAGTGAATCTCCTTAGGTTTGTTGGAAAACCTGCCTCACACTCCAACAGCATAGCAAATGTCTGGTCTAGTGTTGCACAGAAAAATAAGACTTCCAACAAGCATCCTATACTTCTTAGCATCTACATCAGGCATGTTATCATCCATAGATAGCTTATGATTTACCTCCATAGGTGTGCTAGTTGGTTTGCAGTCCATCATTCCAAATGCCTTGAGAATTTCTTTGGCATATTTTTGTTGTGAGATGAAAATGCCATCCTTCTTTGCCATACTTTAATTCCCAGACAAAAATGGAGTAGACCTAAGTCTGTCATTTCAAACACAGTTCCCAAGCTGATCCGAGTTTGATTGATGAGTTCCTGATGATCTCCTGTAATGATCAAATCATCTACATATACAATGACAACAACTAGCTTGCTATCCCTTTTTGTTACATACAAGTTAGCATCAGAAGTACTTCTTTCAAAACCCATATTTTTGAAAAAATTATCTATCCGTTCATACCAAGCCCGTGGAGCTTGCTTAAGTCCATACAAAGCTTTCTTCAACCTGCAAAATTTATTTTCTGAATTGGGTACCTCAAAACCTGGTGATTGAGATACATATACCTCCTCCCTGAGGTGACCATTCAAAAATGCAGATTTGACATCCATCTAGAAAATAGGCTAGGCCGTTTGTGCAGCTACTGAGGTTTAGTGGAAAAAACTGCTACTATGTAGAAAGATATAATTTTAGGGGAAGCCCCCCTCACAGATTATAAGAGCCCTCTGCTAATACTTACTATTGGAAGACATGAGTTTCAAGGAGTTATTGTGGATGGCAGTTCTGGCATTAACTTGATGCTTGGATGTACCATGAAAAAGATTGGACTACAACCTTCAAGACATGCCAATTTCACTCTAACATTGACAGACCAAAGCATAGTAAGGCCTATGGGAGTGGTCCCTGGAGTCTGAGTTGAGATACAAGGTACCATCTTTAACTTGGACTTTGTTGCCTTAAGGTTGCCACAGGTAGAGCAAAGTTTCTAAAGCCTAACTCTTGACCATACACCTTGCCATGTCCATGAGTGACCTGTTCTTTCATTCAAAAAATCCATTTTGTTGAGGTGTATATGGCACTGTACACTAGTGTTTTATCCCACGTTCAGCTAGAAATGCATTAAAATCAGAAGACATATATTCTCCCCCTCGATCTGAACGGAGGGTGCCCATTTTACATGCTGACAGATTTTCAGCCGAAACCAAAAACTGTTTGAAGCACATGAACACTTCAGACTTTGCCTTCAATGGATATACCCATGCATGCTTGGAAAAATCATCAATGAAAGTCACGAAGTAAAGATAGTTTCCAAAAGAAGGTGTCTGCATAGGACCACATACATCACTATGTACAAGCTGCAATTTTTTATTAGCCCGAACTCAACCATCTTTAGTAAATGAAGAATGCTGCATTTTGCCCAAAATACAGCCTTCACAACATGTTTTCTAGGTGGCTCAAGTTTGCGCAAAGAGGACACCATTTCAGATTTCTGAAGGCATAGCAAACTAGCAAAATTTAGATGACCAAAGCATGCATGCCAAAGCTTTGCATCTGACATAACCTGAGAATCATGTACTGCACATGCCAAATCATTCAGGGATCTTTCATAGTCTATGAGCTTATAAAGCCCACGACATAAAATGCCAGAAGCAATAATCACATCGCCATTTGACAAATCATGAATTGTACACCTGTCATCAATAAATTTCACATCCAAGCCAATCTTGGCTAATGCAGAAACTAATCATAGGTTCTTCTTGATCCCTGGCACAAATAAAGCATCTTACAAAGTGAAAGAACTACCATCAGCATTAGTCAAAATGATCTTACTAACTCCCATAACAGGATAAGAGGAGTTGTTGGCACATGTAAGAGTATTCCCTGTAGGGGCAGGCTCGAGTGAAGAGAAGAAACTTCGTGGCAAGGTAATATGTTTGGTCACCCCACTGTCAAAGTACCAAACATGTGAGTCTACTGCAGACATGCACTGCTCATGAGAAGATGGGAACAGAGACTAACTCAAATGACAAGGCATTTGGATTGCCTTTCATCATCAATCGAAGAGTAGAAGCAAAACTTTGATATGAATCAAGAAGACGATTCAGAACGGTTTGCACAAGTGAGCTATCTGGTATAACCTCATCAATAGAAATCAATATTCTTTCAAGTCTTCAATCTTTGTTAAAAAATTATCCATGGAATCACCTTCATTTATGTGCTCACTCTCCAACTGTTTTCGGAGGTAAGCAACACGAGCCTCATTCCTAGCTTGGTAAATGTGGTAAGTGTACCCCAAGCATCCTTAGCTATTTTACAAGAGTAAATGTGAGGAATAATGGCAGATTTGACACACAATATCAATGCATGTGCCTAGGCATCTCTGCCATCCCAACGAATATGCTCTACAGTAGGTGTAGCAAAAACCACAGCACGAATAAGAATATGCAAAATATCATCATCTTTGACACCTTCTGCCTGAGCTTTTGTACCTGCAGTTGTAACAGTTGCAGGTGTGATAGGATGTTTTTCAACACCTTGCACAATGTTCCACAGTCCTTTTGCAACCAATACATGTCGCACCATATAATCCCATAACGGATAGTTGGTACCATCCAACTTATCCTCAACAACCAACATGCAAAATACATCAGTGCTTTCAACCATGGATAGTGACGAAAATACCTTGATGCAAAAAATTGATTGCATCTCAAAACGTTGAATAGAACTGTCGAGACGAATTCCACTAGACCTGTAGTAGACTTCGAGATGCTTATACTGGCGAACAGAAACTGGTATATACCTTTGGCACAAAAAATGAAATAGCCTGCACAAGCACTACGATAGTGCATTTGGAGGCCGAAACGAGCTCAGATCGCGATTTCGGCACAAAGCGAAGCAGTTTTGATCTCGATAACACGCTGAGTATGCTCACCAAAATTCATGTGATTCTGAGACTACAACCGGAGGAGTGTCAACGGTGCCCTAGATGAAGTGACAAACTGCTCTAATACCAATTGTTGGAGTTAGACATCTGCGGTCAGTCTTCTGCCACCACCATCTTCATTGACAGTTAGAGCACATTAGTAGTTGTGAGGAACCTTGTGTTCCATGCTCGCACTAAGCACATTGAGGTGCATTATCATTATGTTAGGGAGAGGTTCTATGCTGGACAGATCAGCTTGGCATATGTGCTCACGTAGGAGAACATTGCAGACATTTTCAAGAAGGCTTTGTCTAGGGAGAAGTTTGAAGCTTTCTGCAAAGCTTTGGGCTTAGTTTCTTTTGTGGATTGATTCCACATAGCTTGGCACTTCCTCATACATGAGTGCCAGCTCCTTGTTCATCGCATTACTCCTAGGGGGGATTTGTTGATATAATTAGGTAGTGATATGTGTGAACACACAAGGCTATTGGGGTACTTTTTTCCCTCTTTAGGAGGTTTTTTTCCCTCGGCTTGTATATACGCCTATAGTTATAACGGGTTACTTATCTTTGTACATTCTAGTGGTAATACATTCATTATTGTGTGTTGTGCTCCAAGCTTCTTCTTCTTCCTTGTGGTGTTCACGTGCTTCCACAGCCATCTAACCCCAACATTTTTCTTATCTAGCTTTTGAATTTGGGTGCTATATTTTGACACAACATTCTCTAATGTACTCCATGTAGCACATCAGCAAGATGTTTTACCTTTCCGTCCTCCATAGACAATGCTATGTTTCCTGTATGCTCAATAGGATGCGATGTGTTATCACCTGTTTCAACATATCCAGGAACTGGCATTTTCTACAAACTACTAAACCATTCTGCAAGACTGGTCATGTGATTTGAAGCACCTGAATCAACATACCAGACATTATCATTCGATTTTGAAACACCAGCAGACATCGTATTCATCATGTGATGTTGAACCATAAACAGCTTCTCAGAATCATCTGCACTTGTGGATGCATAGTTGTTTTACTGCCTTCTATTATTTTGATATTTTAACCTGCAATCACGTTCAAAGTGTCCAGGTTTACCACAATTCCAGCATCCTTTACTATCATTACCTGAATCATTTCTTTGGAAATTTCTGCGACCTCTTTGGCTCCCCCTGCCTCGAAACTGTCCTCTTCCTCCTACATGATTCTGTTGTTGACCTTGGTCTTGGTTACTGTTTCCTCTTCCACTTCCAAAACCTCTACCTCTGCCTCTTCCTCTGCCAGAGTAGAATACCTGCTCAGAACTGGGCTTTCCTTGGGAGTTTGAATCCTCACCAAGATTCTTTTCTTCAATGATCACCAATCATGCTATCTTGTATGCTAATAGATAGCCAATACATTACCTTTTGTGCTCCTTGATTCCATTCCTCATATGCTCTTAATTGTTCTACAGTCCGATTCCTTTCTGGTAACTGCGGAGCATTTTCATTCTCTCCTTGGATGTACTTCCGGTAGCCTTTTCCCATCAGGAAATTCGTCATTCTAAATCTCCAAGCATGGAAGTTGTTCTTGTCCAGCTTATCGCTCATAAGCTCACTCATTCCATCTGCGTTTGCCATTTCTGCAACAATTCACAACACCGCAACACACTACAAGCAGCACTTCTGCTTGAACACTGTCACACTATGACGTGACAATTCGCTCTCAGAAAAACACAGTTTTCGTGTATCAATAGTACACGGAATTGCTTGAAATTCTGAATCTGGAATATATGAGTGTCGCCAAACACAACGCAAGTTACAGTTTCTGAAACTGACCTGGTTTTTTTGTGGGCCCCACCTTGGAGGCTCAAAATAGAGGTCGAGATGGCTCCGAAACTTCGATCTGACAAAAACAAGTGAGCCTAAGGGGATAACTCTCGAAAATATTTTGAGGTCTTCTACCTTCACGGCAATTTTCGTAGCAAACGGAGGCCGTTTGTGAAATCACGTTTTCTCCATGCCTTGCCGCGTAGTCTTCACCGTCGCCTTCTCCAGGAGCTCTCTACAGCCACGCTGGATCTGATACCATGTCACGAGGAAGGAGATAAGGAAGAGAGCTCACACACACACTCTCACTCTCAAGGAGAAGCACACACACAGATTGAGGCAAGGAAGAATGATCTTCTTCTTCTTCTTCTATTACATAAAAGGAATGTACAAGAATGACCTGAAAACAAGAATACAACCACTACAATATATAAAGACCAGTACATAAGGAAAAACCTAATGTCCGCGAATGAGTGAGCTGGCAAGAAACAAATGTGCCATCACTCTCGGTAGATAAATCTAATAAAGCTCAATGAAGTATCCTTGACATATACCGGTGTGACCACTATACATGTCAGAGAAACGAAAAACTGGCACGTCTCATCCTGGATCATCACATGTTGAGCTTGATATCTCAACACACAAGCCCCTAGAGGACCATGTTTTAAATGTCAAGGTGACCATTTCATTCGTGAATGTCCCCACTCACTAACTCTGGGACAAGGACAAAACATCACAATGCATGGCTTTTGTCTTGAGTATGGCAAAGAACATCTTCTAAGAGACTGTCCAAGAAACCCCTCTAGTGTGCCCAAGGTTACACCCATCAATGTGGTAGGCGTAGTGGCAGATTCAAGTTCAAGTAGCAGTAATGTGGCTCCTGTACAGGCTGTTACTAGGGCACAAGCATTAAAAGAGGATAAACTAGTTGAGCAATTAGAGCCAAGTGAATCAGGATAACCTATGTTGGCAGTCAAGGAACTGAAGGACTCACAAGACAAGGAAGTCAACGAAGGGAGTTAGAGCGAAGAGAAGGTACAAGCAGACAGAGTAGTCAAAGAAGATCGAGCAAGTAGGCCATTATTTTTTCAGGAAGCTAAAGCATATCAAAGAGGTGGACACATAAGGAGAAGGAGCAAGTAGGGAGCTCGAAGATGTGTATGTCAAATCGTTAGAGGAAATCCCTACAAAAATAGTGATTTTCATCACTAAAAGCCATTGTAAATACCATTTCATATTTTTGTAGCTCCATTTTGTGCAAGCCAAGGAGTCCTTGAGCTTGAGGAGCATTAGAAGTAGCGACCTACCAGTTTTCATAATTTTTAGACTCCATTTGAGCCTTCAAATGGGACCTAGAACCTAATTTTTAACTAGGCCGGACACTAGGTCTAGACACGACCAAAACCTAGTCAAAAACTATAAATAGAGCTAGAGATCTCATTTTAGGGGGTTAGCTTGTAAGTGATTTGAACTTGTATGAGCTTTTTGAAAGTAATCTAAAGAACTCCATTGCTTCTCACTCTTTGTCTTGCTTTGTGTGCGCGTGTGTGTGTATGTGTGTGCATGCTAGTGTGCTTCGCACTCACGCACTTGTGCCTTCACTTGCTCGAGGTCATCATACCATCCTCATGTCTTCCCGGATTGACATTAAAGGAGGTGCTAATCATCACTGAGCTACACCAAATTTTGGCGCCGTTGCCGAGGATCGAGCTCTGAGGATGAGCATGTGATGGTAAGACGTAGAATTGAGACGTTGGCGTTGTAGGTAATTTCTTTACTTTTCGTATTTTTCTCTTTCTTACCTCACCATCATCATCACCATCATCATCCTCACCATATCCGATCTCCATCTCCATCATCGCGAAAAATTTCAGTTTTTTGATCATATCACCTTCTCCCTTCCATTTCCTTCATTCCACTTGTGAGAGAGAGCGAGAGAGCGAATTGTGTGCATTGTTTCTCTGACTGTTTTGTGAGTGATCTTGCAGGTACATCCCCTCCAACACGCTGCACAGGTATGGACACGCTCGAAATTGTCTCTGTGTCGCAGACCTCTGTCGATCGCGATCGATAGAAAAATCGCTCATTTGGTAAAACAAAGCACACCACAATGACATGCACAAGGAGCACATTCCAAATCACTAGAAAAAACTAAAAAATTCCGTGTTTTTCTGTTAGTCGCGATTGACACCGTCGATCACGACCGACAGCCACGATCGATAGATTCTGTTGATCGTGACCGACAGAGACGACCGACTGACCCTGTCAATCGCGATTGACACCATCGATCACGATCGACAGCCACAACCAACACCCCTATCAGTCGCGATTGACACCGTCGATCGCGACCAGCTGAATTTTGATGATTGACTGAATTTCTCGCGTTGCCACGTGTCCATCGCGACGGACACATCCCCGATTGACTGAAATCACGGCGAAAATCCCGAAAAAAGTATCGATCGCAATTGACACCATTGATCGCGATTGACAAGACCCACGACCGACTCTGTCGATCGCGATTGACACTGTCAATCGCGACTGACGTGTCGATCGTGACTGACAGGCCCGACGGACACCTCTGTCAATCGCGATTGACAGACCTGTTGATCGCGATTGACAGGCTTTTTCGGTCAAATTTCTAGGGTTTCTATATTCCAAGTTTTGGGGTAATTTTTGGCATACTTACCAACCAATTAGTGATTTGTGAGGTCCCTACAAGTGTGTTTTGAGAAAAGTCCTGGGATTTGTCAGCCTGTTTGAGCCCTGTTTTAACTCCAAAACCCTGAACTATCATAACTTCCTCATATGAAATCCGTTTGCTGTGATTCTTGTCTTGTTGGAAAGCTCGTGGAGAGTACAGGATTATTAGGAAGGGTATTTTGAAGTTGACCATACCCCGGGGTAGGAAAACTGAAGGATCCTTGGGATTGTTTTCCATAAAGGCAAAGGGAAATTTGGTCTGTGAATTACATGCATGAAAGTGACCTGTTTGTCATTTGAATTGAAGTCTTGAACTAACTTTGGGACTTTTATAGGTCCACTGAGAGCACTTGAGGGCATCCAAAGCAAGGGTGATTTGCAAGCTTGAGAACCAGGTTCTTGAGCACCAAAGGGCAAGGGATCAACAAGCGAGGTTGGAATACTCTCAACTCCCTCTGTCAATTCCTAGCTTAGGCTAAGTACGAATAGTGCTAGAAGTAAGTCAGGGCAACGATAGGCATTTATCAAGTTGAAGACTACCTAAATACTCAGGTTCAAGCTAACAACATAATCTTAGTATGGTCGATAACTTTAAAGGAAAAGACTTAACGTGGAACGATCAACTTCAAGTGCGGAAATTAACTCAAGTATTCTTGACGACGTGGTATCAGACAAGATCATAACCACAATAATTGACTAAAAAGAATCAAGTAACTGATACGAAAGAACTCAACAATGAGGTTGTACTTGGGTAAAATTGGGGATTGCTCAATAAAGCATATGAACCTTAGATCAGGACGATATCTTGGGAGGGATAGACAAAGTCTTAGGTCTTCAGAGGCTAGTGTTAATCACACTGCTAGGTCTTGGGCCCAGCAGTTGAGCCATTATTCGCACTACCCTAGCTCTGAAACTAGTGAGTCAGAGATGTCCCATGGTATGGAGAGACCTACAGGAAGTTTAGGTATGCCATACTTGTATAGGGTGGAAGGCCCCTACAAGACTCAGTTGGAATACCTTAGGACCAACCGATTAGGTGCTAGCATTTATGAGGACGGCCTAGGAAGGTCTATGGTAAAGATCAAAAACCCAGACCAATCCATTGGACTAGAACATCCAGCGGTCAAGTTCGAAAATGGAGCATACTTGGACAAAGAAGGAACAATATACGTAGTCACCAGTCACCCAGAGAGGATAGACGAGTTCGGAAACGTGATCCCTGAGACGGACATAGGTGACCTAGAGCAAGGAAACATGGGTGTAGAACCTAGAACCCCCCGAGGCAAATCTGTTCTTACTAGAATCCTCAATCCGGAGTGGATTCCCCAAGACAATAAGAGCATAGATCTACTCCTGAACCGAGAGACTGATGAAGCCTTTTGGAGGTATAAATCTGATCAACCGAATGAGGTAGGAACAATCATGATATATGAGTTCAAAGATCCTGATAGCCCAGGCAGAGTGACCTACTTAGATCATGCTTCAGAGAGGATCTTTGTGGTTACAGAAAATGATAGGCATGCTTATACTTGGAAAGGTGAATTTATTTTCCCCCAACCAAGATCGAATGTGTCCTTTGGTCACCCAGGAGCTGGAACATCCCAAGCTCATGGAGCTCAAAGAGACAGACATAGAGATAGACTTGAGGTAAGCTTTGCCAATCCAGTGGGAAGAGAAAGAACGAGAACGGAAACAAATAGAGTGGAACCTGAGGGACTTAGAGCCCCAAGGAACCAAAGGAATGTTGATGATTTCCCTCTGCCAAGGCCTAGGGAACACACCAGAACATTGAGACCTACATAGCTGGTTTAGTCCATGAAGAACTACTTCGATGGCACAGGAGACCCGTATGATCATGTGGCTGAGTTTAGGCAAGTCTTGAGAGCTAAACAAGTTGAGGACCTATTCACGCAGTATAATGCCTTTGGTTTAACCCTTAGGAACACAGCCCTTACGTGGTTTCAACCATTGAATGAGAGACAGTTCAGGAGCATAGACCAACTCTTAGAGGCTTTCATCATTGAATTCTCTAAAAGCGGCATAAGGCATAATACGTCCTCATTGATACATAGCTTCAAGCAGACCCCTCAGGAGACCGTGAGACTTGCAGGAAGAAGATTTAGGCAATATCTCGAGAGATGCCCTGTTCCTGAGTTGCCCACACCAGCCAAACAAGTGGCCTTATTCTTGGATGGATTGCTAAGTACAAAGTTGCGATCCTATGTGTACTTGAAGGACCCTAGGACCATAGAAGAGTGTGTACACATGTGCATTGACATTGAGGATAACCTAGGGGAGGAACTAGAGCTTTCAAAAATCTACAAAGATTCTGACAGCGCTTCTAGCCTCTCTTCCTCGCAATCTACATCAATTGAGGAACTTGCTGAGAAAGTAGCTCAAAAACTAGGTGTCTCTAGTAAACAAATTCCTAGATTTGCCCCACTAAAGAGGTGCTATACTTGCGGTGGTGACCACATGGCAAACGTGTGTCCCTTCATGGCTCAACCCCAAGTGAATCCCAGTAGCCAATACTGCACCATAGAACGGAGGTACACTAACCACACCACACAAGTCTGCCCTTATAACAAACAAATGGTCAGTCAAAATTACCCTCAGCCATATCCACAACAGGGGAGATATCAAAACCAATATCCACCGCAACAGTATGCTAGGCCTCAACAAACCTACCAACCACAATATCAGCCCCAACAAAGACCTCAACCAGTGCTAGCCCAACAACCTCCTGCTCCAGCCAATGTGATCCCTGTAAAGTACGCAGCTGCAAAAGAGAACCTGAATAGAGCCATAGTGCTAGTAACACCATTGCTGCCAGAAAGTGACCCGAGCGATCATAGCTTTGATTCCACTCACATAGATAGTCCACAGGCTTACTACATGCAGTCTCCTGAACATGGTGAGTCCTACTATAGTGAAGAACCAAGTGAACCTAGTTGGGAACCAGATTACACAAACGTCATGTACGTAAACCCCAACTCTAGACCTCAACCTAGGCAGGAAAGACCCCCATTCCCTAGAGGACCATGCTATAGATGTCAGGGAGATCACCTCATTCGTGATTGCCCCTTACCTCCATCTACCCAACCTCAGTTAGTGAAAATCCAAGGCTTTTGCCAAGATTGTGGAAAGGAGCATCTCTTACGAGATTGTCCAAAGAACCCCAATAATATGCCAAAGATTACTCCTATCAGTGTTATTGGATTAGTCGTAGACTCTAAAGGAAGTGTGACGTCCACTGCACCAGCACAGGTAGTCACTAGAGCTCAAGCGTTGCAGCAAAACCAAGGGGTAAGCCAGGAAAAGAGCTCAGATGTTAGTGAGACAGAGAGCATGACCAAGAAATGGACTAGAGCTTGGAGAGATAGTCGAGAAAGGATGAAAAGGCAGTGGGCTAAGAAGATGAGCGAACTCGAGGAAAGCCTAAGAGAAACAAAAGCCAGGATAGTTGAACTTTCATCTCAAACTCCCTCTCACACTACCCCACCTCCACCATTCCCATCTCCATCCGACCCACCACCTTCCAACCCGCCTCATGCTACTCCACCACCCCCTAGAGTAGGATCAGTCCTAGCAGATCCCACTCCTGAGGACCTAAATATGATGCTCAAAGCATATCAGGCCAGAATCCAAGAAGGGCCAAATGTAACTGATCATGAAAAGTGTTACCCGAGAGCAGAACTAGAGCTTGAACGAACCAAAATCTGTGCTAAGATGGTGGAATTGGCTCAAACCATGTTTGAAGCCAGTCGCCTCTTTAACATCTCTAGTTCAGCTAAGACGCAGTTGCATTTTGATGGACTGCTAGAAAGATTGGAGAGGTTAATTGCACAATCAGAAAAGGAACCCACCCCTCCAAGTAAGGGCAAGGCAAGTATGAGGGCAAGCCTTCCCGCCCAGGAAGCCTATGTGCCTAACTCTACGGAGCCAGACACATTTTCTTCTATGAATTGGTTCACACCAGAATTCCTCCGAGAGATTCAAGAAGACAAATGGGCTAAAGAAAGTGAAGTCCCTCCTCCCATTGAACTTGTGGATGATGCACATGATCAATTCCCACAAGATATTCCCTCCATTTATGGAGAGCAGGAGAGCACCCAGTCTCAAGAGAGATTAGACTTTGAGTCTAATTCTTTACATGAATTACCCCATTTCACAGGCCCATGGGAAGCTAAGTCCACTTGTATGAGAGCACCCACAGTCATGGTCAGAAACGAAGACTCGATAATACCTAGGAATACGGAGGTAGTGAAAAACACTAAAGTGCAGTGTAACCTCACTTTAGAAGAGCTACTCAAAGTAAGGCCAGAGCTATGGAAACATGTAGCCAAACAAGTACCAGAGATAGGTTGATGGTCACATAGAGAGACCCCTAGGTTTACTAGAAGGAATAACTCTCACTACATGTGGTGTAGAGTTTGAGCACACGTTTGCTATCTGTGATTTTAGCAAGAACCATGCCTATGAGATGATTTGGGGAAGACCTTTTATGCGACAGTTGCAAGTAGTACAGGATTGGGGAACCAATTCCTTATACTTGCAACACTTGGGTGTTACGACCAAAGTGAATCTCAAAGATTACTCTCATAGAGATGTCCCTCCTATCCAATGGAACCCCATCCATAGAGCCAAAGATGATACGGAGTCTGTGCATTCCATAGGATCAGGATCCTCATGGATGCATGAAGACACCCACTTATGGATGTGCAAAGTAGCAGTAGAAGAAGAGAAGAGAGAAAAATGCAGAGAGGTAGGTGCGAAGGAAACACATAGATCAATTCAAGACCCAGCCTATGCACCTGTAGTATTTCTGGACGAAGAGTTTGAACCTCACGGCTGGGCAGAAATTTTAGCAACAATGGATGTAGCCATCAATGAAGAACAATGGACACCTCACTGTGACGAGGATGGCTATGACATTTCAGTCTCCTCAATAGAGCCAATCATGGGAGATGCAGTTTTAGAAGAGTGCGAACCTAGCCCTGATGCATTTGAGGATGCAAGTGACTCCGATCTAGAGTCAATCATTATGGACCTACCTTTTGCATTAGATGAAGAATACTTCTATGAAGTAGAATTCCAACCTCAGAGACACGAAGAGATAACAAACGGTGTATGATTAACCACACAAGTGACTGCTAATAATGATAGCAAGAAACGGAAGAAGAAAGAAGTTCCCCCGGAGGAAGAAGAATCTTTGTTTGAGGTCCCTGAAAACTTTAAAAAGTATGAGATAGACGATAGGAGAGTCATGATAAGAATGCCTAAACGAGAGGCACAATCAGGAGAGGCCTATGATAACAAAGAAACCACCAAGAGAATAGTGGTAGCTCTAGAAGAAGGAGAGGAGAGATGCATGTACATAGGCCATGACCTAACAGAGGAAGAAGAGCATGCGTTAATAGCCTTGCTAAGAGAATACAGAGATGTATTCGCTTGGAGTTACAAGGACCTGAAAGGTGTAGACCCTGACATATGCTCACACACCATTCCCATGACCGCAGATGCCAAACCATCCAAGCAGAAGCCATACACTTATAACGATAACTACGCTGCTAAGATCAAAGAGGAGATAGATAGACTGATAGAAGCTGGATTCATCTATGAAATTGAGCACACTGAGTGGGTATCCCCCATTGTAGTGGTGCCCAAAAAGAATGGCAAATTACGTGTGTGCATTAACTTGAAGAAGGTCAATGCAGCCACAATTCGAGATAACTATCCACTTCCAATTACCGAGCATCTATTAGAAAGGGTAGCAGGCAAGGAAGTCTACAGCTTCTTTGATGGATTTTCGGGCTACAATCAGGTAGCCATTGCTCCAGAAGACCAGCATAAGACAGCTTTTGCCACAGAATGGGGCATATTTGCCTTTCGAGTAATGCCATTTGGGCTTACCAATGCTCCTGCAACCTTCCAAAGATTGATGTGTCACGTGTTTAAAGAGTTCTTGAGGAAGAGTTTAGAGGTCTATGTTGATGATCTCTGCGCTCATTCCAACATAAGACAAACACACATACCTGAGCTCAGGCAAATCTTTGACAAATGTAGAGAATATCAAGTCTGCTTGAACCCAAAAAAGTGTGTTTTCATGGTCAGGCAAGGCAAGATTCTAGGACACATAGTGTTAAAGAACGGCATATCCACTGATGAAGAGAAGGTAAGAGCCATCGCAGAGCTACCTAGGCCAAAGAATGTCAAGGAAATACAAGCTTTCATGGGGCATTGTGGTTATTACCGACGGTTTATACACATGTATGCCATCATAGCAAAGCCTCTGTACGGACTTTTGACCAACTTTGAGTGGACTGATGAATGTGAGAATTCCTTCAATGAGCTTAAACGGAGATTATGTTCAGCACCAATCTTGACCACACCAGATTGGAATAAGCCTTTTCATGTTCATGTAGATGCATCCAATTATGCTATTGTGTGTGTACTCGCATAACCTACGGGCGAAGCTAATATGGATCTTGCAATTGCCTATGCTAGTAGACAGTTAAATGTAGCTGAACGGAACTATACCACCACCGAACGAGAAGGATTAGGCATGGTATATGCGGTTAAGAAGTTTAGACACTATTTGCTTGCAAATAAGTTTAAATTTTTTACCGATCATCAGGAACTATTGTACTTGGTAAACAAACCATGCAATACAGGCCGATTAGTAAGATGGTTTCTCTTACTAATGGAATATGACTTTGAGGTCGTGGTGAGGAAAGGGAAGACTCACTTGAGAGCAGACCATCTCTCTAGGCTCACATCTGGAGAAGCCCCACAAGGAGTGTCGGATGACCTTCCTGATGCTTACTTGTTTAATTTGGAAGTTGTACCTCAGTGGGCTAAGCCATTATGCCAGTATTGACATACGGGCCCAACCATCCAGTCATAAACACTCAAGGTAGAGAGGTAGTAAAAGCCCGGAAGTACCACATCATGGCAGGAAGCATGTACAAACAAACAGATCAAGGGATCCTAGCTTGTTGTGTGGAAGAGGATGAGTACGCTAAATGGTTGCAATTGGCACATGTAGGTGCATTAGAGCAACACTACTCAAAACAACAAACCCTACAGACACTAAGGAGACTCGGAGTGCATTGGCCTACTATGGAAGCTGATGTACATAAGATGTGTAAAGAATGCCTAATCTGTTGCACTAAACCACCTGTGGAACATGCCACTCTGTATCAAGTGTCCATAGTGCCAGATTGGAGTGAACCGTTAGAAGCCTTCTTGAGGACGAAAACATTCCCTCCAGATATGACACTGGCTAGACAAAGAAGTCTAGAACAAGAAGCCCTAGATTACTCACTCATTGGTGATAATTTATACAAGCGTGGTAAAGATGGTTACCTTAGATTATGTGTCCATGAGAGCGAGTATCTTAAAATCTTGGAAACTTCTCACCAAGGTGTAGCAGGAGGACATTTTGGACCAGCTAGGGTGATTAAAGCAATCCTGTTTGCAGGCTTGTGGTGGCCTACCCTTCACATGGATGCACATACCTATGTGAAGAGATGTGATGTTTGTCAGCGAACTCAATATCCTATACGCAAAGATGAGATGCCACTGAAACCTATGATGGGTGGACGTGCATTTTCTAAGTGGGGAATAGACTTCGTAGGTCATATTAATCCCCCAGCTAAGGGTTCACATGTTGAATACATCATTGTTGCCACAGACTACCTAACAAAGTGGGTAGAGGTAAAAGCTACTACAAAGAACGATGCTCAGACGACTGCTAAGTTCTTATTTGAGAATGTGTTCACTAGATACGGGCTACCCATAGAGCTAGTCAGTGATAGAGGCACACACTTCTTGAATGAAGTTATTGAAAATCTTCTCCCAAGAGGTCTTGGTAGTGCACAAGAAGTCTGCTCCCTATCACCCACAAGCTAATGGGTAAGTTGAAGCACAAATAAGATTATGTGCAATGTGCTGACCAAATTAGTGAATAATAAACGCTCTGTTGGGACAAACAACTACACCATGCTGTTTGGGCATACCGAGTTGCCTATAAAACGGTACTCCAAGCCACTCCCTTTCAGATGGTATTCGGTCAAAATGTAGTGCTACCATTGGACTTCTTGATACCTACACTGAAAGTAGCACATGAGCATGAATGGATGGGTCATGAACTCTCTTCGAGGATTCTTGATCTGGAACGATTAGGTGAAACCAGACTAAGAGCGGTAGCAGGAATATATGCAGCTAAGAAAAGACAGAAGGCATACTTTGATGCCCATGTTAAGGATAAAGACTTGAAGGCAGGAGACTTAGTTTTAGTCTACACCTTGAAGCAACATGCAAGAAAATTAGAGAAACGTGGCTATGGACCTATGATCATAAATAGGATCTCAACTAGTGGAGTAGTTCAACTCGCTACACTTGAAGGTAATGTTCTCCCTAGCTATATAAGCAGATGCAGAGTCAAGTTATATCAAGAACCCCTGACAGAGGAGATGCTAAATCGACTCAACACTGTCAAAAAACGCAAAGAAGAAGAAAAACGAGTTCGAGAAGAGGCATAGGCGGAAGCATTGGAACGCATATGAAGGATGAGGTTGCGAAGACTGGGTAGAGATCAGGCCAGGGTAGATGACAATGCGGACGTAGGTTATCATATGGCAATGTGTGAAGTCTCCGGAATAAGTTCTCATAGAATAATTGATAAACGACCTTGTGTAACCTTAGAGATAGAACACGGAAAGGGTGCAAGGACTGTAAGAGCCTTGATTGACTCACGTGCAGCCACTAGTGCTGTTAAATTTTCTTACTGTCAAAAGTTGAAATTAACTGTCAATCCTATAGAGGCATATCTCATAGGATTGGGAGGTGTGGAAACCCCTTGCATGGGCGAGGTGGAACTTCCCCTCTACATTCAAGACGAAGTAATGACAATTAAAGTGCTAGTGTGTCAAGATGAGGACCTCACGGAGCCTCTTGTCTTGGGTCAAGACTGGATCTATGATCATGCAGTCAACCTAAACCTAAGAAGTGGACTCCTTCAGGTCTGGGTAAATCTGAATCGCATTACACTTGAGTTAGAAAATGAAGCACTCAAGGAATTAGACAAAGCACACACTCCTGGTCCTTCCAGGGGTACACATGAAGATGACCATGTTATTCTTGTCCAAAACTATGTGATGCAGAGGAATGATGATTTCAATCAAGAAGTTAGGGGCGCAACGGAACCCCCTTCTTTTCCAAAAACCACAGGGATGCAGCAACCAAAGGCAGATCAAATACAGATGGAGCAGAGTAATGCCTATGCTGGAGGTCAAAAGAACGTGCGAAGCAGAATGTCTCAACCATTGAAACAAGTGTGGGTGCGGAAAGGCGAACACCCTGTTGCGATCAAGCCAACCACATGGGCAAAACTTCTTATTAATAATCAACAACACGACACTAATAAGAAGTCTTTCAGAAATTCTTTTGCGAGAGTAAAGTCTATTTGGGTACCCAAGAAGTCGATGAAGGCCATCCCACAATCACGACAAATTTGGGTGCCTAAGGCTTGCTTGCGGGATCAAATAGTTACACCGAGGCCACACCTTGTACAACATGGTTCACTCACTCGAACATCTGATACCCTTTCTTATACAACACGCACGGACACACATTGGTCCATGAGCACAAGCAGAATCACTTGTAAATGGGTCCTTAAAAAGCCTCATTTCCAAGTAGACACTCCTCAAAAGCCCTCCAGAGTCTCCACAAAATCAAGACCAACAACAAATCAGTTTGTTTGGAAGCCCAAAACGTGTACTAAACCCCCCGACCCTCATTTGTAAATTCATATCCACTTACTCACTACATCACTCATACACCGCATCCTTCCATTTAGCTCTTAGGAATATCCATTCACTAACCACACACACGATCCCCAAGCACTTATTGACCTACTAACCTCTCACTAAAATCATGTTAATGTTGTAATGGGGACGCTTGAACGCTTGGTGTCCATTGGCAATGTTAACATTCATTTGTCTATTCTCACAGAACCGGTGACCAGTCTCTTCACCATGGCCGAGGCAGGAACTAGCTCCCAGGCACGCACCAGCCCCCAAATCGTGGACATTGAGAGTCTTCCCATTGAAGAGGAATTGAAGGAATGCCCTGTGGCATTGAGGGCATTACACACCATACCAATTCAGAATCCTCCACAGGGGCACACAATGCCGGTCAGCAAAAACTCACATTGGTTCAGTGATGTGGCCGGATCTCTGGGTGAAGGCACTTACATGTGGGAGGCCGAGATAGAGTTCAACGGGCGATGGGGTAGATATCATTTTTTCACCAGGGAATTTGAGAGGCTTCAGAATGATGAAGGTCTGAAACCCATCTGGAAGAAGGCTGGACTCTACGACTATTTCAAGGCTCAGTTACCCAAGCCAGATTTTCTACGGTCTTCCTACTTAGTTAGCACTCTGACCCCTAGTAAAGAGAAAAAAGGATATAGTACCTTTGTTCTACCATCACTGACCAGAGCCAATGAATTAAAGCATTTCAAATTGACAAACAACTTGGTGAGGGAAGCTCTTGACATGAAAGGCATGCATATCCCCACCGAAAAAGAGACGATGGTCCCGGATAACATGAAAAACAGGAACCTGACTAAGCTCAAAGAAATGGTAGCAATGACACCCACAATCGCCATCCACTTGCAAATGGTCATGGAACATTTCGCGTTCCCAGCTCAAGAGTGGTTCACCATGCCACCCAAGAAGATATGGTTCAGTCTATATTTGGCAGATGCCTTTAACTTGACAATCAACATGCCGCATTGGATTATCGACCAAATCCACTTGGCACATCAACGGTGGTATAAAAAGCAAAAGTCGGTACTGTATGGATGCTGTGCCCTCACCAAGATTGTGTATAGATGTTTGGCTTATGATGTGCCAGTTCAAAGGGCATTAATTTGGACCAAGGTACAGGAATTTTAACGTAGACTATCAACCGCAGGGCTACCATCAAAGAAAATGAGAGGTGCAGTTCAGATGCCCTATGCACAAGCCCGCGGTGCAACACTGACACCTGAGACAACTCCACGACTTTCGAGGCATGTACAACCCTTCACTATCAGATTACCAAGACACAACATTGATGGACTGAATCTGGTGTTTCCACCTGTACCAACCGACCTAGAGTTTCCTCACGGATTCACATTAGAAGACCTAACTGATGAGGAGGTAGCCAGGATAATCGAGGCTGTTAACGCGGAAGTCAAGGCAGAATAGGCAAGTGGCCAGCAGACAGTCGCAGACCAACCCCATCCAGTCCAACCAAGAGTAGTTGAAGTGGAGGATGAAGAAGAAGAAGAGCAGGAGGAGGAACGAGGAGGACAAATAGAGGAAGAAGAGCAGGAATATGAACAAGAAGTTCTACAGGAACTTGAGCGTGCCCCGGCTTATACGAAGGAATTGAAAAAGCTGTATGATACCATCAACAGAGTTCAAGAACAGCACAAACTGTCCCTGCAGCAGGAAAAGCCCTCATGAACCAAATCCTTGAAGAGGAAGGTGTGGACGAGCAATACCGAGCAACCCTGGATATGATTTCTGATGCATTGGGGGTACCTGAGACGGTGCATACAGCTCTTGCACACTCGAGAAGATCGGAGCGACGATATGGCAGACGTACCCCTCGATCAGGAAAACAAATGAATATCTTAGTATCAGAACCACAGGGCACCACATCCACAACCATGGGCACAGCTCATATCATTCAGGAAACTGAGGAAGCCCATACAACCAATGCACCCCCATCACCCCCGTTACCACCCCTACCTCCAACTCCACCAACTTCACCTCCCACCACCAGTGTAACCACTACTGTCACCGCCACAGAGTCCACTGCCCATACCGAAGCACAGACTGTCAGTCAATCCACACAACCCACACACCCTATCACCACCTCACTTGTATACACTATCACTGACACGGTAATTCTAATTGCAGCCACGGAAAAACCCCTTCCCCCGATCACACTTCCTAGCGGTTCATATTCACAACTACATACACCACTTTACACTTTCACCACCATCACCGCACCCACAGTTCCCATGTTCACCATCACCCCCACGACTGCATCCACTTTTGACCTCATGGACATATCACCCACCTCCGCACCTCTCCCTCCCCCCATACGTCCACAATCTCCCATTCCCCCACCACCAACTTCACCCTTTTCGAGCACAGCATACACGCTCCCATTCCCTGTTCCCTTCCCTTCTGCATTCAACACCTTTCCCACATCCACTCCCATTAATAATGTATTTAATAGCATGTACCAGTATATGTCTCAACTGCAACAGCATTATCAGCACCTAGATGCTCAGCATACAGGTCTGTTCATAAGCCATGAAACATTACAAGGATGATTCATTGACTTACAGAAGGAAAAGCAGCTACTACAACAACAATATGTCACTTTACAGGAACAACATGAGCAGTTAGTGGCCAATCTGTTGGTGCAAACCAATCACCAATTGAAGGCTTGGAAGATTAAAGGATGAAGGAAGAATCAATTCAAAAAGTTTGGAAGAAGATTACATTCAGAGGATAAGAGAAGTGTACACTTATGTACATTAATATAGTCATAGCTGACTTAGATCTTTTGTTTAGTAAGAATCATGTACAAATTTATCTATAAATACTTTGAGAAAAGTCGGGGCAAGTATGAGAGCATATGTGACAATAGTTAGAAGTCAAGAATGAGGAAATTAGATGTCATGAGATAGAGAAAAAGTTAGTTGAGTTAGCTCTCATCACTCAACTGTATTTCTTCTGAGTAATTGAAAATTTTTGCGCCCGATGTTTCTGCGTCTTCTCCGTCTACAGTAGATCAATTGTGAAATGCTTTTGTACAAGTCTAAGTTGAGAGTTGCTTGACCTCTGTACAAAGTTTTAGCTTCCAATTGTAATCAGGCTTAGAGAATTAAGTGTAGGAACATTCATATGTGAAGTGTGTTCACAGGTTCCTAAAACAGGCGTAGATTTCGAACTTAATGTTTTGATCATTTCTCCTAGCACAGTTTAAAGTTTTGCATGAGTGAGGGCTTAATCTTTAAGTTGGAAGATAAGCTACTCATGGCTAGAAGCATTTGCTTAAACGGGTTCTATTCAAGGAGAACCAAGTCTTAAAAGTTGCAGGTGTAAAATCGACTGTTTTGAATGACAGTTTCTGGCATAGGTAGCTTGTGAAGTTGATTTCTCAAGTTATACTAAAGCTTTTTAAGTAATTCAACTTGGAGGAGATGCGCAATCTCTAGGAGATACTTTGTACAAAGTTTCATCAAAAACTTTACATGTTTGATAGGGTAATGTGGAGAAATAGTGCAGCAGACTTTTCTGTGTTTCATCTTCTTCACAGATTTGTTAATCTTTTGATAGTCAGTAATTGATCCTCTAAATTAGTGAGAGTTTTGACTTAATCTTGGTATAGAGGTGCTCTAATCACAAGAGTAGGTTGTTCTTTTGGAGATTAACATTCTCCATCAGTGGTATCAGAGCAGGAGACATCAAATTAAGGAAAGGAGGATCCCGACTGCTGCAGATTCAAGAAATTCAACACTTGAAGGACTAAGAAGTGAAAGCTTGGAGTCAAAGCTTGAGGAGAAGACTATTTGACATCAAGAAAGGCAAAAGGAGTTTAATTCGAAGTAAAGGTACATACATTGTTTGTAAAGCTTGAAGATTTCAATACACTGGTGGACATAAGATGGGAGAAAGCTTGCAGATTGATAAGCTAGATAGGGAGAATTATCCAGCATGGTCCATGAGGATGGAAGCACACCTCATGAGCAAAGATCTTATATCATTTATTACAGGAGATGAAGAAAAACCTGAGTTTGCAGATCCTAGTATTCCTACTAGGGAAGAGCTTGCAATGTTGAAGACTTGGATGAGAAAGGATGCTCAAGCAAGGAGTATCATCTACATGGCTGTAAATGATTATCTTTTACCTCACATCAGAGGTTTGGAAAGTGCTACAGATGTTTGGAATGCCTTGGAAGAGCATTTCCAAAATACAACTAAGTCAAGGAAGTCCTCACTATGGGCTGAGTTCACAACCTTCAAGAAGAAGAGTTCACAATCAATTTCAGATTATGTGGCAAGGATGAAAGATATTGCAGATAGCTTGGGAGCAGTGGATGAAGACATTGAAGAGGAAAAGTTGGTAAGACAAATACTTACAGGTTTGAGAGGAGATGAGAAGTGGAAGCCTTTTATATTGTCCATAGAGTTGTCACTTGATCACTTTACTCCTGACCTTAATCAATTGCTAGGACACATGCTAACCTTTGAGCAGGATCTTAAAGGAGACAATGACAGAAGTACAAGTCAAGCTATGTATTCCAAGGACAAGAAAAAGAATGGCAAGGGAAAGCAATCAAATGATGATGAAGGGAATTCAAATCAAGCTAACTTCACAAAAGGGAAGACAAATTTCAGAGGTAAAGGAAGAGGAGGTAAGAACAAAGATAATGCTAAAGCTTGTTGGATTTGTGGCAGAACAAATCATTTGGCAAATGATTGTTGGTATAACAATCAAAATGGTGGAAGCAATAATCAGAATTATAACCAAAGAGGTAGAGGAGGCAGAAACCAAAGAGGCAACTTCAGAGGAAGAGGTGGTAGGACATCATATGGTAGAGGAGGTGGAAGAAACTTCCAATCTCAGTCCTACAACAATAATTATTACAATTATGCATCAGATCAGAAGGATGACATGACTCTTATCTTGAATGCAACTCATGAATCAATGGGAGAAGATCAAAGAGTGTTTTATATTGACTCAGGGTGTAGCAACCATCTGAGTGGGAATCTATCTTTGATGACTGATATGGAAGCAAGGGTGAATGGACATACAGTTCAGACAGGTGACAATACTAAACATAAAGTGGAGAGCATTGGATCAGTGAAGACAAAGAGTGGAAGTACACTTCTGAGCAAGGTACTTTATGTTCCTACTATTCCTAAAAATTTGATAAGTGTAGGGCAAATTGTGGAGAAAGGATATGAGGTAAGATTCACAAATGATGGTGTTTATGTACAAGATCCAAATCAGGGATATAGAAACATAATTGCAGGTAAAAAGGAAGGAAGATTGTTCACTCTCAAAGTCCAAGGTAATGTGGGACATGCATTATTTACCTATGGAAGTCAAAAGGTATCTGAATTAGACATATGGCATAAAAGGCTAGGTCATTTCAATGAGAGAGCTATAAAGGAGATGTCAAAGAATCAGGTGGTGCTTGGATTGCCAAACATTGAAGGGCAACATATGGTGTACAAGTGTGAAGCTTGTCAATTAGGTAAAGCACATAAGAGTTCTTATAACAAATCAGGGTACAAGCATTCACATATGCTTGAATTGGTTCATACAGATGTATGGGGTCCCTCAAGGGACTATAGCATAAATGGATCCAGATATTATGTGTTGTTTGTTGATGATGCAACCAGGTGGATTACTTTGTATGTAATCAAGGATAAATCAGAAGTTTTCAAGACATTCAAACATTTTCATGCTTATGCAGAAAGGATCACAGGGCAAAAGCTCAAGAGGCTAAGATCAGATGGAGGGGGAGAGTATTTCTCTAAAGAGTTTGATGATTATTTGTGGAATGCAGGTATAAAAAGAGAAGTAACTTGCAGGTACTCCCCTCAACAGAATGGAGTAGCAGAAAGGAGGAATAGGACTCTTGTAGAGTTTGCAAGAGCCATGATGAAGGAAAAGAATTGTCCAAATTACTTATGGGCAGAAGCCATTAACACTGCAACATACCTTGTGAATAGGTTGCCTTGCAAAGCTTTGGATGGAGGAACCCCTTATGAAGCATGGTGGGGTAAGAAACCTACCCTTGATCATTGTAAAGTATTTGGATGTATTGCATATGCTTATGTTCCTTCACAATTAAGACATAAGCTAGAACCAAAAGCAGAGAAGTATGTGTTCATTGGATATGATGATAGACAGATGGGTTACAGGTTGTGGAGTCCATCCACAAAGCAATTTCTTGTTACTAAAGATGTGACATTTGATGAGCAAAATATGTGGTATACAGGATCACCAAATGAGTTTGCAGGTGTTGAAGAGATACAAAGGAAAGGAAAGGCAAAGGTAAAAGTATGTGAAGAAATTGTTGATGAAGTTGACTCTAGAAGTAGAGTGCAGGATCATGTAGAAGAAGGGCCAAGATTTGATCCAGAATCAAATGAGGCTGAAACTTCAAGAAGTGCAGAAATCAGAAGATCTACAAGGGAAAGGAAAGAACCTATAAGGTATAGTTATGATACATCTTTCCTAACAACAAAAGATTATGCCTACATTGTGAAAACAGAAGAAGATCCAACTACTTATGAAGAAGCCAAAGGTAAACAGAATTGGGAGAAGGCAATGCAGGAAGAGTATGATGCTCTACTTGAAAATGAAACTTGGGAACTAGTACCAAGACCAAAGAATCAGAAGGTCATTGGATGTAAGTGGGTATATAAAACAAAGAGGTTTGCAGATGGCAAGGTGTCTAGATATAAGGCTAGACTTGTGGTCAAAGGTTATGCCCAAACTTATGGGGTAGATTATGATGAAACCTTTAGTCCTGTTGCTAAGATGACTACAATTAGGACATTGATTGCTATTGCTGCTTGTAAGGGATGGAAATTATCACAATTGGATGTGAAAAATGCATTTTTAAATGGATATATTGCAGATGAAGTATATATGGAGCAACCAGAAGGCTTCATGGAATCAATTGGATCAGATTATGTGTGTAAGCTCAAGAGAGCTTTATATGGGTTGAAGCAAGCCCCAAGAGCTTGGAATTACTGATTGGTCAAGTTCTTGAATGAATGTGGATTTCAAGCATCAAAGGCAGATAGTAGCTTGCTAGTGAAGGCAAGTGAAAATGGTTACATTTACATGTGCATTTATGTTGATGATATTATTGTTACAGGAACAGATGCTCAAGGAATCAATGAACTTTAAAGACAAATAGAGAAGGAGTTTAAGATAAGTGATTTGGGAAACTTATCTTATTTTCTAGGAATGCAGATTGTGTATACTCAACATGGAGTATATGTTTCACAAGAGAGATACTTGAAGAATCTTCTAGTCAAGTTTAACATGGAAGATTGCAAGACCTCAACTACACCATTGGAGGTAAATCATAAATTAAGCAGGTATGGAGGTGAAGAGTTCAATGACATGAAGAAATATCAGAGTTTGGTAGGTAGTTTAATCTATGCTACCTTGACAAGGCCAGATCTATCATATGCAGTAGGTGTGTTGTCACAATTTATGCATTGTCCAAAGAAGACTCATTGGATTGCAGCCCAAAGGGTACTCAGATATATCAAAGGAACCCTAAGTGAAGGTTTGTATTATGGTTTCACTTCTGACACAAGAATCAAAGTGTTTAGTGATGCAGATTGGGCAGGTGACTCAGATGATAGAAGGTCTACTCATGGGTATCTTTGTTATGTTGCAGATAAGCTAGTTTCTTGGTGTTCAAAGAAGCAACATACAGTTGCTTTATCATCCACAGAAGCTGAGTATAAGGGAATGGTAGAAGCTGCAAAGGAAGTGATATGGTTGAAGACCTTGATGAAAAGTTTTGAGATTGATCATAGTATTCCAATAATTTTTGGAGACAATATGAGTTCTTTGTATTTGGCAGCTAACCCTGTTTTTCATGCCAGGACTAAGCATATAGAGATTCAGTATCATTTCTTGAGGGAAAAGGTACTAGATAAAGAGATTGAAGTGATGTACACTCCAACAAAAGAACAAGTGGCAGATATGATGACAAAGAGCTTGGATGGACCTAAGTTGCAAAGGTTCAAAGACATGGCAAGTATAAAGAAGACAGAGAAAACCTCAATTGATGATTGAGGGGGAGCTGTTGGTGCAAACCAATCACCAATTGAAGGCTTGGAAGATTAAAGGATGAAGGAAGAATCAATTCAAAAAGTTTGGAAGAAGATTACATTCAGAGGATAAGAGAAGTGTACACATATGTACATTAATATAGTCATAGCTGACTTAGATCTTTTGTTTAGTAAGAATCATGTACAAATTTATCTATAAATACTTTGAGAAAAGTCGGGGCAAGTATGAGAGCATACGTGACAATAGTTAGAAGTCAAGAATGAGGAAATTAGATGTCATGAGATAGAGAAAAAGTTAGTTGAGTTAGCTCTCATCACTCAACTGTATTTCTTCTGAGTAATTGAAAATTTTTGCGCCCGATGTTTCTGCGTCTTCTCCGTCTACAGTAGATCAATTGTGAAATGCTTTTGTACAAGTCTAAGTTGAGAGTTGCTTGACCTCTGTACAAAGTTTTAGCTTCCAATTATAATCAGGCTTAGAGAATTAAGTGTAGGAACATTCATATGTGAAGTGTGTTCACAGGTTCCTAAAACAGGCGCAGATTTCGAACTTAATGTTTTGATCATTTCTCCTAGCACAGTTTAAAGTTTTGCATGAGTGAGGGCTTAATCTTTAAGTTGGAAGATAAGCTACTCATGGCTAGAAGCATTTGCTTAAACGGGTTCTATTCAAGGAGAACCAAGTCTTAAAAGTTGCAGGTGTAAAATCGACTGTTTTGAATGACAGTTTCTGGCATAGGTAACTTGTGAAGTTGATTTCTCAAGTTATACTAAAGCTTTTTAAGTAATTCAACTTGGAGGAGATGCGCAATCTCTAGGAGATACTTTGTACAAAGTTTCATCAAAAACTTTACATGTTTGATAGGGTAATGTGGAGAAATAGTGCAGCAGACTTTTCTGTGTTTCATCTTCTTCACAGATTTGTTAATCTTTTGATAGTTAGTAATTGATCCTCTAAATTAGTGAGAGTTTTGACTTACTCTTGGTATAGAGGTGCTCTAATCACAAGAGTAGGTTGTTTTTTGGGATTAACATTCTCCATCACAATCCACACCAGTCAGATGCGAAAGAAAAACAATAACTTCATGATCTGCTACACTCCCAGATAACAGAGAACCTCAAGCTTCGATGCAACCTGGCCCTATTACGGAAACACATGTCTACAACACTCGAGGAAAATAAGCGACTACAGAGAGAGAACGAAGAAAACTTGGAAGCAGCAATGGAGGGTTCACCACAGGAAATCGACCCAGAGAAATTCAAGGCTATCCCATCTGAGAATATGCAAATCGTCTTGGAAACCCATGCCAACCTCCTAGAAGCCCACGCAGCATTAGAAAGAGAAAGAGATGACTTACTAAAGCAACTGGCAACCCAGCAAGAGTCACCAAGCAAAGTCACAACTGAAGTCGACACATCTGAAGAAGTCGCAAAACTCAGAGCAGAATTAGAAGAACTACGAAATAAAGTTCTACAATACGAGCGTCAACCCTCTCCCCTAGCGGAACCACAACCTAAAGACTTAGTGCCAATCCAAGTGGAGGAGATCTTTGAAGACCCATACGTTCCCATGCCAACACCCGGGGGTAAGCAAACCGAAGAAGGAATGGACACCATTGAGATCGAGGCCCCTGAATGGATGCAAAGGTTAGAGAAGGTGGCCACAACCCATGATGAGAGAGTTGCAGTACAGATAGCATCAATGTCTCGATTGGAAGAAGTTGTAATTAAATCAGATTACTTCAGGAACCTCTCCCATCATAGGTGGATTGGCACGTCTGATGATCTGTATGTTCCATTCTGTGTATTAATGGCAGATTATAATGCTGAAATCAAGCAACACACAACAAAAGAACCAACCTCGATGACACAGTTTGCACCGGATGATATCCTTGCAAGTGCCAAGCAAGGGAATATACATCAACCTACTTGGAGGATGCGTCTGCTTGAAACCTACCCTGAGATGAATCGCACGTGGAATAACATGCCTCTATATATCAAGTATAATCCTTGCTACTGACCTGTCTTTCGAAGAAGGTCTTGGCCAGAGTACACAAAAACAGTTTTGACGGTTAAAGGATGTGAAAAGTGGTTAAATTATGTGTACCTAGCACCTCCTAATGGCCAACCCACAGTCAACTACATGATTTCAACCATCCGACATTGGGCAGTCCGGTTCAAGAATGTCCCAGATGTCATGGCACAGATGTGCCTAAAAATTCTTGAGCTCATGCTGATTACATTCAAGACATTTAAGAACATCAAAGAACCTCATCTTTCGGCTATTGGATTTAATGAAGGGAATTAGGACCTTGTCTATGACATGAGCACCATGCCCTCCATTAACGTCGTCTATGCCTGGCATGCCCGTATAAAGTATCTACTTGCTTGCTTCAAACAGACGTTTGAAGAAATGTTTATCACGGGGTTTTGGGAATATCATCCAGAGATATTCATTCCCAGACCATCTCATCTATTACAGTTATTTGCCGTGGAACAAGATCTCCATTCAGAAAAGCTACATAGACCACATCCAGAGGTTCCCGGGCCTGTAGATTGGGATGCCCTACTCACTGACTTGGCCAAAGGATTGCGAATTGCGGAACATCACTTAGCGCAAGACGTTGTGGAGTACTACATCCAACGACCCACCCAACAAGGGTCTGTCAGGGACGACAGACGCGAGAGAGGGGGGGGGTGTTGGCAGTCAAGGAACTGAAGGACTCACAAGACAAGGAAGTCAACGAAGGGAGTCAGAGCGAAGAGAAGGTACAAGCAGATAGAGTAGTCAAAGAAGATCGGGCAAGTAGGCCATTATTTTTTCAGGAAGCTAAAGCATATCAAAGAGGTGGACACATAAGGAGAAGGAGCAAGTAGGGAGCTCGAAGATGTGTATGTCAAATCGTTAGAGGAAATCCCTACAAAAATAGTGATTTTCATCACTAAAAGCCATTGTAAATACCATTTCATATTTTTGTAGCTCCATTTTGTGCAAGCCAAGGAGTCCTTGAGCTTGAGGAGCATTAGAAGTAGCTACCTACCAGTTTTCATAATTTTTAGACTCCATTTGAGCCTTCAAATGGGACCTAGAACCTAATTTTTAACTAGGCCGGACACTAGGTCTGGACACGGCCAAAACCTAGTCAAAAACTATAAATAGAGCTAGAGAGCTCATTTTAGGGGGTTAGCTTGTAAGTGATTTGAACTTGTATGAGCTTTTTGAAAGTAATCTAAAGAACTCCATTGCTTCTCACTCTTTTTCTTGCTTTGTGTGCGCGTGTGTGTGTGTGTATGTGTGTGCATGCTAGTGTGCTTCGCACTCATGCACTTGTGCCTTCACTTGCTCGAGGTCATCATACCATCCTCACGTCTTCCCAGATTGACATTAAAGGAGGCGCTACTCATCACTGAGCTACACCAAATTTTGGTGCTGTTGCCGGGGATCGAGCAATTAGAGGCTCCTGTACAGGCTGTTACTAGGGCACAAGCATTAAAAGAGGATAAACTAGTTGAGCAATTAGAGCCAAGTGAATCACGATAACCTAATAAGAGGAAAACAAGAACATGGAAAGACACCAGGGAGAAAATCAATCATAAGTGTTGCTATTGCGAACACCTCTTTGTGGAAGCAATGGGGCAAACGCGCATTAAGACCAACTAGAATGAAGCTTCAAATGGCTGACGGCCATGTTGAAAGACATCTAGGATTGCTAGAAGCGATAACTCTAACCACTTGTGGTGTAGAGTTTGAGCACACCTTTGCTATATGTGACTTTAAATAAAATAATGTCTATGAGATGATCCTAGGAAGACCCTTCCTACAAAAACTACAAATAGTACACGATTGGGGAACCAACTCTTTGTACGTGCAGCACTTAGGGGTCACAACCAAGGTCAATCTAAAAGACTATACATTTAGAGATGTACCACCCCTTCAGCCGAATCGTATCCACAAAGCGAAAGAAGATTCTAACTTTGTGCATTCTAAAAGTTCACCTGATCCATCCTGGATGCATGAAGATACTCACTTGTGGATGTGCAAGGTTGTGGAGGAAGAGGAAAAATGCCTAAAAGCGAGAGAAGGAACTTCTCCAGGAGAGAGAGTACTTAAAGACATAGCCTATACACCGATGATCTTTCCAGATGAGGAATTTGAGCCTCATGGTTGGGCAAAAATCTTGGCCACCATGGACATTGTTGTCAATGAAGAACAATGGACACCTCATCGTGATGAGGGGGGTATATGTAGATGCATCCAATCATGCAATAGGATGTGTGCTAGCACAACCCACAGGTGAAGGGAATTTAGATTTGCCTATAGCATATGCTAGAAGACAATTAAATGCGGCTGAGCGAAACTATACCACAACGGAAAGAAAAGGTTTATGCATGGTATATGCTGTGAAGATGTTTAGACACTATCTATTGGCCAATAAGTTGAAGTTTTTCACTGATCATCAAGCTTTATTATATTTGGTCAATAAACCTTGCAATATTGGATGCTTAATAAGATGGTTCCTCTTACTAATGGAATACGACTTTGAGGTCCTTGTCAGGAAAGGCAGGACCCACCTTAGGGCCGACCATCTTTCTTGCATCACTTCACAAGAGCCACCACAATGAGTGTCTGATGAACTACCTGACGCTTATTTGTTCAATTTAGAAGTTGTTCCTAAATGGGCAAATAAGTTGGTACCAGTCCTAATCTTTGGACCTACAAATAAGAACGTGAAAACAAACAAAGAAGAAATTGTAAGATCACAAAAATATCAAATATTGGTTGGAAGCATGTACAAGTCTAAAACGTTTAGGAGTGTATTGGCCTAGTATGGAAAAATAAATTCATGAGTGGATCAAGAATTGTCCAATGTGCCAAAAGAGAGCCCCTAGGGAGCATGCGACTCTTTATCACGTATCATTAATTCCAAATTAGAGTGCTCCATTGGTAGAATTCATGAGATCGGGAACATTACCCTATGAGGGTAGTCTAGCAAGGAAACAAAGCATGGAGCAAGAAGCTCAAGACTACACCCTAATAGGAGATAACCTATACCGAAGAGGCAAAGATGGTTACTTAAGATTGTGCATTCACAAATCAGACTATTCGAAAATCTTGGAAACTACCCATAGCAGTGCAGTGTTGCAAGCAGACATTTTGGTCCTGATCAAGTAATTAAGACTATTCTAGTCTCAGGACTTTAGTGGCCCACTCTTCATATGGATACACATACCTATGTGAAGAAATACGACACGTGCCAACGTGCACAATATCTGATTAAAAAAGATGAGATGCTTTTTAGACCCATGATGGGAGGACGTGCATTTTCAAAGTGGGGTATAGACTTTGTAGGTCCTATCAACCCCCCAGCTAGAAACTCCCATGTAGAGTACATTATTGTAGCCACAGATTACCTCACAAAGTGGGTGGAAGTAAAAGACACAACCAAGAATGATGCTCAAATGACGGCTAAGTTCTTATTCGAGAATGTGTTCACCAGATATGGGTTACCAATAGACTTAGTAAGTGATACAGGCACTCACTTCTTGAACGAAGTCATTGAAAACCTTCTCCAAGAATTCTTGGTGATACATAAGAATTCTACCCACTATCATCCAGAAGCTAACGGACAAGCCGAGAGCACAAATAAGATCCTGTGTAATGTATTCACAAAACTGGTAAATAATAAATGCTCTGATTGGGACAAACAACTTCATCATGCTGTTTGGGCTTATCGAGTTGCCTACAAAATGGTACTCAATGCCATCCCATTTTAGATGGTCTTCGGACAAAATGTTGTGCTACGATTGAACTTCCTAATTCTAGCTTTAAGAGTAGCACAAGAGCATGAGTGGAATGGACATGAATTGGCATCTAGGATCTTTGATCTAGAACGCTTAGGTGAGACAAGGCTATGAGTGGCCGCAGGCATCTATGCTGCAAAGAAAAGATTAAAGGCATACTTTGATGCACACATCAAGGATAAAGTATTGAAAGAAGGAGACCTAGTGTTGGTTTATACACCAAAGTAGCATGCGCGAAAACTAGAAAAAAGAGGAGATGGACCCATGATCATTAATAGAATTTCCACTAGTCGTGCGGTTCAATTGGCCACTCTAGAAGGTGACATCTTGCCAAATTATATTAGTGGATGTAGAGTCAAGCTATATCAAGAATCTCTAATAGAGGATATGCTAATGAGACTCAACATTGCTAAAAAGAGAAAAGAAGAGTAGTTAAAGGAGAGAGAAGAATCATAGGTAGAGGCTAGAGAGCACAGTAGGCGAAATAAGTTAAGGCGATTAGGCCTAGATGTCAATCCAACAGCCCCAGGATATCACATGGCCATGTGCCAAACATCGGATGTACTTGCTTCTCGAATAATCAACCGATGTCCCTTTGTGACGATAGAAGTAGGACAAGGCAAGACTGTAAGGACTGTGAGAGCATTGATTGACTCAGGTGTAGCAATTAGTGTAGTAAGACTTTCATACTGCCAAGACCTGCAATTGAACATCAATACCATCGAAGCCTATCGCATAGGATGGGGGGGATGGAAACCCCTTGTTTGGGTGAGGTGGAACTTCCCATCTACCTTCAAGTTGTTCCAATGAAAGATGCTAGCATATCATGATGAGGACCTTACAGAGCCTCATCATGAGGAACTAGTGTAGTTAGACTTTCATACTGCCAAGACCTGCAATTGACCATCAATACCATCGAAGCCTATCTCATAGGATGGGGAGGATGGAAACCCCTTGTTTGGGTGAGGTGGAACTTCCCATCTACCTTCAAGATGTTCCAATGAAAGTCCAAATGCTAGCATATCATGATGAGGACCTTACAGAGCCACTTGTCTTGGTTCAAGATTGGATTCACAACCATGCAGTTAAATTGCACCTAAGAAGCGAATTTCTTCAAGTTTGGGTACAAGAACAATGCATTACATTAGAATTAGAGAATTGCATGCTCAGAAATCTAGATGTCACACATTCTCTTAGTTCTTCTAGCACTAATCATAGCAAAAAAGATGTTGTATGTGTCAAAAGATCTATGTTCCAGAAGAACTCAATCATGGAAGAACTGGCAAGCAGACTCCTCCTCTTGTGCAAAGACTAATGCCATCCTAACAACTCAACCAAAAAGGCAAGAAAAACCATACATGACAACTGCTATATCAAATAGACAAAGAGATTTCAAGAAGAAAGCAGTTATGAGCATGAAGCAGATTTGGGTACAAAAGGGAGAGCAATCACTAGCGTTGCCACAAAAATTTCCATCCAGGCAAGCTAGCCATGCCCAAAGATGCACGAAGCAACTAGGAAAAGCTCACACACAAGGTCTCTGACAAATTTGGGTACCAAAAAAAATAGCTGCAGCTCAACAAGGGCACAAAGAACTCTTACATGCACAAAGGCCTAGGCTCCCCACCATGCAAAAGGTCTCAAAAGAGAAGCCAAAGAGAGAAAAGTGTAAGAACCGAGCACAAAGACCAAAAGAAGATGAAAGCAACTCTTTGACAATAGTAAGAAGACAAGCAACAAGGATATGGGTTTGGAAGCCAAAAACATCAATAGCACTCACAAAACCAAAGAGCCAACCATGAGGAATAAAAAATTCAAGCAACCATCCAAAGATGAAGAAGCCAAAGTTGATCTCTACACAGCCGAACACTATTTTCAAACAAATCCCTAAAGGGAGGGATGGTCAATTGTCATTTAAAAATCACTGATCACATCATTTCCAAATCCACTCGCTACCTCCAACAAAGACCGCATCAATGTCCACCAGCAACAGTGAAAGCCTCGACATGCAACAACCATGTGCCATTGGCATAACCTTGACTTTTGCACCATTCACGTCATGCATGTCCAAATTATGCATTAATATAGGGCCACATACATTACATGGTCGTGCATAGACACCATTGAGAAATCCCAAGCACATAAAACACACTTGACATATGTAAAATATTTTATTGATACTAACCTCTTTCTTCTTGTTTTATACCATTGCAAAAAAAGGGGAGAAAGAAGAAAAAAAAGGTAAAGGACAGAACCAGGCACTTGAAAGACATCCATCAACACTGAAAGGCATATGAATAGTCAATCAACATGATGGGAGTACAACACGAGGAGGTGAACATCAATGGGCCTTTCACCATGGTAAGAATTGCCTACTTGGGCAACACCACAACCATGATAGATTAGAAAACCTCTTCGTCTGCATACCCTTGCGAAATTAGCTCAAGACCCAATTTCTTGCACCATTCTTCTTCGAATGCATTCCCCAAGTATGCATGCATAGGGATACATTAAAAGGCCGTGCACAAGGCACAAATGTTTTTCACCCATGCACTAATGCACTTACCCATCATTCATTATGGGTTCCAAGTACTTGGCATGAAAACTATGAAAGGCATGTTTGAAAGATCAAGCGAACATCAAGGTTACAACATCAATACTTACAACAATTCAAAGCCCACAATTGCTCAAAGTCAACATTGACAACCTCTTCTCAACAGCTCACAAATTTGGAAAGCTCACAAATCCACCATCAAGCTGGAATACAAGGAAAAACTACATACAAAGGGACTACAACTTGCAAAGGATAGTAGAGGCAACATGAAGAACAGGACAATAGACCCTATTACATGGACACTACCTCTCAATTACTACATGGAACAACCACTCCAACAAGGGTCTGGCAGTGACAACAGACTTGAGGGGGGGAGTGTGCAAGCTCAAGGTCAAGGACAAAGCATAGAAGCATATCAAAGAAGTGGACATAGAAGAAGAGAGAGCATGTAGGGAGCTCCAAGAAGCACATGTCAATTTTCAGAAGAATTCCCTATAAAATAGTGATTTTATCACTAAAAACCATTGTAAATACCATTTTCGATTTTTGGCAACTCCATTTTGTTCAAGCCAAGGAGTCCTTGAGCTTGAGGAGTATTAGAAGTATCATCCTACCAATTTTTCATAATTTTTAGACTCCATTTGAGCCTCCAAATAAGCTCTCAAACCTAATTTTTAACTAGGCGAGACACTAGGTCTGGATAAGTCCAAAACCACTCAAAAAACTATAAAAAGAGCTAGAGAGCTCATATTTGGGGTTAACTTGTTCTAGATTTGAGATTTGTAAGAGAGTTCTTTTTTCATCGAAGATTTCCATTGTTCCACTCTTTGCTCTTACCTTGTGCACGTGTGTGTGTATGTGTGTGCATGCTTGTGTGCTTTCACTCACACACTTGTGCCTTCACTTGCTCACGGTCTTCATACCAGTCCTCATGTCTCCACGGATTGACATTTATGAGGTGAATCTCTTCGCTTTGGTACTTCCCATTGTGCTAGAGTGACACATAGCTTCTTTCCATTCTTCCTTCTTGTTGGATTCTTCAAATGAAGAAGACTCCTCTGTCATAGAATCTTTAGCCATGTATATAGAATGCTTGGTGACTAGTGATGTGTCATAGTCATACCTTATGGGTTTCTTGCTCTCCCTTTGAGATCTTCTAAGTGCTGATTGGATGACTCTAGAATTTCTTCCAATTGTTTGAATTCTATCTTGCCCTTGGACTTACAAGCTTTGAAATCAATGTGTTCTTCATCTTCAAAGTTGACATCTTCTGATATTTGTGGTTCTTCTTGAGTCATAGTTGGAAAATCACGTTCCAAGTCATAGGGTAACTTTATTTTCCTATAATCATCTTCAAACTAGGAGTTATTTTCATCAAACACCACAACCCTACTAAATGTAAACCCTTTGTTAGAGGGATTATACAACCTATATCCTTTTCGAGTTTGCTCATAGCTAATGAGTATACATCTTTCAACTCTTGGATCAAGCTTTCCTCTAATCTGTGAGGCTATATGTGCATAAGCAATGCACCCAAAGAGATTACAGTGATCTAGGGAAGGTCTCCTATCATTCCATGCCTCATAAGGTGTCATTCCATCCACGGACTTGGATGGAAGCCTATTAATTAGGTATGTGGCTCTAGAAACAACCTCTACCCATAAGTAATTTGGAAGTTTCTTTTCATTCAACATTGATCTTGTATCCTTTACTATTAGTCTATTTCTTCTCTCTACCACTCCATTCTCTTCTAGAGTGTACCTTGTTGTAACCTCTTTCTTTATGCCTTTGTCCTATAAGAATGAGTCAAATTCATGTGAGAAATACTCACCACCTCCATCAGACCTCAGCCTCTTCAAGCTTCTACCTGTTTGATTCTCAATCAATGCCAAATAATTCTTGAAACAAGTGAATACCATCTTTATGCTTCATAAAGTAAAGTATTGCCCATCTACTATAGTCATCCATGAATGAAACATAGTACATTGATCCTAATATTGATAGCTCTCTAATCGGACCCCACACATCTATGTGCACAAGCTCCAAGTATTCTTCATACATGTATCCTCTTCCGTTGAATGGTTGCATGTGTGCTTTTCCAAATTGGCATGCTCCACATTCGTAAATCATGTGCTGCTTAGATACATTTGGAATTCCAAGCACACTTTGATCCCTGCATATTTGCTTTAGTGTCCTGTCACCTATATGACCTAGTCTCTTGTGCCATATCTCTAATTTAGATAGGGTTTGATCTTTGTAATTGATGAGAGCAATATTCCTTGTATCATTAACTTCAAATGTAAAGAGTCTACCAAATTTCTCACCTTTTGCAATTCTCTTGAAGTCTTGTTGAGGTTCCTCCGCCTATGCTCCATGTCTTGTGAATCTAACCTATAGCCCTTCTCAAGAATTTTCCCAACATTAATTAGGTTTTTCCTTATGGTTGGTACATATAATACCTTACTTAAGAGGTTCATGTTACTGTCAAATGTTTTAACATTTCCAATCTTCTTTACAAAGTGCCTAGTGTCATCACATGTCTCAACTTCATGCTTCCCTTTACATTCTTCAAGGTCAAACAATAATGCTACATTTCCAGCCACATGATTGGAACAACCAAAATCAATATACAATAGGTACTCATCATCTTTACCTTTCTTGGTTGTCATATTCATGAGTAGTAGGGAATCCTCTTGATCATCTGTATAGTTTTTGTAGTCTTGTCTACCTCTGAAGCCACCTCGATAGTTGTTGTTGTTGCTTTGGTTGTAATTGTGGTGGTAGTTTCTTCCTCCATTATTGAACCTGCCTTTGGATTGTCCATAGCCTCTTCTATGGAAGCCTCTTCCTCTCTCATTCATGGTGTTCTTGAAGCACTCATCTGTGGTATGATTGGTCAAGCCACAAATGTTGCAAGGTGAAGAGTTGTATGGTCTCCGCTGCCTTGCTTTCGTCCCTTGCCCCTTCCTCTAGTACCTCTTCCTCTACCTATGAAATTCACTTGAAAGATATTGCCACTTCTTCATTCCTTTTACCTTCACCTTTATCTTTACCCTTACTTTTATCTGTGTAAAGGGCAGAAGATTGATTACCTCTAGGATTATCTCCATTCTTGTTGAGCTTTTTCTCATTTGTGAAGGGTTGACCCATCAATGTGTTGAGGTCACGTATCTACATGTCCATATATAGGTCCATTGTTGTGGTAAAAAACTCCCATTTATCATAAGCTTTAATGCCATTTATGATCTGCCTTACTATCTACTCCTCTTCTATTTCTTCTCCTATACTCCCAAGTTGATAAGCTACATGCTTCATCTTGGTCACATAGTCAGCTACACTTTGCTTTGGTTGCTTCTTCAAGGTTGTGAACTCCATCCAAAGCTGATTCTTCCTAGCCGTTGTATTTGATGAGAAGTAAAAAGAGAGTACTTCCCAAGTCTCTTGGGAGGTCTTGAAATTCCTAATGTGAGATAATTAGAAATCAATTATTGACTTAATCATATAAGACCTGGCTAGAGCATCCTTTGCACACCATGTACCTAGTCTTTCTTGCTCCTCTCTTGTAGGTTGATGTTTGCTTCTAAATAATGGCATTTCTTCATCTCCAAAGATGTATCCATACAAGATTCTTCCTTGGAGGTAAGCTTTCATCCTTAGGGACCATGCTGGATAGTTGCCCCTATCCAATTTGTCAATGAATGATGGAAATCCATCTCCCATTTTTCTTTGATGTTGCTCTAACACCACCATTGGAGGAGATGGTGGACACTTTCTAGAAATGAGATGGTGTTGCAAACTCCTGCTTCACACCGGCCAAAATTGCATTGAGGAGTGCAAAGTATACTTTTTAAGACTTCCAAGAAGCACAAATAGGCACCCTATTACTTTGGAGTATGATCCTCAAATCACTGGATCAAAGTAGATGAATAGGAGTTTGAACTATGAACCAAAACTTGTTATTTTGGTCATCACACCTCCTCAAAGAATTGAGCACTACTCCCTCTTTGCTAGAAATTGAATAAAATGCTTTTGGGAATATCCAACTAACTAGGATAACTAATGTTTGCAAGTTTTTAGCTTAAAATGATAGAATATACTCAGAGAATGATGCTTAGAAAGTGAAAAATGTATCCCGATATTTTTGGGCTTCAACAATATGCAGACCAGAGAGCAATGTTTTGAAGGTATCTTCAGATTGGCTAAGGAAATGGTAATGAACCTTTAAAGCAAGAAAATAAATAGTATGCTGAATCCATACCAACTTAAATCACATCAAATGATCAAGTATACACTAAGAACCAAGTCAGAGAAGCTCACTGTTCTCTGTGATACATGACAGAGAAGAGGAATTGAGATATGATCAACATGTATTTACTAATGCACATAGATTACAATGGGATTGGCAATTAAACATTGCACAATGTGAGCACAAAGTTGGAGCTATGGTATGAGCTCAGCATCAACAAAAGATCCTTTTAAAAACTCTTCTAATCGAGATCATCATCACGCGATGCTTTGAGTCTCCTTTTATAGCTGAAGTTGGAGCCTTTTTTGAATTTGAAAGTTAAATCCTCTACCAAAAAGTGCCTCTAGATTTTATAAGCTCAATCTTTATCTAATTCACCAATTGATTAGTTAAAAGATTCTTCTTAGCAACTCATGATTATAAATGATTCCTTTTATGCACTTTTACAATGAGTAAAAGTCAAAGATTTACAAGAGGTTGTTCATGTTCTAACACATGAATATACATGTGAACCATGGGATAAATGATCAAGCATTTAGCCTTGGAGTAAATTGCACCAATAAGTGAGCATATGAATGAAGGTGATTCTATGGACAGTTTTCTAACAAAGACCAAAGACTTGAATGAACAATTGATTTCTACTGATGAAGTTATACCAGATAGCTCACTTGTGCAAACCGTTCTAAATGGTCTTCCTTATTCATACCCAAGTTTTGCGTCTACTCTTTGTTTGATGATGAAAACCAATCCAAATGGCTTGACATTTGAGGAGTTAGTCTCTATTCTATTGCAAGAAGATCAGTCTAGGCAGAACATGTCCATTATGCATGTTGCAGATCAAGCTTTCTTGGCTACTTAGAAGGGCAAAGGTAAATGGAGCTCATCTATTAGAAAGCATAAATCTACAAATGTTGCACATTTGAAGAAGTAAGACAAAGATGAGAAGAAATCAAAAAAGAAAAAATTTTTTTGTAAGTAATGTAAAGGAAACGATCATATCATAAAGAACTATCCAAAACCGGCTTCAAAGGGGGCAAAGAGAAAAGAGGCTGGAATGGTTGTTGTAGAGGCCTCTACACCAAAAAGAGAGTTTGCAAATCTTGAGTAGAATGAAGAATGAGTGTTTACTACTGTTTTTAGTTTTGAACCATCTTCCTAGGAGCAGTGTATGTCTATAGTAGACTTAGATCTTTGGTATTTTGATAGTGGGACAACCAAACATATTACCTTGCAACACAGTTTCTCCACTTCACTTGAGCCCACCCCTACAGTGAATACTGTCACATGCACCAACAACTCCTCTTATCCTATCATGGGACTTGGTAAGATCATTCTGACTACTACTGATTGTAGTTCTTTCACTTTTCCGGATTCTTTATTTGTGCCACGTATCAAGAAAAATCTATTATTAGTTTTTGCATTAGCTAAGATTGGCTTGGTTGTGAACATGTTTTATGATAGATGTACAATTCATGATCTATCAAATGGAGACATGATTATTGCTCCTAGCATTTTATGTCGTGGGGTGTATAAGCTCATAGACTATGAAAAATCTATGAATGATTCAGCATGTGTTGTACATGATTCTCAAGCTATGCAAAGCTTTGGCATGCACACTTTGGTCATTTGATTTTTGCTAGTTTGCTATGCCTATAGAAATATGAAATGATGTCCTCTTTGCCCAAACTTGAGGCACGTAGAAAACAAGTTTGTGAAGGCTGTATTTTGTGCAAAATGCAGCCTTCCTCCTCTCCAAAAGATGGTTCAGTTTGAGCTAGTCAAAAATTGAAGCTTGTTCACAATGATGTCTATGGTCCTATGCAGGAACCATCTTTTGGAAACTATCTCTACTTTGTGACTTTCATTGATGATTTTTCTAGGCATGCATGGGTATCTCCATTGAAAGCAAAGTCCGATGTGTTTGCATGATTCAAAGAGTTTTTGATTTTGGCTGAAAATATGTGAGCATTTAAAATTGGCACCCTCTATTCTAATCGAGGGGGGAATATATGTCTTCAACCTTTAATGCAATTCTGGCTGAATGTGGGATAAAACATCAGTGTATAGTGTTGTATACACCTCAACAGAATGGAGCTATTGAACAAGAAAACAATCACTCATGGAGATGGCGAGGTCAAGAGTCAAGCTTTACCACATAGTTTCTAGCTTGAGGTTGGCATGTGTGTAGCATATGTACTTAATAGGTGTCCCACTGAAGCACTATAGTCTCTCACTCCATATGAGGCTTGGCATGGTTGAAATCCATCTCTTGCACATCTGCATGTTTTTGGTTGTCTAGCATATGCATTAGTGCCTGAACAACAACGCAGGAAATTGGATGGTAAAGTAGTAAAATTTATTTTTGTTGGGTACAATTTTTAAAGCAAAGGCTATCGTCTGTATCATCCACAGATAGATTTTGGTTAGCCGTGATGTTGTTTTTGTGGAAGATTCTATTTAGCCTTTACTTTCATGTACAAAGGAGACATTTGTTAGCTCCAAAGACATGTATGATACTTTGCTGCCTCTTTTTACGGGTGGACAATCTAGTGCTAGTTCTATTGAGGCAACTTCTCAAACTTTACAAGTTTCATGTGATGATGCAGATCATTACATTTCTAATGCAGATTTGCATGGTGCACTTGTTTCTAATATTGATGAGGCAAAAACTATGCCAAATTCGCTAGTGCAAACTTTACGTGACAACAAATTAGATGCATCTCTATCGTACTGTACTCGTTCAAGCTCTCATAGTGCCTCTTTTGCATTAGATTTCTATGCTATGGCTACCTCTAGTCTATGTGATGAGACTCAGCTTGTTTCATTTGATGAAGCACAAAATTCTGAACATTGGATGGCTGCAATGCAATTTGAATATGATGCTATCATGAAAAATGCTACTTGGGCTTTATGTGACTTGCATCTTAGCAAGAAGGCCATTGGCACTAAGTGGGTGTACAAGTTCAAACATAAACCTGATGGAACATTTGACAAGTATAAGGCTAGGCTTGTTGCAAAGGGTTATGCATAGGAAAGAGGCATTGATTTTGATGAAACCTTTGCACCTACATGTTAAATCAGTATTGTTCATAGCATCTGTGGAGTTGTAGCTCATCATGGTTGGAATGTACATTAGTTGGACATTAAAATAGCATTTCTAAATGGTGACTTTCATGAATAAGTGTATGTTTTTTAGCCTTATGGATTTGTGCAGGAAGAGCATGAAAATTAGGTGTGCAATTTAAAGAAGGCATTATATGGTTTAAAGCAAGCACCACGTGCTTGATATGAAAAGATACATGCTTATCTGATTGCACATGGTTTTGTGAACAATCTAACTAAAAGCATCTTATATGTTAAGCATGCAAATGATGTGGTTCTAATAATTTTGGTGTATGTTGATGACATGCTACTCACTGGTCCTCATGAGAAGCATATTGCTAATTTTAAGGCTGATTTACATGCCTCATTTGAGATGTCTGATTTGGGGCATTTGCATCATTATTTGGGCATTTAGTTTATACAGGTTGATGGGGGAATAGCTTTGTGGGTCAAATGAAATATATTGACACATTATTGCAGTGTTTTGGCCTTGAAGACTATAAACCTATTGCCACTCCTATGGAGATAGGTTTATGATTGAGTCTTCATGATGTTGGAGATGCATTTGATGTTGTTCTCTATCAGCAAGCACTTGGATGCTTCATTTACTTATGCATTACTTGGCCAGATATTTAGTTTGCTATGTCATAGATTAGCAGGTTTATGCATTGCCCAGAAGTCAAGCATTGGCAAGCAATTAAGCACATCTTCACTACTTGAGTGGTACTTGGCTACTTGGATTGTTTTATCCCAAGGGGGGGATCACTATCACCAGATTTACATGCTTTTTTTGACTCTGATTAGGCTAGTTGCTATGACGCTCCTGTGTCCACTAGTGGTTTTTGCTTCATGCTTGGTAGCTCATGCATATCTTGGCTGAGCAAGAAGGAGCCTACTATAGCCACTTCTAGTTGTGAGGCTGATTATAGGGTAGCTTTCACAATGATTATTGAGTGTGTGTGGCTCAGATGCCTTATGACTGATTTGGGTGTTGGTTAGTCTTCTGCCATCACCATCTTCACTAAAATTCAGAGCACATTAGCAATTGTGAGGAACCATGTGTTCCATGCTCATACTAAGCACATTGAGGTGCATTATCATTCTGTCAGGGAGAGGTTCTCGACTGGAGAGACCAGCTTGACATATGTGCCCACACACAAGAACATTGTAGACCTTTTCATGAAGGCTCTTCGTAGGGAGAAGTTTGAAGCTTTCTGCAAAGCGTTGGGCTTACTTCCTTTTGTGGATTGATTCCACATAGCTTGGCACTTACACATGAGTGCAAGCACCTTGTTCACCACATCACTTCTAGGGGAGATTTGTTGATATATTTAGGTAGTGATGTGTGTGATCACACTAGGACCATCGGGGCACTTTTCCCTCTTTAGGAGGTTTTTTCCCCCAGCTTGTATATACACCTATAGCCCTAATGGGTTATTTATCTTTGTACATTCTAGTGGTGATAAATTCAGTATTGTGTGTTGTGCTCCAAGCTTCTTCTTCTTCCTCTTCTTCTATCTATTGTTTGCATGCTTCCGTAGATGTCTAACTCCAACAAAAATCTAGCAGGGAAGCTATGAACTTCCTTTCCCGCAACATGCACCAATAAATATTCAGTGATTGGAAGGGGATAGCTATCTCTTATTGTAGAGGCATTAACGTTTTTAAGGTTGATACACACCTGCAATCTCTCGTTCTTCTTGGGCACCACTATAATGGGGCACACCCATTCAATATTCTCAATCTCATAGATAAATCTAGCTTCAATCATCCTATCAATTTCTTTTTTTATTTTGACTGCATAAGTTTCGTTATATGTGTAGGGATTATGTTTGGTGGGCTTGGCATCGACTGTCATGGGGATCATATGAGAACATATTTCCAAATCTATCCCCTTCAGGTCTCTATAGTCCATGCAAACACATCCCTATATTCCCTCAATAAAGCTTCAAACTCTTCTTTTTCTTCTTCTTCTTCTTCTTCTGCACTTAGGTCTTCTCTTATCTAAGTACATTGCTCTTCCTTCTCTTCAATGGTTACTACAATTTTTTTGGTCTTTTCTTTTTATCATACACTTCTTCTGTGATGGCCTCTCTCTTATACATTCATACCAAACCTTTCCTGTCTTCAACTTCATATTTCTTGAAGTTTTTAGATACTTCAAACAATGATTCCTCCTCTTCTTGTTTCACTGCCTTTCTTTTTTGTTTCTTTTGATTTCCTTCAATTTCCTCCTTTGAGTTTACAGTTTTAACACTTGTGAGAGGTTCTTCGTATTTTTAGGTAAATACTCCTACATTCTCTAGATAGTGATCCTCTAAATCAAAGCAACTATCCATCACAATGGACTCTAAATCCTCATCGTCCTCTTCTTCTTCTATGACCTCATTAGAGTGACACTCTTCTAGCAAGGGTTCACACATGAACAAAGAGATATCATAAACTTTCTCATCACAATGAGGTGTCCACTGTTGTTCATTAAGAGCAATGTCCATGGTGGCTAAGATTTTTGCCTAACCATGAGGCTCAAATTCCTCATCTGGCAAGATCATCGGTGTGTAGGCTGGGTCCCTAATTGGTCTAGCTCCTTGACAAGTTCCTTCTTCTCTTGCTTTTAGGTGTCTTTCCTCTTCCTCTACGACCTTTCACATCCAAAGGTGAGTATCTTCATGCATACAAGATGGATCAGAAGAGCTGATAGAATGCATAGAGATTGAATCTTCTTGCACCTTGTGGATAGGATTCCATTCTAGGGGTAGTAGATCTCTGATGGTATAATCCTTTAGATTGACTTTTGTTGTGAGCCCTAAGTGTTGCAAGTACAAGGATTTGGTCCCAATCTTGTACTATTTGCAATTGCCATAGGAAGGGTCTTCCTAAGATCATTTCATATACACTATTTTTGCCAAAGTCACATATAGCAAAGGAGTGTTCAAACTCTACACCATGCCTAGTTAGCGTCATCCCTTCTAGCAATCCTAGAGGTCTTTCAACATGGACGTTACCCATTTGAAGCTTCATTCTAGTTGGTCTTAATGCGGGTTTTGCCCATTGCTTCCACTACGAGGTGGTCAGAATTGCAACACTAGCACTTGAATCTAAGATAGCTTTGGTTATTTATCCTTGATAGGTGATTGGAAGATAAGTATTACCTTCTTCACCTTCACTCATCTCTATCTTTTCTAGGGTTGTGTCTCCTATCTTTGTAGGGGTATCTCTGGTACTTTTTGCTTAGAGCCTGCTTTTGACATATTGGAACCAAGTTCAGGAACCTAATTCACCACATGTTTCCACAACTTGAGGCTTTACTTTGAGCAGCTCTTCTAAGGTGAGACGACACAGCACCATAGTGTTCCTCACAACTTCAATGTTTCTTGGAACCACTAAGTCCTCATTTCTTATCAGTATTGTGGGAGCTCTGATATGAAGAGATTATGATTTCCATGGGTGTGTCAATTGTGGAAACTCTTGTAGAAAATCAGATTCAAAATCTAATCTTTCCTCTTCTTGTTGCTCTACTTGGTCTCCATAAATAGATGGAATGTCTTGGGGAAATTGAACACAAAATTCATCGATTTAAGGAATAGGAGGGGGATTACCCTTCTCTTTGGCCCATTTTTCTTCTTGTATTTCCCACAAGAACTCTTTAGAGTACTCTTGAATTGAAAGAGGTGTTCCAACATCCATGGAATCAATAACATAAACTTTCTTTGGTGGTGATTTTTCTCTTTCAACCATTGGTTGAGCTTCTGGAGGTAAAAAAACCTATGGCTTGTTTACTAACTGCTCTAATCTTTCTAATAAGACCTGGAAATGCAAACCCAATTTGATGGAACTTGTTTGATTGAACAATTGATTAGTCTCGAGCATAGCTTAAGCTAGTTCTACCGTTTTCATGCATATTTTTGCTTGTTCAATCTTTAAATCTACTCTAGGGTAAGTCTTGTCTGGGTTTGCAGCTATTGAACCTTCTTGAAGGTGAGCTTGGTAGGCCTTGAACATCATGTCCAAGCCTTCTAGGGTTGGATCTACAAGAACAGACCCTGGTTGTGGTCTATTTACAATTAGTGATGAGTGAGATGAAGTGGAGTGGATGGATTTTCAGCATGCAAGGGGTTTTTAGATGCAATGTCTTCTATTTTGATTTTTGCATCTCTTAGGCTTTCTTCTAGTTCAGATAGCCTTTTAGCCCACTTACGATTGGCCTTTTCTTTGGTATCCTTCCATGTTCTTGTTTTCCTCTTACTAGGCTCTCCTGATTCACTTGACTCTGATTGTTCAGCTCATTTAGCCTATTTTAAGGCTTATGCCCTAGTGACAGTATGTATAGGAGCCACATTAGCGCTAATTGAACTTGAATCCACCACTAAGTCTACAACATTAATTGGTGTTACCTTGGGTGCACTAGAGGGGTTCCTTGGATAATCTCTCTAGAGATGTTGTCTGCCATAATCAAGACAAAAGCCTTGTATTGTGATGTTATGTCCTGGTCTTGGAGCCCATGGGTGGGGACATTCACAAATGAAATGGTCGCCATGACATAAAACATCATCCTCTAGGGGCTTGTGGTCTTACTTGTCTCAATTGGGGCCTCCGGTTAGGATTTGTATACATGAAATTGGAGTATTTTGGCTCCCAATTCGGTTCCATAGGTGATGCCTCATATTGATATGGATGTCTCACTATGCTTGAGTGGCTTTGTGTAAGACGCTTGTGGACTATCTTCATGGGTGTAGTCAGAACTCTAAGCATTAGGGTCAGTTTCTAAGACTAAAGGGGTCATCAACACCAATGCTCTATTAGGATTCTTCCTTGCCACTGCATATTTTACTAGAATCACATTGGAAGGAGGTGGCAATTGGTTTCCTAGGATTGGTTGTGTCCGAAAATATGGCTGTTGGTATTGGTTCTGATACCTACCCTCTTGATATGGTTGCGGATAAGTTTTTCTGATAGCGTGCCTATTGTACGGACAATCTTGAGCCGTATGGTTCATGTATTTTCTCTCAATAGTGCAATAAGGAGCATTTAGTTCTCTCATGTTCTCGTTTTGCAATGGGCATACATTAGTGATGTGGTCACCTCTGCAAGTATAACATCACTTCAACAAGGTGACCCTTCGTGTTTGTCTATTCTAAACTCCTAGCTTCTTGGCAACCTGCTCAGCTATCTCATCTATCTTAGTGGAGGTTCTAGAAGTGTGACTAGTCGAACTGTCAAAATCCTTATAGAGTTTGGACAATTCTAACTCCTCACCCAAGTTTTCTTCTATGTCAATACACATTCTCAAGCATTGATCTAGTATGATTGGCTCTTTGAGATATATATATGATCTAAGTTTCCTTCTTAGAAGTCCATCTAAAAATAGGGAAACTTGTTTTTCTTGTGTAGGTAATTCACGTGTTGGAAATTTTTCCACATATTGTTTAAATCTGCATCCTGCTAGCTGAACTATTTATTGGGGTCTTTGCTTGACGTTGTGGATCAAGGATGATGTGTTATGCCTGATGCCACTCTTGGGAAATTCTACGATCAATGCTTCTAGCAATTGACCTATATCTTGGTATTTGCGACTATTTAGAGGTTGAAACCAAGCTAAGGCAATACCCTTGAGTGTCAAACCAAATGCCTCAAACTGAGTGAACAAGTCATCGACCTGTTCAGCTCTTAACACTTGTTTGAACTCAACCACATGATCATAAGGGTCTCCTAACCCATCAAAGTAGTTTTTTATTGTCTTGACTACTTGAGATGGTCTAAGGGTTCTTGGGTACTCTCGAGGTCTAGGAAATGAAAAATCATGTTCATCTCTTTGATGCCTTCATGCTCTATGTCTCCCTCTTTCAGGTCTTTCACTTTCAAATCTTGATCTATCTCTATCCATTGTGTGTGTAAAGCTAACCTCAGGTCTCTCTCTATTTCTTTCCCTCTGGGTTTCATGAGCCTAGGATGATCCTACACCTTGGATGCCATGGGACACATTAGTTCGCTCTGCCAAGTGCAGGCATGCTTGTCATGCTCTCTTACCAAGAACATTCTCTCTGACGTGTTATCCAGATAGACAACTTTGCCTACTATTTTAGGATCTTTGAGCTCATAGATGGTGACTCCGCTTATTTTGCTAAGTTGATCAGCTTGAATCTCCATAAAGCTTCCTCTGTTTCTCTATTCAAGAATAGTTCTATGCTTTTGTTGTCCTAGGGAATCCATTGTGCAGTAATTACCTTAATCAAACATTTCCAAAGTCATATGTCCTGTTTGGTAAGCTGGTAACCATGTACATGGTTCCTTGCTTATCAATGTAAGAATCATCTTCAAACTTGACCATTGGATGTTCAAGTCCAAAGGGTTGATCAAGATTTTTGAGTTGGACAACTGATCACCTCAGACCATCCTCATAGATGCATGCACCTAATTAGTTAGTCCTTATATATTCCAATTGTGTCTTATAGGGACCTTCTGGTGTCTGTAAATAGATAGTGCTTGAGCTACCTATAGGTCTCTCCATGCTAAAAGACATTTTTGAATCACTTGTGTATGAACTTAGCAAGTAGGGAGAACCACTAAGTTGTTGTGCCCACAACCTAGTTGTATGGTTGATACTAGCCTTAGAAGATCTCGTGCTTTGTCTATCATGACCTAGATATCTACCTAATCTAAGGTTCATAAGCCTTATCTACTAGTCCCAATTTTCCCCTTATGTTGCTCAAAATCCTTTAAGGCTCCCTTGGCTTCCTAATCCCACTTGAAAGTAAACTTCAAATTAGCCTATCCTTTAAAGCCCAAAAAAATGGATTTTGGATGAAAATGCAATGTCAAATCAAGCTCTTGGGGGTCAAAAGAGGCAAACAAGGTCTCTCTGGGGATCGAAGACACCTGAATTGCTTAAAAAAATTACCCAAATTAACTCCAAAATTGCACCATACACGATACCTATCTCTTCACATGATACATGATACTTCAAGGAAAATGATACACAATACCTGAGCTATACAATACATGATACTTTGGCTTGGACAATACATGATACTTTGGCTTGGACAATACATGATACTAGATCTCACGATATGATACTTGAGGCTACCATGATACATGATACTTATGAAGTACCAGTGGTGCACAATATGACTCTCCATGATACACGATACTTAGTGAAGTGATGATCTAGGATACATAGGATATACGATACGATACCTTATTTGAGCACGATACGCGATACTTGGGAAAGATCGTGATATGCAACCCAGTGATACACGATACACAATACTCAACTCGATGATACAGGATACATGTGAGGTATCGTGATACACGGGGAGACGATACACGATACATGCCAAGCATCATGATACACAAGAATTCAAGTATCATGATACCTGAACTTAGCCGACCATGATACTTGGACTTTTTGATGTCCAAATTCAAAACTTTGTGTGGATACGTGCACCTTGTGCCCTCCTTGTCCCCCTTATGTGGATGTGGATGCAAAATCTCTCTCCTAAACCATGATACTGCACTCATGATACATGTTATAGGACATTTCATGATCTAGTAGTGTTCAACAGGTTTTTGGTGTTTTGAGAGCAAAAAGCTTACTATTTCCTCCACGTTTCAACTCTTAACTCTCTTTAGGATCCTTCCATAGCCACGAAATGAAAAAAGGAGGTGGAAAGACGGAACATACAATCAAAAAACAAAACAAATATGAGAAGGTGAAGATGGGAGAAGATGATTGATGATGGTGTTAATGAAGGTATAGAAAAAATAAAAAACTGAATAGAAAATGACTATTTTTTTACCTTCCAACATCTCAACTCTACATCTTACCATCACAATGTTCATCCTTGAATCTCTCTCCTTGGAAACGGTTCCAAATTTGGTGTTACTCGAGCACAATGGTGAGTACCAATGTGAGGAGATCCACCTCATAAATGTCAATCCATGAAGACTTGACGTTTAGTATGAAGATCGTGAGTAGGTGAAGGCATAGGTGCATGAGTGAGAAGCACACTAGCATGCACACACATACACACACATGCACACAAGGTAAGAACAAAGAGAGGAACAATGGAAAGCTTTGTATTACAAAACAACTCTCTTACAAAGCTTCAATCTACAACAAGCCAACCTCAAAAATGAGCTCCCTATCTCTTTTTATAGTTCTTTGACTATTTTTGACCCTGTCCAAACCTACTGTCTAGCCTAGTTAAAAATTAAGTTCTAGGGCTTATTTGAGGGCTCAAACGGACTCTAAAAATTATGAAAATTTGTACGGAGATACTTCTAATATCCTCAAGCTCAAGGACTCCTCAGCTTGAACAAAATGGAGTTGGAAAAATGAGAAATGATATTTACAATGTCTTTTAGTGATCAAAATGACTACTTTTATAGGGATTTCTTCTAAAAATTTGACATATACTTCTTGGAGCTGCCTACATGCTCCCTCTTGTGTATCCACTTCTTTGATGCGTTCTCATGCCTTATGATTGATCTTGAGTTCCAACAATGAGCACTTTGTATTGCAATGATAAAAGATGAGCCAGTTCTACTTATAAAAATTTCTAGACTCAAGTCATATAGAGTTTAGGTTATTACTTTTGTTGACACCAATTTTTGTGTCCCATATTTTGGTGTGTCCTTATCATTTTGTCCTTATATAAGTGAAGACACTTCTCTATATGATCCATTAATAAATCCTAGATGATCTCCCTTCTTCCAATCCTCAGGTGTAGATAGGACCCCTTTTCCCCTAACTCCATTCCCCAACCTTGCTTTTTTTCTACTCAAGGTGGAGAAACTTTTGATGACGTGCATCTATACAACGTCCAAAGTGTCACTTCACATAGAATCACAAGTCTAAGGTAGGTGAAATTCTAAGCAAAGGATTCTCGTCAAATGTCAAATGTTCAGGTTGAACAACTATTAAATGTTTGGGTGTTTGATTGGTTTGGCATCCAAAGGATTTTGGTTTCCTCTAGCAACTTTGGTGACCAAATGATTCTCGAGTCTTATGATGTGCCCCTATGTTTGATGCTCTAGTATTTCATGTTGCGAACATTTGTTTTATGTAGTACAAGTTTCAAATTATGTAAATACCTTTGGGAAGTCTTCAAATACTTCAAGAAGGCTCATATTATTCATAAAAGATAGCAAAAATACCACGTGACTTCTAGAACATGGTGAGTCAAATTAGTGAGTCACAAGGGAGCTGCAGTGGTGTCCTAGTGGAAGGTCGATGTGGCTAGTTCTCAAAGTCCATCAATACTTTGCTTATTTGAGCTCTTGAGTCATGTAATACCTCCACCCAAGTGTCTACCACGAATTTAGATGTATTAGGAAGGTTTTAGATTAGTTTCTCATGCTATAAAAAGAGGAGAAAAGTCGTGATCTTGTGGGAAGTCCAAGAGAGGCATATGTGTATCTCTATGCTGCTATAGTTTTGTATGCAGAGATTGTAGAGCTTGTATCTCCCTCATTATATATCCAAATTACATGTTTGATAGCTCATTTGAAAGCTCTTACTATCTACTTTCCTCCTGTAAAGTTTCATAATCATTGCATCTGTGAGCTGAGAGTAGTACTCTCTGCAAGTAGTGTGTGTTCTCTGGTTTCACCTCTGCTGAAGGTCTCCATTAAACCTCAAACTTGCAGAGGTCATATCTCCTTGTGTATTTATCCAAATTAGGTGTTCTTTGGCTCATTGGAAAGCTCTTGGTGTCTAGTATATGTGGTTAAAACAGTTATAGAAAATTCTAATCCATTAAAGAAAAGTAAGCTTTACAAGCATGACTGGTTTTCTATGATGAAGTTTGTGAGAAAGTCAACTTGTTCCTAGGGGGTTCCACCTACTTCTTGCTATATTTTGGAGGTCAATAAACTCCAACATTGGTATCAGAGCAAGGAATTAAAGCTTGGAGAAGGTTACAATACCTATTTGAAGCTATAGGAGAAGAGGTTCATCATCGACACTACACAAAGGTAGAAGGAGATAGCAAGGAAGCATCTCAAGCAACATCCAAGCAAAGAAAGGTGCATAAAATTTATAGCAAAGGTAAATCTCATACTCATTCTTATCACACATATGCAAAAGGAGGGTTAAAGGAGGAAGTTTAGTATTTACACAATGGGCGATCAACATGCACAAATAGAGAAGCTTGATAAGAACAACTATCAAGCATGTCGATTTAGAATCACAGTATACTTGCAAGGTAGAGGCTTGTATGGTTTGATTGATGGAATGGATATCAAACCTATATTACCAGAGGATCCAAATCAACAACAATTGAGGGAGTTTAGACTTTGGAATGAAAGAGACAAAAGGGTTATATTCATTTTATCACAAAATATTCAAGATTCAATGGTAGGATACATACAAGATCTAGACACAAGTAGAGATGTTTGGATTGCATTGGAAAGGTTGTATGCTACAGGTACAAGAGCAAGGAAGATTCAACTCAAAAATGAGTTGAATAACATAAAGAAAGATACAAGGACATCGGTCAATGATTACTTGTTGAAGGTTAAAGAGATTGCAGATCAACTAGGATCAATTCAAGCTCATGTGGAGGACGACGACTTGGTTGCACATACTCTCAACGGACTCAAGGGTGATGAGAGATGGAAACCATTCATTACTTCAGTTTATGTTAGAGGAGAATTACCAGACTTTGATCAGCTTGTTGCTCTTATGGTCACGGAGGAGATGAATCTAAATGGTTCTACTTCAAATCAAAAAGGATCTCAAGGACAAGCTCTTTATGCAGGATCATCAAGAGGTGGAAACAGAGGTAGAAGAGATTCAAATAGAGGTCGAGGAAGAAGGAGCGATGATCAAGGGACTTCAAGTGGCTTATTCAACACAAGAGGAAGAGGAAGATCAAGCGTGAGAGGTACGAGAGGCAACTACAACTACAATCAAAGACAAAGGAGTGAAGATAACAACAATTGCTATATATGTGGAAGGTATGGACACTATGCCAAAGATTGTTATCAAAATAAAAATAATCAAGGTGGTAATCGAAGAGCAGGCTATTCAAGAAGAGGTAAACAACAAGGAAATTATGCAGTTGAAGGTAAAAGTAATGATTATGATTCTCTTCTTATGATGAATGTAGAAACTAAGATGAATTGCAATAGTGATGTATGGTATGTAGATAGTGGTTGCTCTAATCATATGTCACATGATGCTTCATGGTTTTCTAATATGCATAATTCTTCATGTAAAGGTCATGTTGAAACAAGAGATGATACAACACATAAGATTATGCAGGTTGGAGATGTTGTTATGCAGGATAAGAGAAAGACAAATTGCTTGAAGGATGTACTTTATGTGCCAACGATCACTAAGAATTTGATGTCAGTTGGTCAAATGGTAGAAAAAGGTTTGCAAATAAGATTTAATCATGCAGGTTGCTTCATTGAGGATCCAAAGCAAAGGAGGTTAATTGCTAGAAGTCAAAAACAAGGTAGATTGTTTACATTCAAGGTAAACCCAAATCATACAAACTATTTCTCTTATGGTATGCATCGAATAGCAGAGTTTGATCTATGGCACAAAAGCATTGGACACATGAATGTACACAGGTTAAAGGAGCTATCAAAGAAGAGGATTGTTGAAGGATTACCTGATCTTACTAAGCAACATATGGTGCATCTATGTGAAGCATGTCAAATGGGTAAGCAGAGTAGACAACCTTTCAAGCATTCAAGCTATGTAAGCAGTGGATTGCTAGACCTTATACACACGGACGTATGGGGTCCTACTAAAGAGGCATCCTTGGCTGGTAATAAGTACTATGTATCATTCATTGATGATCATAGTAGAATGACATTTGTGTATTTCATTAAACGTAAGAGTGAAGTCTTTGATTGTTTCAAAAATTTTAAATCATCTGTCGAGAAGCAAATAGGAAGATATGTTAAGAAGCTAAGATCCGATGGAGGGGGAGAGTATTTCTCTCAAGCTTTTACTGATTTTTTGTATGATGAAGGTATCAAAAGAGAAGTTACATGCAGGTATACTCCACGACAAAATGGAGTTGCAGAAAGAAGAAACATAATCATAGCAGAAGCATCTAGAAGCATGCTAAATGATATGTGTTTGCCTAATTCTTTTTGGGCTGAAGCTGTTAGCACAAGTGTGTACATTATGAATAGAGTACCTACTGCTGGAGTTCATCATTTGACACCATATGAGGTATGGCATGGAAGGAAATCAAGTGTAAGTCATTTGAAAGTATTTGGTTGTGTATGTTATGTACATCTACCTAGTGAAGTGAGATCAAAACTTGATGTGAAATCAGAAAAGTGTATATTTATTGGTTATGCAGATACTCAAAGAGGATATAGATGTTATAATCCTCATACCAATAAGGTGGTTGTTTCAAGAGATGTAAATTTTGATGAATCACTTTCATGGTATGTAGATAAGAAAAGTTTGCAGGTCATAAATGAAGATGAAGAAGATACAGGTGAAGGAGATGAGTGCTTACCTCAGCCCACAAGAAGTTTAAGTGATGAGAAAAGCGGTTTCAATGAAGAAAGAGAGCTACCTTTCAATGGAAGATTAAGGAAAGATTCACCTCCTAGTGTTAAAAGTAAAGGTAAACTCAAACTTGTTGAAGTTAATGATGAAGGAGAGGAAATTAGTGATGTATGTGACTATGGAGAATCATCAAAGGTTCCTAATAAGAAAGGAAGAGCATCTACGTTGGAGGTAAGAAGAACTTCAAGAGTGAGTAAGCAACCTCAAAGGTATACATATGAATCTTTCATGAATACTCATTATGCTTTTATGACAAAAGTTGAGCAGGAAAATGAACCCACATGTTATGATGAGGCAAAAGGAGATGAAAAGTGGGAGAAAGCAATGAGCGAAGAAATGGAAGCACTACAGTATAACAAGACTTGGAATTTAGTTCCAAAGATACCAAAGCAAAAGGTAATTGGTTGCAAGTGGGTTTTTAAGATTAAAAGAAATAGTGATGGTAGTGTGTCAAGATATAAGGCTAGACTTGTAGCAAAAGGATATAATCAAACTCAAGGATTGGACTATGAGGAGACATTTAGTCCAGTAGCAAACATGGCAACGATGAGAACTTTGTTGGCTTTAGCTGCAAGTAAAAGGTGGAATATATATCAACTCGATATAAAGAATGCCTTTCTTAATGGTGAGTTAAATGAAGAAGTGTATATGTCACAACCAGATGGTTATGTGGATGCAAAATGTCCTAATCATGTATGTAGGTTAAAGAAGGCATTGTATGGTCTTAAGCAGGCACCAAGGGCATGGAATGCAAGGTTGGTAAAGTATCTAATGATGCAAGGATACACAGCGAGTCATGTTGATCCTTCACTTTATGTAAAACATGTAGATGGCATGTGTGTCTATGTATGCATTTGTGTGGATGACTTGTTGACTACAGGGAATGATGCAAAAGCAATTGATGAGATAAACTGTAATTTGGGAAAGGAATTTAAAATTTCAGATCTTGGTTTGCTTAGATACTTTCTTGGGATTGAAATTGTGTATGGCGATGAAGGTATGTGGTTGATACAGAGAAAGTATATATGTGATATGTTGAAAAGGTTTGGTATGCAGGAATGTAAATTTGTTTCTACTCCAATGGAATGTAATGTAAAGTTGAGTGCAAAGGAAGGTGATGAGTTGCATGATATGAATGTGTATAGATCCATGGTAGGATCTTTGATTTATGCAACAAAAACTAGACCTGATATATGCTATGCAGTGGGAGTATTGTCACAGTTTATGCATGAACCTAGAGTACCTCATATGCATGTAGTGAAAAGAGTGCTTAGGTATTTGAAAGGTACCATGAACGAAGGATTATTTTATAGTCATGATGCTGATCTAACTCTTAAAGTCTTTAGTGATGCAGATTGGGTTGGAAGCAAAGATGACAGAAGATCCACAAGTGGATATGTGGTAATAGCAGGAAACAAGACATTAACATGGAGCTCAAAGAAACAGCCTACAATTGCTTTATCTTCTACAGAGGCTGAGTATAGAAGTTTAGCATTGGCTACTACTGAAGTTATGTGGTTTAAAAAGTTTTTCATGACTTGAATGTGCAGGTTGATGTACCACTGATATATGGGGATAACTTGAGTAGCATCCATATGACCTCAAATCCTATCTTTCATGCTAGAACAAAGCATATAGAGGTTCACTATCATTATGTTCGAGAGAAGGCCATAAACAATGAAGTACAAGTTCCTTTTGTGGGAACAAAGGATCAAGTTGCAGATATCTTCACCAAATCCTTGGATGGACCGAAGCTTCAAAGATTCAACTATATTCTTGGCATGAAGGAAATACCCTTTGAAACTTGAGGGGGAGAATGTTGCGAACATTTGTTTTATGTAGGGTACAAGTTTCAAATTATAGAACATGGTGAGTCAAATTAGTGAGTCACAAGGGAGCTGCAGTGGTGTCCTAGTGGAAGGTCGATGTGGCTAGTTCTCAAAGTCCATCAATACTTTGCTTATTTGAGCACTTGAGTCATGTAATACCTCCACCCAAGTGTCTACCACGAATTTAGATGTATTAGGAAGGTTTTATATTAGTTTCTCATGCTATAAAAAGAGGAGAAAAGTCGTGATCTTGTGGGAAGTCCAAGAGAGGCATATGTGTATCTCTATGCTGCTGTAGTTTTATATGCAGAGATTGCAGAGCTTTTATCTCCCTCCTTATATATCCAAATAACATGTTTGATAGCTCATTTGAAAGAGCTTACTGTCTACTTTCTTCCTGTAAATTTTCATAATCATTGGATTTGTGAGCTGAGAGCAGCACTCTCTGCAACTAGTGTGTGTTCTCTGGTTTCACCTCTGCTGAAGGTCTCCATTAAACCTCAAACTTGCAGAGGTCATATCTCCTTGTGTATTTATCCAAATTGAGTGTTCTTTGACTCATTGGAAATCTCTTGGTGTCTAGTATATGTGGTTAAAACAGTTATACAAAAAATGCTAATCCATTAGAGAATAGTAAGCTCTGCAAGCATGACTGGTTTTCTGTGATGAAGTTTGTGAGAAGGTCAACTTGTTCCTAGGGGGTTCCACCTACTTCTTGCTATATTTTGGAGGTCAATAAACTCCAACATTTCAATGGTCTAGATTCCCAATGTTTGGATGCAATTCAATCTTCTATGTACACTCATTTCCCTTTTGATTTTTGGTGGCCCCTACATGATCCAACTATGCATGGTGACATCCATCATCTTAACCACATCTTGTCCTTCAAGGTTTCTAACCAGATCAAAAACTTGCTATTTTAGTTCATACACATGTTGAGTGCTTTGAACAATTCTTTGAGCTTAGGAGAAATTGTCTTAATTCCTTTTGGGGAACTCTAGTTAACTTAATAATCTAATAATCATGAGTGATTTCATAAAAAATGATGGCCTACATGCAGAGAAAGATGTTTAGCAAATAATACTATCATCCTGATATTTACAGGCTGTGATAGTCAATAGACTAGTGAATAAAGATGTGCTAATATCTGACAATCCCGAGAAGCATTGCTAATGACACTTTGTAGGATTGTAGTAGACACTTTTTTTATTCTAGCATGCTTTAAATCATGGCAAGTGATCAACTACATAGTGAGAACAAGGTATGAGAAGATCACTGTTCTGATGGAGTTATGACAAAGAAGTGACATGAAAATGTAATGATCATATATGTATTAAAACATGTACAAATACAATGTCATTGGAAATCTAACATTGCTCAATTTGTGAGAGGTGAATGAGCTATGATATGAGCTCTCACTTCACTATTATCCTTCAAAATGATCTCATGGCCTCAAGATACACATGGGTCTTTTAGATCCTCTTTTTATAATTGTACTTGTAGCCAAAGTTTGAATTCAAATTCAAACATCTACCTAAAAGTGAATGCTAAAGTATAGGATAGATTGCCTTATCACTCAACAACCAAAAATGATTCGTGATCTAGATCTTCCTCACTCCACGTGGATACAATCCACTTTTACAAAGGCAAATGTGAAGTAATTTTACAAGGGGTTGAACATATGAAGCCTTGCATAGGCTACGCCAATTAATCAAGCATGAGCTACTCAACCAAGTATGTGGGCTTGGTTTTAATTTCACCAACAACTCCCCCCCAAGCCTAACATGCTTGCTCTTCATTGCTTCTTAATTTCGTGCAAGCCAATCATCAATTTGAACCTATTCATCTTTGTTCCATCAAATGCCTTTGTGAGTATATCTACACAATATAAATGAGTTGATACGTAGGATAGTTGAGTATCCTTGCTGAGCAATTTTTCCCTTACATAATGATAGTGCACGTCAATGTGCTTAGTCCTTGCATGGTATATAGTATTAGCAACCGAATGAAGTGAACTAGTGTTATCTCCAAAGATTATTGGAGTGTAGGAATGTATCTCCAAATCTGCATATAGTTGCTTAAGCCACATAGCTTCCTGATTTGCAATTGCCAAACCTCTATATTTTGCTTCTGTGGAAGATAAGGCCACAGTTGGTTGTTTCTTGGATGACCAAGATATAAGCTTTGAACCTATAAAGGATAGGTACCCTGAAGTTCTCCTCCTATCATCCTTGGAGCCAAACCAATCTGCATAAGAATACATCTTTATATCTATGTCAGAAGTGAAGGGATTGAACAATCCTTCATTCATTGTACCCTTTAGATACTTAAGCACCCTCTTTGCAACTTCCATATGAGGCTTCCTTGGTGCATGCATAAACTGACTCAATGTACTCACTGCATAGGCAATGTCTACTCTTGTTAAAGTAGCATAATTCAGACTTCCCACAAGTTGTTGATAACTTGTAAAATCATCAAGCAGTTCACCTTCATGTGAGCTTATCTTATGATTGAGCTCCATAAGAATACCTGCAACTTTAGTATTCTTCAACTTAAACTTTACCAAAATATCCTTTATGTACTTCCTTTGAGTGATAAATATACCTGAATCTGTATACACAAGCTTTAGGCTAAGAGACTAGGTTAATAGACCAAGATCACTGATTTTAACTTCCTTCATTGATTGATCTTGGACCTTCTTGATGCCATTATCATCATTCCCTATAATAATGATGTCATCTACATAGACACATAAGTAGATAACTTCTAATTTTCTTCTTAACAAATAGAGAAGAATTTGCCTTTCTTGCCACAAAGCCTTGGTCCTGCAAGTAGGTAACAAGCCTATGGTTCCAAGCTCTAGGAGCTTGCTTGAGACCATAGAGTGCCTTCCTAAGCTTGCATACATAACCTGATTTAGCTTCATCTTCAAACCCTCGCGGTTGTGCCATATACACTTCTTCTGATATCCATCCACTTAAGAACGCATTCTTGACATCTAACTGCTATAAATTCCAATTTTTAGAAGTAGCAAGACTTACCAAAACCTTATTGTTGGCATCTTTTCCACAGATGAAAATGTTTCTTCATAATCTACTCCATGAGTTTGGGAAAATCCTTTTTCTAGTAACCTTGCCTTGTACCTATTTAAAGAGCCACCGAAGTTCCTTTTGATTTTGTATATCCACCTTGAACCAATTACCTTCATATTTGGCTTCTTGGGAACTAGATCCCAAGTGTGATTTTCTTGTAATGCTTCCACCTCTTCCTCCATGGCTTCTCATTGTTTCTTCTTCCTAGCCTCTTCAAATGAAGAAGGCTCTTCTACCATAGACTCTTTAGTGATATACATAGAGTGCTTTGTGCCTAAAGATGTATCATATCCATAACTTATGGGCTTCTTGCTTTCTCTTTATGATCTCCTTAGTGCTTGATTTGGAGACTCACATATGTCTTCTAATTGCTTGAGTTTGGACTTGCCTCTTGACTTCCAAGCCCTGAGGTCAATCTGCTCTTCATCCTCTGAGTTGATGTCTTCTGCTAAGTGTTGATCTTCTTGAGTGAGGGTTGGAAACTCATTTTCCAAATCATATGGTAACCTGAATTTCCTACAATCATCTTCAAACCATGAATTATTCTCATCAAATACTACATGTGTTGGTGCAATTAAAACCAAGCCCACATACTTGGTTGAGTAGCTCATGCTTGATTAATTGGCATAGCCTATGCAAGGCTTCATATATTCAACCTTGTAAAATTACTTCACATTTACCTTTGTAAAAGTGGATTGTATCCATGTGGAGTTAGGAAGCTCTAAATCATGAATCATTTTTTGTTGTTGATTGATGAGGGAATCTATCCTATACTTTAGCATTCACTTTTAGGTAGACGTCTGAATTTGAATTTAAACTTTATGTCCAAGCAAAATTATAAAAAGAGGATCTAAAAGACCCACCTGTATCTCAAGGCCATGAGATCATTTCGAAGGATATTCAATATCAATTGAGAGCTCATATCATAGCTCATTCCCCTCTCACACATTGAGCAATGTTAGATTTCCAATGACATTGTATTTGTAAATGTTTTAATACATATATGATCATTACATTCTCATGTCACTTCTCTATCATAAATCCATCAAACAATGATCTTCTCATACCTTGTTCTCACTGTGTAGTTGATGTTGGCGTTAGATGTCTGCAGAAGCATGCGAACAACACAAGGAAGAAGAAGAAGCTTGGAGCACAACACACAATACTGAATGTATTAATAGAGAATGAACAAAGATAAGTAGCTCGTTAGGGCAATAGGCGTATATACAAGCCAGGGGGAAAATCCTCCTAAAGAGGGAAAAAGATGCCCTGGTAGTCCTAGAGTGTTCACACACATCACTACCTAAATATCTGAACAAATCCCCCTTGGGACTGATGCGATGAACAAGGAGCTGGCACTCATGTATAAGGAAGTGCCAAGATATGTGGAAATCACTCCAAAGGAAGTAAGCCCAAAGCTTTGCGGAAAGCTTCAAACTTCTCCCTAGACAAAGCCTTCGTGAAAAGTTCTGCAATGTTCTCCTACGTGGGCACATATGCCAAGCTGATCTCCCGAGCTGAGAACCTCTCCCTGACATAATGAACCTCTCCCTAACATAATGATAATGCACCTCAATGTGCTTAGTGTGAGCATGGAACACAAGGTTCCTCGCAACTTCCAATGCGCTCTGACTATTAGTGAAGATGGTGGTGGCAGAAGACTGACCAACACCTAAATCAGCCATAAGGCCTCTGAGCCACACACACTCAACAATCGCTGTGAAAGATGCCCTATACTCAGCCTCACAACTGAAAGTGGCCACAATAGGCTGCTTCTTGCTCAACCAAGATATACATGAGCTACCAAGCATGAAGCAAAAGCCACTAATGGACATAGGAGTGTCATAGCAACCAGCCCAATTAGAATAAGAAAAAGCGTGCAAATCTGGTGGTAGTTATCCCCCCTTGGGATAACGGAACCCAAGTAGCCGTGTACCACTCAAGTAGCAAAAAATGCGCTTAACTGCCTGCCAATGCTTGACTCCTGGGCAATGCATAAACCTGCTCATCTGTAAGATAGCAAACTGAATAGCTGGCCGAGTAATGCATAAGTAAATCAGGCACCCAACAACCTATTAGTAGAGAACATCATCAAATGCATCTCTTGTAAAACAATAGTTACACAATATAACACAGGAGGAATAGCAGACAAGATAATTGATATAGGAGAATCTCAACAAGTTTCTACTAATAGCAAGTACAAAGATGATGGCATTGTCCACCCGTGCGCGCTCAAGGTAGACCTTAAATGGTGATCTAGACAACTCTAGATAGGGAGATACAAGGTAGAGGTATGCTAGCTCAATTTGATGTCTCAAGTAGTGCAGAAGTCATGTATATATCTAGGATCATGGGTGGCCTTCCATGGACGGCTATACATGGGTGGTAGAGCGTGGGCGGCCACCTGTCGCATAATTGCTATACACGGCTTAGGCCGGTTGAACCGACCTAACAAATATAAATGATTTCTGACTCTGACAGGGTCCAATATGACCTTCATCCAACATGCAAGTTGGGATTCCCATCAATTGGGTAATGCACGCTTGGCTTCTCCTCATAATGGGGGCCTTACAAAATGTGCATACAATCATGAGGGGTAGACATTGATCATATACTAACATCTCCAGCATCATGAAGACTCAATCGTAAACCTGTCTCCATAGGAGTGGCAATAGGTTTACAGTCTTCAAGGCCAAAATGCTCCAATAATGTGTCAATATATTTCGTTTGACACAAAGGCATTCCACCATCAACGTGCATAAACTAAATGCCCAAATAATGATGCAAATGCCCCAAATCAAACATCTCAAATGAGGCATGAAAATCAACCTTAAAATTAGCAATATGCCTCTCATGAGGACTATTGAGGAGCATGTCATCAACATAAACCACAATGATCAGAAGTACATCGTTAGCATGCTTAACATATAAGGTGCTTTCAATTGGATTGTTTTCAAAACCATGTGCAAACAGATAGGCATGTATCTTTTCATACCAAGCACGTGGTGCTTGCTTTAAACCATATAATGCCTTCTTTAACCTGCACACTTGGTTTTCATGCCCCTTCTACACAAAGCCATGGGCCAGAAAAACATACACTTCTTCATGCAAGCCACCATTCAAAAATTTTGTTTTAATGTCCAACTGATGTACATTCCAACCATGATGAGCTATAAGTGCACAGATGCTATGAACAATAGTCATTCGACAAGTAGGAGCAGAGGTTTCATCAAAATCAATGCCTCTTTCCTACGCATAACCCTTTGCAACAAGCCTAGCCTTATACCTGTCAACTGTACCATCAGGTTTAAACTTCATCTTGTATACCCACTTAGTGCCAATGGACTTCTTGCTAGGAGGCAAGTCACATAAAGTCCAAGTAACATTCTTCATTATTGCATCATAGATTCCATAGCAGCCATCCAATTTTCTAAATTTTGTGCTTCATCAAATGAAACAGGCTGAGTCTCATCACAGAGACTAGATGGAGCCATAGCATAGCAATCTGATGCAAAAGAGGCACTATGAGAGCGTGATCGAGTACAATATGATAGAGATGCATCTAATTTGTTGTCATGCAATGTCTGCACCAGCCACTTTAGCTCAACTCTCAAATCAACAAGTGTGTCATGTAAATGTGCATAAAAAATGGGATGATTTACATCATCACATGAAACCTGCAAAGGCTAAGAAGTTGCCTCATTGGGACCAGCACTAGACTGTCCACTTCTAAAAAGAGGCAACAAAGTATCATACATGTCTTTGGAGCTAACATATGTCTTCTTAGTACACGCGGAAGCAATGGCTGAATAGAATCTTCCACAAAAACAACATCACCGCTAACCAAAATGCATTTAGTTTATGGATGATACAGACAATGGCCTTTACTTTTAGAACTGTACCCAACAAACATACATTTTACTGCTTTATCATCCAATTCTTTGTGATGTTGTTCAGGCACTAATGCATATGCCAGACAACCAAAAACATGGAGATGAGCAACAGATAACTTGCGATCATGCCAAGCCTCCTATGGAGTGATAGACTGCAGTGCTTTAGTGGGACACCTCTTAAGTACATATGCTGCACACATAATAGCCTTAAGCGAGAAACTATGTGGTAAGGCCTGACTCTTAACCATACACCTCACCATCTCCATGATTAACCTATTCTTCCATTCAACAACTCCATTCTATTGAGGTGTATAGAGCACTCTATAGTGGTGCTTTATCTCACGTTGAGCCAAAAATGCATTAAAATCAGAAGACGTATATTCCCCCCCTCGATCAGAATGGAGGGTGGCCATTTTACATGCTAACATATTTTCAGCCAAAACTAGAAACTGTTTGAAGCACATAAACACTTTGGACTTTGCTTTGACTGGATATACCCATGCATGCCTAAAAAAATCATCAATGAAAGTCAAGAAGTAAAGATAATTTCCAAAAGAGGGTATCTGCATAGGACCAGAGACAGCGCTATGAACAAGGTGCAATTTCTGAGTAGCCCGAACTCAACCATCTTTTGGAAATGAGGAACGCCACATTTTGCCCAAAATACAGCCTTCACATACATGTTTACTAGGTGCCTCAAGTTTGGGCAAAGAGGACACCATTTCAGATTTTTGTAGACGTAGAAAACTAGCAAATTTCAAATGAACAAAGCGTGCATGTGAAAGCTTTGCATATGACATAGCTTGAGAATCATGTACTCTTTTGGAAGTGAGGTAGGCCCTTGGCTTATATCACAGATCCATGGTTCCATAGGTCCAGCATATACAACATTAATTCCAGCATTCTTCAATATTGACAAAACATGAACATACCACAACTTAATTATACAAATGATGAGACAAAGATAGAGAAAGAATAGATGACATGTGTAAGGTGTTACGTAAGCCATCGCTTACTCATAGTATCATATATACCAATGCAACATGTAGATGGCCGATCCTCACCATCAAGCAGCTAATGACCAAGTCTTCTTGCCATGAACAAGAGATAACCTCCTCTCCATGAGCTAGAGTGTGAGCACACCCTTCACCTTCTCCAAGAAGAATCATTAAGAAGAACTCCATAGCTCCTCCTCAACATGCTTCAAGTTAGCACCATGGCTGCCCCATGTGCTAGACGAAACACCACCTCTATTGAGGTCCAAGCTCAAGGCTTGTGTTGAACACTAGGTGAAGGATGATTAGAGAGTGACCCAACTTGTTCTTATATAGTATTTTTTGAGCCTTGAAAAGCATCCAATAAAGCATAAAACAATATGGTCGCTATCACGTGATCGCTAAGGAAAAATCATTGACGAAAAATCTGTCCGTCGCGTTTGTCTTTCGTTGTTCGTTAGTTTTATTAAGAAAATCTTGAAGACTAAAAAAGAATCGCGAACGGGCTGCTGCTCAGGGGATTTGAACTAGGGTTGCTTCATTGGGAGGACATTATCTTAGCCACAACGCTCAACGCCTTTGCTTGTACAAGGCGTAAAAACAACAGCTAGTTATGCTATTTTTACTGAGCAATGATGGACCAATAAGATATTGTTTTCCAACATATTGCATATGCCAAATCATTCACTGATTTTTCATAGTCTATGAGCTTATATAGCCCACAACATAAAATGCTAGAAGCAATAATAACATCGCCATTTGACAGATTATGAATTGTACATCTGTCATCAACAAATTTCACAACCAAGCCAATCTTGGCTAATGTAGAAACTGATAACAGATTCTTCTTGATCCCTGGCACAAATAACGCATGTGAGAAAATGAAAGAACTACCATCAACAGTAGTCAAAACTGTTGATATATTTAGGTAGTGATGTGTGTGAGCACACTAGGATCACCGGGGCCCTTTTTTCCCTCTTTAAGAGGCTTTTTTTCCCCGGCTTGTATATATGCCTATTGCCCTAACGGGCTACTTATCTTTGTACATTCTCTAGTAATACATTCAGTATTGTGTGTTTTGGTCCAAGCTTCTTCTTCTTCTTCCTTGTGCTATTTGCATGCTTTTGCAGATGTCTAACTCCAATAATTGGTATCAGAGCAGGTCGCCGCTTCATCTAGGGCATCGTCGACACCTCTCCGATTGCAATCTCAGTATCACACGATTTTGGTGAGCATACTCTCTATGGTGCCAAAATCACAATCTCAGCTTGTTTCGACCTCCAAATGCACTATCGCAACACTTGTGAGGCTATTTCCTCTTTTTGTGGCAAAAGTATATAACAATTTTGGTTCGCCAGTATAAGCATCTTGAAGTCTGCTATAGGTTTAGCAGAGTTCGTATGGGCTGTTCTGTTCAATGTTTTGAGATACAATCAATTTTTTGCATCAAGGTATTTTAGTCACTGGCCATGGCTGAAAGCAGTGATGTATTTCGTATGTTGGTTGTTGAGGATAAGTTGGATGGTACCAAGCTTTGCTCCTCTGCCCCTTCCACTAGTACCTCTTCCTCTACCTATGAAGTTCACTTGAGAGGTACTAGCTTCTTCTTCATTCCTCTTACCTTTGCCTTTATCTTTACTCTTATTTTTATCTATGTGAAGGGCAGAAGATTGATTACCTCTAGAAGTCTCTCCATTCTTGTTGAGCTTTGTCTCGTGTGTGATGAGTTGCCCCATCAATGTATTGAGGTGAGGTATCTGCATGTCTATATATAGGTCCATTGTTGTGGTAGAGGACTCCCATTTGTCATCAGCCTTGATACCATTTATGATCTGCCTTACTATCTGCTCCTCTTCTATTTCTTATCCAATACTTCTGAGTTGATCAGCTACATCCTTCATCTTGGTCACATAGCCAACTACACTTTGTTTTGGTTGCTTCTTCAAGGTTGTGAACTCCATCCAAAGCTGGCTCTTCCTAGCCCTTCTACTTGATGAGAAGTATGAAGAAAGTACTTTTCAAGTCTCTTGGGAGGCCTTGCAATTCCTAATATGAGGTAATAAGAAATTGGATATTGATGTAAGTATATAAGACCTAGCTAGGGCATCTTTTGCACACCATGCAACTAGTCTCCCTTGCTCCTCTCTTGTAGGTTGATGTTTGCTTCTAAGTGTTGGCATTTCTTCATCTCCACATATGTATCCATACAAGCTTCTTCCTTGGAGGTAGGATTTCATCTTTAGGGACCATGCTAGATAACTGCCCCTATCCAATTTGTCAATGACTGATGGAAATCCATCTCCCATTTTACCTTAATGTTGGTCTGATACCACTCTTGGAGGAGATGTGGACACCTTCTAGAGATGAGTTGGTGCTTCAAGTTTTTGCTTCCCAACGGCCAAAATTGAGTTGAGGAGTGTCAAGTAGACCTTTTGAGATTTCCAAGAAGCTCAAATAACCACTCAAGTATTTTGGAAGATGATCCTCAAATCATTGGATCAAAAAAATGAGTATAAGTTTCAACTATGAACCAAAACTTGCATTGTGGTCACTACACCTGCTTAAAGAAATGAACAATACTCCCTCTCTACTAATAATTGAATAAACTGCTTTTGGGCATATCTAATTAACAAGGATAGCTAATGTTTTCAAGTCATTTCACTTAAAATGATAGACCACACTCAGAGAATGATGCTTAGCAAGTTAGAGATGCATCCCAACATTTTCGGGTACCAATAGTATGTAGACTAGTGAGTAGTGTTTAGCTCATAACTTGAGATTGGATAAGGCAATGCTAATGAAACTTGTTAGTAAGAATGGAGACAGTTCACTGAATCTATATAAACTTGAATCAATTAAAATGATCAAGTATGCACTTGAGAAACAAATCAAAGAAGTTCACTATTCTGAGTGGTACATGATAGAGTAGAAGATATCAAATATGAGAAAACTATATGTATTACTGCACCTAGATACATTGACATTGGCAATGAATGATTGCACAATGTGAGGGAAATGATTGAGCTATGATGGAAGCTCAATATCAAATGAAGATCCCTCTGAATATCTCTCCAATTTGGGCTGCACGTACGTGACTTTTGAAGTCCTCTTTTTATAGCTAAAGTTGGAGGTCTTTTTGAATTTGGAATTCAAACTTCTACCAAAAAAGTACCTCTAGAGTTTAGGATCTCAATCTCCATCTATCTCACCAATAATACGTGAAAAAAGTCTCCTAACCACTCGTGATTAAAGTGATTCCATATGTGCACTTTTACAAGTAGTAAAAAGTCAATCTTTACAAGAGATCATTCCTGTGCTAATACATGAATGTACATATGAGCCATAGGATAAATGATCAAGAATTTAGGCTTGGATTGATTGCACCCACAAGAATAGCCAAATACAAATCTAGATTGGTGGTCAAAGGCTATGCCCAAATTTATGGCATAGATTATGGTGAGACATTTAGTATTGTGGCAAGGACGTCAACCATTAGGACAATTACTATTGTTTCAGCATCAAAAGGATGGACGTTGAGTCATTTAGACATAAAGAATGCATTTTTGAATGGATACATATCCGATGAAATAAACATGGAGCAACTGTATCCAAATTATTTGTAGGTTAAGAATATCACTTTATGGATTAAAGAAAGCTCCAAAAGCCGTAAACTATAGGCTTGTAAAGTATTTCAATGATCTTGGATATCAAAGTTCAAAGGTAGATGCAAGTTTACTTATCAAAAGAATGGATGAATGTACAATCTACATTTGTATTTATATAGATTACATTATAATCAGAGGTACTTCAAATGAAAGAATTAAGAAGTGAAAAAATTGCTTGAGATGGAATTCAAGATAAGTGATCTACGAAAGTTATCATACTTTCTTGGAATGAAAATTACTTGTACATATCATGGCTTATATGTGTCACAAGAAAGGTATCCGCAAACTTATTGAAGAATTTTGACATGGAGAATTATAGAGAAGCCTGAACTCCAATTGAAGTCAGAGATAAAGTACCAAACATGAGCATGCAGAATATAAAGACATGAGGAAATATCAATCAATTGTGAGAAGTTTGCTTTATGCTACACCAAAAAAACCTAATCTTAGTTATGTAGTGGGAGTTCTTTCACAATTCATGCATTGTTCAAAGGACTACAAAAGGAACTTTAAATGAAGGATTATATTATCCCTTTACCTCAGATATAATATTGAAGGCATATAGTGACTCATATTGGACAAGATGTCAAGATTATAGAAGATGAATGCATGGATACATGGTGCACATAGGTGATAAGCTTGTGAGTTGGTATTCAAAGAAGAAACACACTATAGCATTAACATCAATAGAAGTACAATACAAAGGACTTGTAGAAGCAGCTAAGGAGATAATATGGATGCATACCTTGTTCAAAAGCTTGGGAATTGATCAAGGTATATCAACATGACATCAAGATATTATGAGCTCCCTTTAACTTGTAACAAATCCAGTATTTCATGCAAGAACTAAGCACATAGAAGTTCAATATCATTTCTTAAGAGAAAAGGTAATGGAGAAGGAACTTGAAGTGTTGTATACTCCTACAAATGATCAAATAGTAGATATTGTGATAAAAAGCTTTGATGATGTGAAGAAAAGCAGATTCAAAGGAATGGCAGGGGTAAAAGAAAAGAAGATCATATGAAGATTCATAGAATGTCAATTAGTGATTAAGGGGGATCTATTACGGCTTCACTCACTAATTGAGCATGAATACATAAAGCTTATGAAGAGGATGAGTGAAAAAATAAAGTCAAGGAAGGAAGAACAAATAGATAATAAATCTTGGATACTCAAAACATCTTCTGTAACAACAAACACATGTTTTGGTAGAACGAATCAATTTAATTCGCATTGTATGAATTAATCATGATGGAGATAGACGTCTTTGGAAGCACGCGAACAACACAAGGAAGGAGACGAAGCTTGGAGTAGAACACACAATATTGTATGTATTACTAGAGAATGTACAAAGATAAGTAGCCCATTAGGGCAATAGGCGTATATACAAGCGAGGGGTAAAAAATCTCCTAAAGAGGGAAAAAAGTGCCATGCCAATCCTAGTGTGTTCATACACATCACTATTTAAATATATCAACAAATCCCCCCTAGGAGTGATGCGGTGAACAAGGAGCTGGCACTCATGTATAAGGAAGTGCCAAGCTATGTGGAAATCACTCCACAAAAGGAAGTAAGCCCAAAGCTTTGCGGAAAGCTTCAAACTTCTCCCTAGGTAGAGCCTTCATGAAAAGGTCTGCAATGTTCTCTTGAGTGGGCACATATGCCAACCTGATCTCCCCAGTAGAGAACCTCTCCCTGACATAGTGATAATGCACCTCAATGTGCTTAGTGTGAGCATGGAACACAGGGTTCCTCGCAACTGCTAATGCGCTTTGACTGTCAGTGAAGATGGTGGTGGCAGAAGTTTGACCAACACCCAAATCAGTCATAAGGCGTCTGAGCCACACACACTCAACAGTCGCTGTGAAAGCTGCCCTATACTTAGCCTCACAATTGGAAGTGGCCATAGTAGGCTGCTTCTTGCTCAACCAAGATATACATGAGTTACCAAGCATGAAGCAAAAGCCACTAGTGGACACATAAGTGTCATAACAACCAACCCAATCAGAGTTAGAAAAAGCATGCAAATCTGGCGGTAGTGATCCCCCCTTGGGATAAAACAAGCCAAGTAGCCCAGTACCACTCATATAGCGAAAGATGTGCTTAACTGCTTGCCAATGCTTGACTCCTGGGCAATGCATAAACCTGCTCATCTGTGGGACGGAAAACTGAATATGTGGCCGAGTAATGCATAAGTAAATCAAGCATCCAATAGCCTATTGATAGAGAACAACATCAAATGCATTTCCAGCATCATGAAGACTCAATCAAAAACATATCTCCATATGAGTGGCAATAGGCTTATAGTCTTCAAGGCCAAAACGCTGCAATAATGTGTCAATATATTTTGTTTGACACAAAGCCATTCCAGCATCAACTTGCATAAATTGAATACCCAAATAGTGATGCAAATGCCCCAAATCAGACATCTCAAATGAGGCATGCAAATCAGCCTTAAAATCAGTAATATGCTTCTCAATAGGACTAGTGAGCAGCATGTCGTCAACATAGACAACAATGATCAGAAGCACATCATTAGCACGCTTAACATATAAGGTGCTTTCAGTTGGACTATTCTCAAAACCATGTGCAATCAGATAGGCATGTATCTTCTCATACCAAGAACGTGGTACTTGCTTTAAACCATATAATGCCTTCTTTAACCTGCACACCTGGTTTTCATGCCCTTTCTACACAAAGCCATAGGGCTAAAAAACATACACTTCTTCATGCAAGTCACCATTCAAAAATGCAGTTTTAATGTCCAATTGATGTACATTCCAACCATGATGAGCTGCAAGTGCATAGATGCTCCGAACTGTAGTCATACGGCATGTAGTTGCAAAGGTCTCATCAAAAGCAATGCCTCTTTCCTGTGCATAACCCTTTGCAACAAGCCTAGCCTTATACTTGTCAACTGTACCATCTGGTTTATGCTTCAGCTTGTATACCCCCTTAGTGCCAATGGCCTTCTTGCCTGGAGGCAAGTCACATAAAGACCAAGTACCATTCTTCATTATAGCATCATATTCAGATTGCATAGCAGCCATCCAATTTTCTGAATTTTGTGCTTCATCAAACGAAAAAGTCTCATTCTCATCACAGAGACTAGATGCAGTCATAGCATAGTAATCTGATGCAAGAGAGGAACTACGAGAGCCTGAACGAGTACGATATGATAGAGGTGCATCTAATTTGCTATCACGCAAAGTTTGCACCAGCCATTTTGGCATAGTTTTTGCCTGCTCAATATCAGCTCTCTCATTAACTAGTGCATCATGTAAATCTGCATCAGAACTGGAATGATCTGCATCATCACATGAAACCTACAAAGGCTGAGAAGTTGCCTCATTGGAACTAGCACTAGACTCTCCACCTGTAAAAAGACGCAACAAAGTATCATACATGTCTTTGGAGCTAACAAATGTCTCCTTAATACATAAAAGCAATGGCTGAATAGCATCTTCCACAAAAACAACATTACGACTAACCAAAATGCATTTAGTCTATGGATGATACAGACAATATCCTTTACTTTCAAAACTGTACCCAACTAGAATACATTTTACTGCTTTATCATCCAATTTTCTGCTATGTTGTTCAAACACTAATGCACATGCCAAACAACCAAAAACACGCAGATGAGCAACAGATGGCTTGCGATCATGCCAAGCCTCATATGGAGTGATAGACTACAGTGCTTTAGTGGGACACCTGTTCAGTATATATGCTGCATAGATGATAGCCTCAAGCTAGAAACTATGTGGTAAAGCCTGACTCTTGACCATACACCTCACCATCTCCATGAGTGACCTATTCTTTCATTTAGGAACTCCATTCTATTGAGGTGTATAGGGCACTGTACACTGGTGTTTTATCCCACGTTCAGCCAGAAATGCATTAAAATCAGAAGGCATATATTCCCCCCCTCGATCAGAATGAAGGGTGCCCATTTTACATGCTGACACATTTTCAGCCAAAACCAAAAACTGTTTGAAGCATATGAACACTTTGGACTTTGCCTTCAATGGATATACCCATGCATGCCTAGAAAAATCATCCATGAAAGTCACGAAGTAAAGATAATCCCTAAAAGAAGGTGTCTTCATAGAACCATATACATTTTTATGTACAAGTTGCAATTTCTGAGTAGCCCGAACTGAACCATCTTTTGGAAAGGACGAATGTTGCATTTTGCCCAAAATGCAGCCTTCACAAACATGTTTTCTAGGTGCCTCAAGTTTGGGCAAAGAGGACACCATTTCAGATTTCTACAGGCGTACAAACTAGCAAAGTTTAGATGACCAAAGTGTGCATGCCAAAGCTTTGCATCTGACATAGCCTGAGAATCATTTACTGCACATGCCAACTCATTTACAGATCTTTCATAGTCTATGAGCTTATACAGCCCACGACATAAAATGCCATAAGCAATAATCACATCACCATTTGACAGATCATTAACTATACACCTGTCATCAACAAATTTCACAACCAAGCCAATCTTGGCTAATGCAAAAACTGATAATATGTTCTTCTTGATCCCTGGCATAAATAAAGCATCTGACAAAGTGAAAGAACTACCATAAGAAGTAGTCAAAATGATCTTACCAACTCCCATAATAGGATAAGAGGAGTTGTTGGCACATGTAACAGTATTCCCTGTAGGGGCAGACTCGAGTGAAGAGAAGAAACTGTGCTGCGAGGTTATATGTTTGGTAACCCCAGTGTCAAAATACCAAACATCTGAGTCTACTGTAGACATGCACTCCTCATGAGAAGATGGGTCAAAACTAGAGACAGTAGTAAACACCCATTCTTCTTCCTGCACAAGATTAGTAGACTCTGTTTTTGGTGTAGAGGCCTCTACAACAACCATTCTAGCCTCTTTCTTCTTTGCCTCTTTAGCAGCTAGTTTTGGATAGTTCTTTATGACATGATCATTCCCTTTACAATACTTACAAAACAATTTCTGCTTTTCTGATTTCTTCTCATCTTTATCTTCCTTCTTTACATGTGTTAACAGATTTCTACTTACTAGTTGAAGAGCTCCATTTTCCTTTGTCCTTCTGACTAGCCACAAAAGCTTGATCTGCAACTCGCATAATGGACCTGTTCTGCCAGGACTAATCTTCCTACAATAGAACAGAGACTAGCTCCTCAAATGATAAGGCATTTGGATTGCCTTTCATCATCAACTGAAGAGTAGAAGCAAAACTCTAAGATGAATCCGGAAGACCATTCAGAACAGTCTACACAAATGAGCTATCTAGTATAACCTCATCAAGAAAAATCAACTGTTCCTTCAAGTCTTTGATCTTCGTTAGGAAACTGTCCAGGGAATCACCTTCATTCATGTGCTCACTCTCCAACTATTTTCGGAGGTAAGAAACACAGCCCTCATTCCTAGCTTGGTACAATGTGGTAAGTGAATCCCAAGCATCCTTAGCTCTTCTGCAAGAGCGAATGTGAGGAATAATGGCACATTTAACAGACAAAGCTATCAATGCATGTGCCTGGGCATCTCTGCCATACCAACAAATCTGCTCTGCATTGGGTGCAGTAGAAACTGTAGAACGAATAGGAATATGTAGAATATCACCATCTCCGACACCTTTTGCATCAACTTCAGTACTAGCTATTGTAAGAGTTGCAGGTGTGATAGGACATTTTTCGACACTCTACACAATTTTCCACAGTCCTTTTGCAACCAACACATGTCGCATCATATAAGCCCATAACGGGTAGTTGGTACCATCCAACTTATACTCAATAGCCAACATACGGAATACATCACTACTTTCAACCATGGCCAGTGACTAAAATACCTTGATGCAGAAAATTGATTGTATCTCAGAAAGTTGAGCAGAACTGCCTAGACAAATTCTGCTAGATGTGTAGCAGACTTTGAGATGCTTATACCGGCGAACAGAAACTGGTATATACCTTTGGCACAAAAAGATGAAATAGCATGCACAAGCACTCTGATAGTGCGTTCGGAGGCCAAAATGAGCTCAGTTCATGATTTCGGCACTACATAGCAAAGCTGTTTTGATCTCAAAAACATGTTGAGTATGCTCACCAAAATTTTTGTGATTCTGAGACTGCAACCGGAGGAGTGTTGATAGCACCTTAGATGAAGTGACGACCTACTATGATACCGATTGTTAGAGATATATGTCTTCGGAAGCATGCGAACAGCACAAGGAAGGAGAAGAAGCTTGGAGCACAACACACAATACTGTATGTATTACTAGAGAATGTACAAAGATAAGTAGCCCATTAGGGCAATAGGCGTATATACAAGCCAAGGGAAAAAAACATCCTAAAGAGGGAAAAAAGTACCCTAGTAGTCCTAGTGTGTTCACACACATCACTACCTAAATATATGAACAAATCAAAGTATTTCTATAACTATATGTATGACAGTCGAAGATTATGATTTTTAGGTGCAAAATTTCATAAATGTCTTGGAGTTAGATCTTGAAGCACTATGTAAAGTTTTTAATGAATAATAGATCATTTGAAATCTAGGACCCTTAACTACATTTTTTCAAAGGATCTTTTAAAAATTGGATGTATGCTTAGAGAAACAAACTTAACATTGAAGGCATGTCAAATCAAAGAAGGTAAAACTCACTTTTTAGACATGGTGTAACTTATGAATAGAATTCAAGTTACTTGTGAGAAAGTACTTGAACGTTTTGGTCGGAATTAGTTCCTTACTGCAAGATATTGCATCAGTTATTGAGCACAAGGATCTTTAAGATTTTAGAAAAATATAAAATGAAGCTAGGAGAGAAGGTGCAACTATAGGGAGAAGTAAATGTCCACATTCAATATCTAAAGGGTTAAAGTCTTGAAGTTTGAAGGTTTTTGAGCTAATGGAGATTATAGAGCACTTCTAATATGACATTAGCTTATTTCTTGTGGTGATTTCATACAACAACATGTGAAACATCTGGATTTCTATTGTACCAAGCTTCATGAGGTATAGTAGCATGTATACTTGATGTGGGAGCTATGTTCATGATGTCAATAGTTTTGGTTGTTGCATTAACCCAATAACAATTTGGCATATCCATCTCCTTCATCATTGCCCTAGCACATTCTGCAATATACCTATTCTTTCTTTCTACCACACCATTTTGTTGTGGTGTGTACTTGCATGTGATTTTCCTTTTGATACCATTAGTATCCAAAAAATTAGATAACTCATGAGAGAAGTATTCTCCCCATCCATCTGACCTAATACACTTGATGTACCTATCACAATCTCTTTCAACCATAGCTTTGAACTTCTTGAAATAATAAAAGACATACAAGTTATGTCTCATACAATACAGCCAATTTGTCATTGTACAATCATCAATGAAAGTTACAAAATATCTATTACCTCCAATTGATTTTTCCTTTGTTGGTCCTGAAACATCTATATCAACAAGGTCAGGTGGATGGTAGCTCACATAATTTTTCTTCTTGAATGGTTATCTTTTCTACTTTTGCAATTGACAAGCTTTACATAAATTCTTAAGATTCTGATTATAGAGATTAGGTATACTAACCTCTTCTTCTCTATGTCCTTTAATCTCTGAGTGTTGATGTGTCCGTACCTTTCACCACCTTCTTGTTTCCAAATGTGAAGTAAGTTGTGTGATTGAAGTTAGGCTTCACATCCAAGGTGAATAGCCTTCCCTCCTTTCTACCTTTGCTATGAATACACCCTTCTTTAGGGTTTTTCACAAAGAAACCTTTCTTATTGAACTTGATCTACAACTCTCTCAACCATTTGCCCCATAAAAAATTATTTGTGATTGTGGGAACATGAAGAACATCGTTTAAGCACTTTGCATTATGAGAACCTTCCAACATAACATCACGTATATGTGTAATATCCTAAGGAGTTTCATTAGCTATGTCCTCACACCCTTTGCTTGATGGCACTTGCATGTTTGAGAAAAAAATACTTGTTGCAACTCATGTGGTTGCTACACCCACTATCAATGTACCATGTATTTAATCCTTGTGTCTTGTAGTCACTCATCTGCATTAAAGATAGCATCATCTCATTTTCATTTTAGGTAGATGTATAATCACCTTGTCCTTTGTCGATTGAATTTTTCTTCTTCCTTTGATAGCATCTCTTGCATAGTGGCCATACTTGCCACAAATGAAGCATCCTTCTAAATTTTCATAGTCTCTATTCTAGTTGGACCTTCCTTGTCTACCTCTTTACTTGCCTCTTCCTATTGATGAAGAGTATTTTCCTCCTTGCGCTTGGTCAAAACCACCATTTGATGATCTATCCTGTCTACCTCTTCCTCTTCCTCAATTCCTTCCTTTTCCTCTACCTTTACCTGCATAGAAGGCTTGGGCTTCATTTCCTTTTGACTTTGAGCCTCCAATATTCACTCCTTAGGGATGATCAAGGCCACCAACTACTCAGAATCTGGAATATTATCTCTCACATAAATAAATGTTATAAATGCTTTCCAATTCTCATCATCTCTAAGCCCATTTAACGTGTATGCAACTAGATCGTCATCATCTATGTGAAAGCCTATAGAGCCCAATGCATCATTGACCTCTTTGATCTTCAATATGTAGTCATTGATCTTGTTGCGAAGGTGTTTTCCTCAAGTTTTTAAGCTCATTCTTCAACTAAATCTTCTTGGCTTTAGTTAAAGTAGAGTAGAGTCTCTCTAGAGTTTCCCATACTTTCATGGAAGTATCTAAGTCTTGTATATGCCCAATCATGGCATTTCTAATGTGTTGTGAAAAATATGAAGATGACTCTCTTAATCTCTTTCATTCCACTCTCTAAAGTTCCTTAATTGATCAAGAGTTGGATTCTATCCTAATCTAGCTCTTGCACCTATTCCACTAATGAGACCCCATAAACCTTTTCCCATGAGATAGCTAGATATCCTAAACTTCCATGGCTAATAATGATTTTTATCCAATTTCTCCATTTGAGTGTTATATTGTGACATGCTGAGTTCTAATTGTTGGTGCAAATGCTAAGCCTTCACACTTGGCTAGGCATTGGAAGAAGCTATGTGCAATTGTTTGAAGAACCACATGAACCATTACTTATGTTTTTCACCATTAACCTTTGTAAAAGTCACTTGACTTAGAAGGAATCTTGTAAGAGCACCAAACTCGTGGAGTTAGGAAGAGATAAAGCTACGAGTTCTTTTTGTGCAATATCTGCTAACTTACAGGAGGACTTTTAGGGAAAGTAAAGTTTGAATTTGAATTCAAACTTGGAGGCAAAGCATCTATAAAAAGGGATTGTAATATCGTGGCCATGTACCCCCATTAAAGCTTAGTATTAACCATTTGATGTAATTGAGAGGCTCAAACTATAGCCTACTCCTATCACCATCATTGGGCAACATATTCATGCCAATGATCATGTACAACATTGTTACATATTACATTATATTGATGATTACATTTATATTCATCTCTATCATTGTCACTCAGAATAGTGAAATTGTCTTCCTCATATCTGAGTGATCACCCCATCATTTGCAATGTTCTATAGCTCATTGGAACATGCTCAAAGTCTTTCACAAGCTGTCAAAATTTGGAGAAGTATAATTCAGCGAATTGGGAGAAAAGCATCTCGAAGTGGTCATTGGTCATTCTCTGCAGAGTTCCTAAAAAGTCGAGGGTAAGCTTCTACTTGTTAAAGTTATTACTCAGAGTGTATTCTATCATTTTAAGTGATTCTACTTGGAATCATCAGCTCTTTAAGCTAATTAGATACCCTCAAAAGGAAGTTTTCTAATTGCTACTGTAGTATGAGTACTCAACAAAGCTTCTAGCAGGTGTCAAGACCAAAATAACAACTTTTTTTAGCACTAGCTAGTTGCAAACTTATCTGTTTCGATCAAATTATTTGAAGCATCATCTCCAAAGTAGATAGGCACTTATTTAGTTTCATTGGAAAGCTAAAAGGGCCTAGAACTCAACTCTGAAGTAAAAAAGGGCTGGTACAAGGCAGGGATTAGCAGTACCAACTCATTTCTTGAGGTGTGCATTCATCTTTCCGAACAGTGGTATCAGAGCAACTTGAGGTAAAATGGGAGATGGTTTTCCTTATTTTATTGATGAATTGGATAGGAACAATTACCAAGCATGGTCCTTGAGGATGAAGACATACTTGTAAGGAAGGAGTATCTATGGATACATATGAGGAGATGAGGAGATGCCCATTTTCAGAAGCAAAGGACAACCTACAAGAGAGGAGCTTGAAAGACTCAACTCATGGTGTGCCAAAGATGCATTAGCAAGGTCATACTTAATTAACTCTATTTCTGACTTCCTTCTTCCACACATTAGGAACTGTAAGACATCTGAAAAGACTTGGGATACATTGTCTTCATACTTTTCTTCCAACACAAGGGCTAGAAAGAACCAATTGTGGATTGAGTTCACCACTCAAAGAAAGCAACCCAAGCAAAGAATTTCAAAATATGCTACCAAAGTCAAGGATGTGGGTGACCAATTGGCAAGCATAGGAGAAGGGATTCAAGAGGAGTAAAGTGTGAGACAAGTAATCAATGGTATCAAGGTAAATGACAAATGGGAAAGCTTCACAATTGCCATGGACTTGTACATGGGCATGCAGATTCCAGATCTTACCAAACTCATGGGGCAACTCTTTATATAAAGCCAAGCTCAACAAAAATGGAGATTCATCAAGAGATAACAATTCTTCTGCCCTATACACAGATAAAGGCAAGTTTAAAGAGAAAGGGAAAAGCAAAAAGTGTGAAGATGAAGGTACTACTTTTCAAGCTAACTATGCAAGAATAGCTAGGAACTCAAGTCGTAGGGGCAGAGGAGGTAAGCAATGTAGGGGGAGACCTTTCAACTCTTCCCCATGTAATATTTGTGGTTTATCAAATCACACCACAGATGAGTGTTACAAGAACCTCAAGAATCAAAGAGGTAGAGGTTTCCAAAGAGGTGGCTACACACAATCAAGAGGAAGGTTCAACCATCATCAAGGCTACAATAATAAATACAACAAAAATTACAATAGCAACCACCAAGGAGGCTACAAATCAAGGAAAGACTACAAAAATTATACAGAGGATCCAGAGGATTCCCTTATGATTATGAACATGAGTTCAAACCAAGGTATGAATGATGACCATCTCTTCTACATTGACTCAGGATGTTAAAACGATGTGGCAAGCAATGTAGCTCTTCTCTCTGACCTAGAGAAACCCAAGGGAAAGCACCAAGTGCAAACAGGTGATGACACCAGGCATTCAGTGGTCAAGGTAGGAAATGTTAAAACCTCTGATGGGAATAGAAATCTGTTGAGCAGAGTTCTATATGTACCTACAATTAGCAAGAACTTAATGAGTGTTGGATAGATTGTAGAAAGGGTTTGCAGGTTAGGTTCAACAAATATGGAGCATTTGTGGAGGATCCCCAACATTGATTCAAGAGAATTTCCAAAGGAGAAAAGAGAGGTAGATTATTTACATTTGAACTTGAAGATACAAGGAATATTGCAATTTATAATTACAAAGATCAAACATTATCAGAGCTTGAGATTTGCCATAAAAGATTAGGGCATATTGGTGAGAGAACCTTAAAGCAAATATGTAGAGATCAATGTGTGCTTGGGATACCTAATATATCCAAGCAACACATGATCTATAAATGTGGTGCATGTCAGTTTGGAAAATCTCACATGTTACCCTTCTCAAGGAAAGGCTACATGCATGAGGATTACTTGGAGCTTGTCCACACAGATGTGTGGGGACCAAGTAAGGGCCCTTCAATTTCTGGATCAAGGTATTATGTATCTTTCATTGATGATTTCAGTAGGTGGACTGTCTTGTATTTTATGAAGCACAAAGATGAACTGTTCAGTTGCTTTAAGAAGTATCTTGCACTTGTGGAAAACAAAACAGGAAGAAGTCTAAAGAGATTAAGGTTAGATGGAGGAGGTGAGTACTTCTCAAATGAGTTTTATGCATTCTTGCAGGATAGAGGAATCAAAAGGGAAATTACAACAAGATATACCCTTGAGCAAAATGGGGTAGCAGAGAGGAGAAATAGGTTGATTGTTGAAAGAGCTAGATCAATGCTTAATGAAGAAAAGTTACCTAATTATTTGTGGGAAGAGAGTGTGTCTACTGCCACTTATCTCATTAAGTTTCCATCCAAATCACTTGATGGGATGACCCCACATGAAGCATGGCATGGTAAAAGGCCATCACTTGATCATTGCAGGATCTTTGGATGTGTTTCATATGTGCATATCCCATCTCAAATCAGAGGTAAGCTAGACCCTAAAGGAGAGAAGTGCATCTTCATAGGGTATGATTGAAATAATAAAGGATACAAGTTCTATAATCCATCCAACAAAGGTTTTATGGTCACAGAGATGTTGTGTTTGATGAGAATGACTCTTGGTTTGAAAGGGAATGCAAAAAAGCAAAGTTGCCTTATGACTTGGAGGAGGAGTTTCCAAGCCTCACCAAGGAAGAACCAAATCAGATTGAAGACATCAAATCAGATGATGAGGACATCATCAATCTAGAAGAATTCAAAGCATGGAAATCAAAAGGCAAGATCAAGATGAAGAAATTGGAGGACATATCTGAATCATCCAACCAAGCAATTAAAAGATCACAAAGGAAGAGCAAGAAGCCAATCAGATATGGATATGACACTTCTTTAGTTACCAAACATTCAATTTATCTTGCTAGAGATTTACCACTTGAAGAGCCTTCATCATATGAAGAGGTAGAGACGAAGGCAGAATGGAAGGAAGCTATGGATGAAGAAATTGAAGTACTCAAGGAGAATGATACTCGGGAGCTAGTGCCAAAGAAGGAGTCCATGAAGGTAATTGGTTCTAGATAGATTTACAAAATCAAGAGAAACTCAGATGGATCCATAAGCAGCTATAAAACTAGACTTGTGGACAAGGGTTTTGCACAAACCCAAGGGATTGATTATAAAGAGGCTTTCTCACCGTGGCCAAAATGCCAACCATCAGGGTATTGGTAAGTGTTTCTGCAAAAAGGAATTGGACTATATACCAATTGGATGTGAAAAATGCCTTTCTTAATGGCTGGATTTCAAAGGAGGTCTACATGGCTCAACCTTATGGTTATGAGGACCCAAGCAAAGTAGATTATGTATGTAAATTGAACAAAGCTCTTTATGGATTGAAGCAGGCACCTAGGGCATGGAATCATATGTTGACTACATATCTTGAGGATCAAGGATTCATCATGAGCAAAGTAGATACCTCTCTGTTTGTCAAGAGAAGCAATTCAGAGGTGATATACCTATGTGTGTATGTTGATGATATCATACTTACAGGTAGTAATGCCAATGGCATCAAGCAGATCAAGAATCAAATGATGCAGGAGTTCAAAATTAGTGATCTAGGGTCTCTAAAGTATTTTCTTGGAGTTGAGTTAGTCTATACAAATTCTAGAATTTATATTACAAAGTATGTGGAGGACATGTTGAAGAAGTTACACTTAGAGGATGCCAAGATAGATAGCACTCCTATGGAGGTAAACCAAAAACTAAGTGCTCATCAAGGTGATGAGCTTGAAAATATTGCAGGATACCAAAGAATAATTGGAAGCCTAAACTATGATACATTGACAAGGATTGATATTGCTTATGGAGTAAGTGTCTTAAGTCAATTTATGCACAAACCTAGAGCACCTCACTTGGAAGCTGCCAAAAGGATTTTGAAGTATCTTAAGGGTACTCAAAATCAAGGTTTATAATTTCCTTATACTTCAGATTTGGACATCAAAATATACTAAGATGTAGATTGGGCAGGTTGTAAGGATGATAGGAGGAGTACCTCAGGTTATGTGTCTTTTGCAGGTGATAAGCCCATTTCATTGTCTTCCAAGAAGCAACCTACTGTTGCTTTATCTTCAACATAAGAAAAATATAGAGGATTAGCCATTGCTACTCAAGAAGCCATATGGATCATATTGCTATATGCAGATTTGGGACTACATTCTAACTCACCTATGATCTTTGGTGACAATACAAGTTCTTTACATCTTGTAGCAAATCCTATCTATCATACTAGGACTAAGCACATAGAGGTTCACTATCACTATGTGAGAGAAAAGCTATTGAGCAAGGAGATTCAATTGGCATATGTATCAACTAATATGCAATGTGCATATGTATTGACAAAGGCACTTGATGGTACTAAACTTTGTAGGTTTAAAGCTACTATTGAATTGCACGACATTCAAGAGGATTGATGAAGAAGACCAAACCAAGATGTTTGGCTTGAGGGGGAGCTATTGTTGCAAATGCTAAGCCTTCACACTTGGCTAGGCATTGGAAGATGCTATGTGAAATTGTCTGAAGAACCACATGAACCATTACTTATGGTTTTCACCATTAACCTTTGTAAAATTCACTTGACTTAGAAAGAATCTTGTAAGAGCACCAAACTCATGGAGTTCGAAAGAAATAAAGCTATGAATTCGTTTTTGTGGAATATCTGCTAACTTAAAGGAGAACTTTTAGGAAAACTAAAGTTTGAATTTGAATTCAAACTTGGAGGCAAAGCATCTATAAAAAAGGAGTGTAATCGCGAAGCCATGTGCCCCCATTACTCAGCTTAGTGTTGATCATTTGATGTAATTGAGAGGCTCACACTATAGCCTACTCCTATCACTATGATTGGGCATCATATTCATGCCAATGATCATGTACAACATTGTTACATAATACATTACATTGATGATTACATCTATATTCATCTCTATCATTGTCACTCAAAACAGTGAACTTGGCTTGCTCATATCTTAGTGATCTCTCCGTGATTTTCAATGTTCTATAGCTCATTGGAACAAGATTAAAGTCTACTACAAGCTACCATAGTTTGAAGGCATTTCACGCAGCCAATTGGGAGAAACGTGTCTTGAAGTGTTCATTGTTCATTCTTTGGAGAGTTCCTAAAAAGTCGAGGGTAAGCTTCTACTTGTTAAAGTTATTACTCAGATTGTAGTCTATCATTTTACGTGATTCTACTTGGAATCATTGGCTCTCTAAGTTGATCAGATACCCTTAGAAGGAATGTTTCTAATTGCTACTATACTATGAGTACTGAGCAAAACTTCTAGCAGGTGTCAAGACCAAAATAGCAACTTTTTTTATCACTAGCTAGTTGCAAACTTATCTATTTTGATCAAATTATTTGAAGCATCCTCTCCAAAGTACATAGGCACTTGTTTAGTGTCATTGGAAAGCTAAAAGGACCTACAATGCAACTTGGAAGTAAAAAAGGGTTGTTACAAAGCAGGGATTATCAGTACCAACTCATTTCTTGAAGTGTCCATTAATCTTTCCCAACACTAATGCAGTCCTTTTGATGTAGAGGAAATGAATAATAATAAGAACTTCACCTATGGCCTTCAATATGTGTCAAATAAATGAGGACTATGTCCTCCTTCTTCACTAGTAGCCTCCCCTCTTCTTGGTGTGTGCCTTTTATGTGAAGAGATGGATAGGTATGTGCTTGAAGATGAAGAGGTATTGCAAAATCCTTGATCTACACCAGCCAAATGAACTCCAGGAGTATGTGGTGGGCCCTTTTAGCTTGCCAACGGATGTATTAGACACCCTATGTACCTTGGAAGATCACTCTGGAAAAAATAGATCAAAACAGATAAGTTGGAGTTAGCTCAGAGGTGAAGAACTTGGTATTTTGGTTCATACACCTATCCAGTGTTTTGCATAATTCTCTAAGAAAAATAGCAATTAGCTTAATTCCTTTTGGGGAAGTCTATTTAACTTAAAGATCTAAATTTCAAGAGTAATCTTAGCAAAAATAATGAACCACACACTGAGAATGATGTTTAACAAGTGATGACATCATCCCGATTTTCATGGGCTACTACATTAATGAGACCAGTGAGCAGAAAAATGAACATAACTCACGATTTACGAATCCAATGATTATGAAAATTTGTATGCTTATACTAGACATATGCTGAATCCAACAAGCTTTAAATCATTGAATTTGGGTAAGTACATACTGAGAAACAACTCTAACAAGATCAGTAAAAATGTCGGGTACCTAACAAAGAAGTGAAAATGAACAGATACGGTTGACTTCAACTGAACATAACTGAAGATTGAAACACGCAAATGAAATGAGCATTGGTGAGCATATAATAGACTTACAGAGCTAACTTTACCAACTTAAAGCATGGAAAATGATGCACCAAGCTCAGAGAAACCATCTCTGCAATCTTATTGAGAAAACTGCAAGATATGGCAGTGAGTAGCACACTTCACAAGAACATGGAAATATGAACTCAAATGATCATGAAAATGGAAGTATATTGAATTTACAATACAATGGTCTTATTGATACATACGTGTGCCTTAGAACCACACCTTGATATGGCATAAAGCACAACTCTTTGAGGTATTCTTTGAGGTCTCTCTAACCACGACTAAAGCTGCCATCTATTTATAGTTGAGCTTGGGAGGCTAACTTCCCTCAATAAATCTCCAATCAATTAGTGATTGATTTGATTCTCTATCTACCACAAATCACAAATTCGTGGCTCCTCTTTCCCTTTTTGATCCAGTGGACTCAACCACTTAAGATTCTTTCACTTTTACATTAAGTAAAGTCTTCAAAAGGTACAAGAGGTAGTTCACAAGTGAACTTTACATTGTCTTCATTTTAAGGCTTCTTCTTTGAATTTGTGGGACTCAAGCCAATACTTAGGCTTGTCATAGACTTGCTTCAACAGCTCCTACTCAAGCCAAGTATGCTTGAGGTCTTCAATCTTCCAAGATTACCTGCAAACCTATCATAGCCTGGAATTTGCAAAGCTTTGTACCATCTAATGCTTTGGTTAGAATATCTGCACATTGTTGATGAGTGGACACATATAATATTTGAATCTCTTTGCTTAGAACCTTCTCTCGTACATAGTGATAACCTAAAGTGCTCCTTCTATCTTCCTTGGAGCCAGCCCAATCTGCATCAGAAAATAGCTTCAACCCTAAATCAGATACATAAGGATAATAAAGTCCTTCATTTATGGTTCCTTTGAGATATTTGAGTATCCTTTTAGCAGCATCCATGTGTGGTTTCCTTGGTGTGTGCAAGAATTGACTTAGCACACTCAAGTACTCTTGTCAATGCGACATAGTTGAGACTACCCACAAGGCTTTGATATGATGTGATGTCCTCTATGAGTTCACCTTCATGTGAGCTCAATTTATGGTTGACCTCCATTGGAGTACCTGCAATTTTACAATCCTCCATCTTGAATTTTGCTAACATATCCTTGATATACTTCCTTTGAGTGAGAAATAAACCATGATCTTTGTAGACAACTTCCAAACCTAGGAAGTAGGTAAGTGATCCTAAATCACTTATCTTGAGTTCTTCTCTCATCTGATCTTTGATCTTCTTCATACCATCTACATCATTCCCTGTCAATATAATATCATCTACATATACACATAAGTAGATGACCTCAGAATTACTCTTTTTGATAAAGAGTGAAGGATCTGCCTTGCTTGGTTGAAAGCCTTTGTCCTGCAAGAATGAAACAAGGCTGAAATTCCAAGCTCTTGGAGCTTTCTTGAGACCATACAATGCTTTGTTAAGTTTACACACATAATCAGGATAAACTTGATTCTCAAAACTAGGTGGTTGTGCCATATATACCTCTTATGTTATCCAAACATTCAAGAATGCATTCTTTACATCTAGTTGAAGTATCTTCCAATTCTTGAAGAGGCAATACTAAGCAAAACCCTAATAGTAGCATCTTTGCCACTTGAGAGAAGGTCTCCTCATAATCAATTCCCTGAGTTTGTGCAAAGCCTTTTGCTACAAGCCTTGCCTTATACCTATTAATGGAACCATCAGAATTCTTCTTGAGTTTATAGACCCATCTTGAGACTATTACCTTCATGGATGAAGTCTTGGGCACCAAATCCCAAGTGTTGTTTTCCTCAAGTGCTTCAATCTCTTCCTTCATTGCATGCTTCCATTCTGATTTTGAGTTGGCCTCTTCAAAGGATGATGGCTCCTCTTGATTTATGTCCTATGCTATGTAAATAGAATGTTTCGTTACTAATGAGGTGTCAAACCCATACCTTTTTGGTTTTTTTCTTTCCCTTATAGATCTTCTTAAGCCATGTTGTGATGATTCTGCCTCATGTCCAAGTTCCTGCAATTTCGCTTTACCTTTAGACTTCCATGCTTTGATTTTTTCCATCTGAGTTTCTTCATCATCTTCTAAATTGTCTTGTTCTTCAATCTTTGGTTGATGTTCTTTGCCAAGATTTGGGAAATCTTCTTCAAGGTCATATGGCAATTTGACCTTCCTGCATGAATCTTCATACCATGAATTGTTCTCATCAAAAACTACATCTCTGCTTACCAAGAATCCTTTGTTGGTAGGATTGTATAACTTGTAGCCCTTTTGATTGTTGTCATATCCAATGAATATGCACCTTTCTGCCTTTGGATCCATCTTGCCTCTAACCTGTGAAGGAACATGAGCATAAGCAATGCAACCAAAAATTTTACAATGATCTAAGCTTGGTCTTCTTCCATTCCAAGCCTCATATGGAGTCATCCCATCAAGGGATTTTGAAGGCAACCTATTAATCAAGTAAGTGGCTATACATACAGCCTCAGCCCATAGATATTTAGGCAAATGCTTTTCATTTAACATGGACCTTGTAGCTTCAACAATTGTCCTATTCCTCCTTTCTACCCCTCCATTTTTCTTAGGAGTGTACCTTGTAGTTACTTCTCTTTTGATTCCTCTTTCTTGAAGAAAAGAATCAAACTCATGGGAGAAGTATTCTCCCCCTCCATCTGACCTTAGCCTTTTTAGTCATTTACCTGTTTGATTCTCCACAAGAGCCAAATATCTTTTGAAACATGAAAAAACTTCATCTTTGTGTTTCGTAAAGAATAGGATAGTCAATCTGCTGCAATCATCAATAAAGGAGAAATAATACCTTGATCCAGATATTGAAGCTTCCTTGCTAGGTCCCCATACATCTGTATGAACCAACTCCAAGAGATCTCCATGCATATAACCTTTCTTCATGAATGGTAACATGTGAGACTTTCCAAATTGACATGCATTACACTTATAAATCATATGTTGTTTTGACGAGTTAGAGAGTCCAAGTACACTTTGGTCTCTACAAATTTGCTTTAATGACCTTTCACCAATATGTGCTAACCTTTTGTGCCATACTTCCAATTCTATGAGTGTTTGACTACCATAATTAAAGAGAGCAATGTTTCTAGTGACTTGCAATTCAAATGTGAACAATCTACCTCTCTTTTCACCTTTTGCAATTCTTTTGAATCCTTGACTTGGATCTTCAACAAATGCTCCTGCTTTTGTGAACCTAACTTGCAACCCTTTCTCTACTATCTGCCCAACACTTATCAAATTCTTTGTAATGGTAGGGACATAGAGTACCTTACTGAGTAGGTTGATGTTTCCATCAGGTGCTTTGACATTTCCTATTTTCTCCACAAGGTTTCTTGTATCATCTCGTGTTTGTACCTCATGCTTATTCCTTGGATCTTCTAAATTTGATAGGAGTGCCACATTTCCTGCCACATGATTTGAACAACCTGAATCTATGTAGAAAACATGCTCATCAGATTTACCTTGTGGCATAGACATGTTCATGATCAATAATGAATCCTCTTTGTTTGAGTCTTCTGTGTAGTTATTGAAGTCTCTCCTTCCTTTGTAGCCTCCTTGATAGTTTGAATGATTGTAGTTGTTGTAATTGCCATGGTAGTTGTTGAACCTTCCTCTTGAGTAGCCATAACTTCCTCTATTGCATCCTCTTCCTCTTTGATTCCTGGAATTCCTAAAGCAATTTTCAGTTGTATGATTAGTTAGTCCACAAATAGAACATGGGTTGGAGACTTGGGATCTCCCCCTGCCTTGTCTACCTCCTCTTCCTCTACCTCTGCCATGTCTTCCTCTACCTACATAGTTAACTTGATATGTACCTGCTTCATCATCCACTTTCTTTGCCTTTCCTTTGTTATCTTTGGAATTGCTTTTATCAATGTATAAAGTTGAAGATTGATTACCTTTAGATCTTTCTCCATTTTTTATAAGCTTTGCCTCTTGAGTAAGTAGGGGTCCAATGAGTGTATTAAAATCAGGTACATGCATGTCCATGTACAAATCCATAGATGTGGTGAATGCTTCCCACTTGTCATCTACCTTCAAGACATTGATGACCTGCCTTACAATTTTCTCTTCATCTATTACCTCTCCAATGCTTCCCAACTAATCTGCTATGTCCATGAGCTTTGTGAAAAAATCAGTCACATTTTGTTTGGGAGCCTTCTTGAGAGTTGTGAAAACTAGCCATAGTTGATGCTTCCTAGCTTTAGTACTTGAAGAGAAGAAAGCTTCAAGTGCATCCCACACTTCTTGAGATGTCTTACAACTTCTAATGTGAGGCAACAAAAAATCTGAGATAGAGTTGAGGAGACAAGAACTTGCAAGTGCATCCTTGGAGCACCATGTGCCCAATCTTTCTTGCTCTTCTTGTGTTGGTTGACTTTTGTTCCTAAAACTTGGCATAACTTCCTCTCCAGCCACATAACCATATAAACTTCTACCTTGGAGATAAGCTTCCATTCTTAATGACCAAGCTGACTATTTACCTCTATCCAATTTGTCAATTGATGAAGGAAATCCATTTTCCATCCTTGCTCTGATACCACTGTGAAGAGATGGATAGGTATGTGCTTGAAGATGAAGAGGTGTTGCAAAATCCTTGATCTACACCAGCCAAATGAACTCCAGGAGTATGTGGTGGGCCCTTTTAGCTTGCCAATGGATGTATTAGACACCCTATGTACCTTGGAAGGTCACTCTCAAAAATATAGATCAAAACAGATAAGTTGGAGTTAGCTCAAAGGTGAAGAACTTGCTATTTTGGTTCATACACCTGTCGAGTGTTTTGCATAATTCTCTAAGCACAGCATCAATTAGCTTAATTCCTTTTGGGGAAGTCTAGTTAACGTATAGAGCTAACTTTCAAGAGTAATGTCATAAAAAATAATGAACCACACACTGAGAATGATGTTTAACAAGTGATGACATCATCTTGATTTTCACGGGCTGCTACAGTAATGAGACCAGTGAGCAGAAAAATGAACATAACTCAAGAGTTACGAATGCAATGATTCTGAAACTTTGTATGCTTATACTAGACCATATGCTAAATCCAAAAAGCATTAAATCATTGAATGCGGGTAAGTAGACATTGAGAAAAAGCTCTGACAAGACGAGTAAAAAAGTCGGGTATCTGACAGAGAAGTGAAAATGAACAGACAAGGTTGACTTCAACTGAACATAACTGAAGATTGAAACACCCAAATGAAATGAAAATTGGTGAGCATATAGTAGACTTATAGAGCTAAATTTACAAAGTTAATCACTAAAAATGTTGCACCAAGCTCACAGAAACCATCTCTGCAATCTGACTGAGAAAAGTGTGAGATATGGCAGTGAGTAGTACACTTCACAAGAACATGGAAATATGAACTCAAATGATCATGAAAATGAAAGTATATTGATTTTACAATACAATGGACTTACTGATACATATGTGTGCCTTAGAAGCACACCTTGATATGGCATAAAGCTCAGGTCTTCGAGGTCTTCTCTGAGGTCTCTCTAACCACGACTAAAGCTGCCATCTATTTATAGTTGAGCTTGGGAGGCTAACTTCCCTCAATCACTCTCCAATCAATTAGTGATTGATTTGATTCTCTATCTACCACAAATCATGAATTCATGGCTCCTCTTTCCCTTTTTGATCAAGTGGACTCAACCACTTAAGATTCTTTCACTTTTACATTAAGTAAAGTCTTCAAAAGTTACAAGAGGTAGTTCACAAGTGAACTTTACATTGTCTTCATTTTAAGGCTTCTTCTTTGAATTTGTGGGACTCAAGCCAATACTTAGGCTTTTCATAGATTTGCTCCAACATTTTAGCTTGATTCAAAAGCTCTTCTTTTGTCAAAATCCTTAAGAGTTTTCTCTTGGTCCTCTTGAATGCTTCATATATGCCAAACAGCTCTTATATCACAGTTGGGAAAATTTACAGTAGAAGCTATGCATACTATTGTATACGTTATGAAAAAAACTCCATCTCTTATTGTATACGAAATAACACCCAAAGACAAGTTTAGAAGTAAAAAGCCAAACTTATCACACATGAAAGTATTTGGTTATATTGTAGATCATTGGTTACTTCTTACACAAGTAATATGTTCATATATTTAGGTAGTGATGTGTGTGAACACACTAGGACCACCAGGGCACTTTTTTCCCTCTTTAGGAGGTTTTTTTCCAAGGCTTGTATATATGCCTATTGCCATAATGGGCTACTTATCTTTGTACATTCTAGTGGTAATACATTCAGTATTGTGTGTTGAGGTCCAAGCTTCTTCTTCTTCCTTGTGCTGTTCGCGTGCTTCCTCAAACGTCTAACTCCAAGAATTGGTATCAGAGTAGGTCATCGCTTCATCTAGGGCATCATTGACACCTCTCCAGATGCAGTCTCAAAATCGTACAAATTTTGTAGTTCCTCATTTCGACCTTCGAATGCACTATCGTAGTGCTTGTGTAGGCTATTTCATCTTTTTGTGCCAAAGGTATATATCAGTTTCGGTTTGCCAATATAAGCATCTCAAAGTCTCCTACAGGTTTAGCAAAAAATTTTTGGGCAGTTCTATTCAACTTTTTGAGATATAATCAATTTTTTGCATCATGGTATTTTAGTCACTGGCCATGGCTGAGAGCACTGATGTATTTCGTATGTTGGGTGTTGAGGATAAGTTGGACGGTACCAACTACCCATTGTGGGCTTATATGATGCGACATGTATTGGTTGCAAAAGGACTATGGAACATTGTGCAGGGTGTTGAAAAACATCCTATCACACCTGCAACTATTACAACTATAGGTACTAAAGCTGATGTAGAAGGTGTCGAAGACGATGATATTCTGCATATTCCTGTTCGTGCTGTGGTTTCTGTTGCACCTACTGCAGAACAAATCTTTTGGGATGGCAGAGATGCCGAGGCACATGCATTGATAGCTTTGTCTGTCAAACATGCCATTATTCCTCACATTTGCTCTTGCACAATAGCTAAAGATGCTTGGGATACACTTACCATATTGTACCAAGCTAGGAAAAGGTAGATAGGTCCATTATGCATGTTGCAGATCAAGCTTTCCTGGCTAGTTAGAAGGTCAAAGGAAAATAGAGCTCTTCAACTAGTAAGCAAAAATCTGCTAATTCTGCGCAATCGAAGAGGAAAGACAAAGATGAAAAGAAATCAGAAAAGCAAAAATTGTTTTGCAAGTACTATAAAGGAAATGATCGTATCATAAAGAACTTTCCAAAACTTGGTGCTAAAGAGGCAAAGAAGAAAGAGGCTAGAATGGTTGTTGCAGAGGCCTCTACACCAAAAACAGAGTCTGTTGATCTTGTGTAGGATGAAGAATGGGTGTTTACTACTATTTGTAGTTTTGACCCATCTTCTCATGAGCAGTGCATGTCTACAATAGACTCAGATGTTTGGTACTTTGACAGTGGGGTGACCAAACATATTACCTCGCAGCGGAGTTTCTTCTCTTCACTGGAACCTGTCCCTACAAGGAATACTGTTACATGCGCCAACAACTCCTCTTATCTTGTTACGGGAGTTGGTAATATCATTTTGACTACTGTTGATGGTAGTTTTTTCACTTTGTTAGATGCTTTGTTCGTGCTAGGGATCAAGAAAAATCTGTTATCAGTTTCTACATTAGCCAAGATTGGCTTGGTTGTGAAATTTGTTGATGATAGATGTACAATTCATGATCTGTCAAATGGCAACATCATTATTACTTCTAGCATTTTATGTCCTGAGTTGTATAAGCTCATAGACTATGAAAGATCTGTAAATGATTCGGCATGTGCAGTACATGATTCTCAGGCTATGTCAGATACAAAGCTTTGGCATGCACGCTTTGGTCATCTAAATTTTGCTAGTTTGCTACACCTACAAAAATCTCAAATGGTGTCGTATTTGCCCAAACTTGAGGCACATGGTAAACATGTTTGTGAAGGCTCTATTTTGGGCAAAATGCAGCATTCCTTCTTTCCAAAATATGGTTCAGTTCGGGCTACTCAGAAATTACAACTTGTACATAGTGATGTTTGTGGTCCTTTGCAAACACCTTCTTTTGGAAATTATCTTTACTTCATGACTTTCATCAATGATTTTTCCAGGAATGCATGGGCATATCGATTGAAGGCAAAGTCAGAAGTGTTTATGTGCTTCAAATAGTTTCTGGTTTTGGCTCAAAATATGTGCTCATGTCAAATGGGCACCCTCCGTTCTGATCGAGGGGGGGAATATATGTCTTCTGATTTTAATGCATTTCTGGGTCAACATGGGATAAAACACCAGTGTACAATGCCATATACACCTCAATAGAATGGAGTTGCTGAACAGAAGAACAAGTCACTCATGGAAATGGCGAGGTGCATGGTCAAGAGTCAAGCCTTACCACATAGTTTCGGGCTTGAGGCTGTTATGTGTGCAACATATGTACTTAACAGGTGTCCCACTAAAGCACTGCTGGCATATGCATTAGTGCCTGAACAAAATCATAGAAAATTAAATGATAAAGAAGTAAAATGTATTTCTTTTGGGTATAATTCTGAAAGCAAAGGCTATCGTCTATATCGTCCACAAATTAAACGCATTGTGGTTAGCCATGATGTTGTTTTTGTGGAACATGCTATTTAGTCATTGCTTTCGTGTACTAAGGAGACATCTGTTAGCTGCAAAGACATGTATGATACTTTGCTGCCTCTTTTTATAGGTGGAAATTCTAGTGTTGGTCCTAATGAGGCAACTTCTCAACCTTTGTAGGTTTCATGTGATGATGCAGATCATTCCATTTCTGATGCAGCACGATGCACATATTGATGAGAGAGCTGATACTGAGCAGGCAAAAACTATGCCAAAATGCTTGGTGTAGACCTTGCGTGACAACAAATTAGATGCACCTCTGTCATATCATACTTGTTCAAGTTGTCATAGTGCCTCTTTTGCATCAGATTGCTATGCTATGGCTGCATCTAGTCTCTGTGATGAGAATGAGCCTATTTCATTTGATGAAGCACAAAATTCAAAAAATTGGATGGCTGCTATGCAATCTGAATATGATGCTATAATGAAGAATGGTACTTGGTCTTTATGTGACTTGCCTCCTAGCAAGAAGGCCATTGGCACTAAGTGGGTATACAAGCTGAAGCGTAAGCCTCATGGTACATTTGATAGGTATAAGGTTAGGCTTGTTGTAAAGGGTTATGTGCAGGAAAGAAGCAATAATTTTGATGAAACCTTTGCTCCTACTTGCCGAATGACTATTGTTCATAGCATCTGTTCACTTGCAACTCATCATGGTTGGAATGTACATTAGTTGGATATCAAAACAACATTTTTGAATGGTGACTTGCATGAAGAAGTGTATGTTTTCCAGCCTCGTGGCTTGTGCAGAGAGGGTATGAAAACCAAGTGTGCAAGTTAACGAAGGCATTATATGGTTTAAAGCAAGCACCACATGCTTGGTATGAAAAGATACATGCCTATCTGATTGCACATGGTTTTGAGAATAGTCCAACTGAAAGCACCTTATATGTTAAGCATGGTAATGATGTACTTCTAATTATTGTGGTTTATGTTGATGGCATGCTGCTCACTAGTCCTCATGAGAGGCATATTGTTGATTTTAAGGCTGATTTGCATGCCTCATTTGAGATGTCTAATTTGGGGCATTTGCGTCATTATTTGGGCATTCAGTTTATGCACGTTGATGGTGAAATGGATTTGTGTCAAACAAAATATATTGACATATTATTGCAGTGTTTTGGCCTTGAAGACTATAAACTTGTTGCCACTCCTACGGAGATAGGTTTATGACTGAGTCCCATGTTTAGCCTTGACCTCTATTGTAGAGGGTTGTGACATATGTTGCATATGACTTAGGGAGTTTGTATAGAAGCCTAATAACCATATCTTCCCTTGATACTTGTCTAGCATACAAAATGAGTTTGTGTAAGATAATCTTCATGTGGTAATTATCTTAGTGATAGGAGCCAAAGGCCTAATAACCAAGTTGTGTAATTCTTATTCTAGGGCATAAATTCTTGAGGGAGTCTTTGCTTCATATAGAGTATGAAGTATCTTCCAAGATTTATGAGAAGTTTTTCAAGAAGTAACATGCTCTTTGGATTAGTAATCGCAAGATAACACTTATTGCTAGGGCTCACTTATCTTTCATGCTATATACATTCCATGCAATGGGCTCACTATCCTTATCAGCTTGAGTTCTATGGCATCTACAACTTCATACAATAGATTTTTGTACAAATAAGCTCTGATGGTGTTCTTTCACTGACTATATTTGTTCCATTCAACCTTTCTTCTTTTGGCATGATTATAGGTATCATACTCACTGACATCATGTTGGAAATGGTAGATATGATATAGGCCTTTAAGACGATAAAACTTAAAAATGATTCGACACTTGCAAAGATGGATGGAATTGGTACCAAGCATATGGGGAGGTGGGTGGGGGGTTAAAGTATCCCAAGATGCACTTAACACCCTTGGCGGCTTAGAGTAGCCTTCCCAAACATGTTCACATAGTAGATTCTTCTATTTGCTTAGAGTTTACATAAGTAGAGGGAGCTTAGTGCTAAATAGTTTCAACAATGAGGGTTATAGGCTTTGGAAAAATACAAGTTAAGGCCTTGGATACATGAACTAGTGTGTTGATCAAAGATTAAAATAAAGGGAAAGGAGTGCTAAAACTTTTGCAAAAATTAAGGGTCATATTAAGTAGATGATGCCAAGGGTAGGAGAATGCAAAAAACAAAAATAAAAAGTCAAAAGGAATATAACAAGGTGTATGCTTATGCATATCCCCCAAACATGGAATGTGTAGCTTGAGTGATGCATAAGAAAATGGAGTAAATAGGTGCCTACGCTTTTTTTGATTCGGAAGTGCACCTTAATATTCCTTTCATATGATATTTCTTGGAAGTCAAAGCTTGAATAGTGTGTTCTCATGCCTTGAATGGAGAGAACGGTAGTTTTTTTAGAGAATAAAGAAAGAAGTGAATTAATAGGCAATGTCAATAGATTACATTAGTGTTGAGATATCAAGCTCAAAATGTGATGATCCAGGATGACACGTACCAGTGTTTCATCTCTCTGACATGTATAGTGGTCACGCTAGTATATGTCAGGGATGCTTCATTGAGCTTTATTAGAATTATCTACCAAGAGTGATGGCACATTTGTTCCTTGCCAGCTCAGTCATTCGCAAACATTATGTTTTTCCATAGTACTGATCTTTATATATTGCACTTGTTGTATTCTTGTTTTTAGGTCATTCTTGTACATTCCTTTTTATGTAATAGAAGAAGAAGAAGAAGAAGAAGAAGATTATTCTTCCTTCCCTCAATCTCTGTGTGTGTGTGTGTGTGTACTTCTCCTTGAGAGTGAGAGTGTGTGTGTGAGCTCTCTTCCTTATCTCCTTCCTCGTGACATGGTATCATAGCCAGCGTGGCTGTAGAGAGCTTGTGGAGAAGTCGAGGGTGAAGAGTACGCAGCAAGGCGTGGAGAAAACGCAATTCACAAAAGACCTCCATTTGCTACAAAAATTGGCATGAAGGTAGAAGAGCATGAAAGGTAAGAGCATATGAGGAATGGAATCAAGGAGCATGAAAGGTAAGAGACTGGCTATCTGTTAGCATACAAGATAGCATGATTGGACACATACAAGATGCCAAGACTCCAAAAGAGGCTTGGAATAGTTTGGTCACATTGTATGAGACCAATACAAAGGCACAGAAATTGCAACTCAAGAACGAGCTGCATACATTGGAGAAGAAGGGCATGTCGGTAAGTGACTACACCTTGAAAATCAAAAGCATATGTGAGTCACTTGCATCTATTGGCGTGAATGTAGATGATGATGATTATAAGGTGGAAGTGTGCCTTCGTGGTTTAGGAGCTGCATATAAGTAGTTGAGAACTTCTATACAGACGAGGGAAAATATTCTGAATTCTGCTAATTTGGTTTCTATGCTGGTTATTGAAGAAAAGAATCTTGGTGAGGATTCAAACTCCCAAGGAAAGCCCAGTTTTGAGCAGGTATTTTACTCCGGTAGAGGAAGAGGTAGAGGTAGAGGTTTTGGAAATCGAAGAGGAAACAATAACCAAGACCAAGATCGACAACACAATCATGCAGGAGGTAGAGGACAATTTTGGGGCAGGGGGAGCCAAAGAGGTCATAGAAATTTCCAAAGAAATGATTCAGGTAATGATATTAAAGGATGCAAGAATTGTGGTAAACCTGGACACTTTGAACGTGATTGTAGGTTGAAGAATCAAAATAACAGAAGGCAGCAAACCAACTATGCATCCACAAGTGTAGATGATTCTGAGAAGCTGTTCATGGTTCAACATCACATGATGGATACGATGTCTGCTGGTATTTCAAAATTGAATGATAATGTATGTATGTTGATTCAGGTGCTTTAAATCACATGACCAGTCATGCGGAATGGTTTAGTACTTTGCAAAAATTGGCAGTTCATGGATATGTTGAAACAGGTGATGACACATCACATCCTATTGAGCATAAAAGAAACATAGCACTATCGATGGAGGATGGAAAGGTAAAACATCTTGCTGATGTGCTACATGTTCCAAATATAAGAAAGAATCTGGTTTCTGTTGGACAAATGGTTGACCAGGGATTACAAGTCAGGTTCAATGCTAATGGATTATGTGTAGAAGAGTACAAGCAGGATGGACGATTGGTTTCCAAAGGAAACAAAGTGGGTAGGATATTCACCTGAAATGTGAAGATTCCTGAAATGAATGCAGCCATGTTTGCAAAAGGTGCAGGAGTTATTGCAGATATAGAGATGTGGCACAAACGGATTGGACATGCAAACTTGCAAAGGCTGAAATTGATGCAGTCAAAGGGGATTGTCCATAGACTACTGAATTTCAAAGTTGCAGAAATGCAAAAGGTATGTGCATCATGTCAATTTGGTAAATAGTTAAGAGCATCATTTCCACATGACAAGCATGTTAGTGAGAATGTACTAGAAGTAGTACGTACAGATGTTTGGGGTCTAGCAAAGACCACATCTATGGGTGGTTGCAGGTTTTATGTTACTTTCATTGATGATATGAATCTTATGGTTCTAAATAACCCGTACATACCATATTATTTGCGACCTGTACAGATACGAGAGTAAGATGTCCATTCTATTGCAGACTCCAAGTAAAAGTTCATGATACCCAAGGTTGGGGATATTGAAAGATCTACACACATTATCAATGAGCTTCCAAAATTTTTGAGCATGATTACAATTAAGTAGTAAATGGGAAAGATCCCCATCTTTGCGATAGAAATAACATTCCTCATCACTGATTTGACACTTCTTCTCCTTGATTCATGTCCAAGTTCCATTGTGCAGAATAAGCTATAAAAGGGTAGAGTGCTTGATGGCTAGGAAAAAATCCCATAGAGCCTTAAATTTTTGCTTCCACTCTTGGCCACGCTAGCTTGTTTTCCATGTGAAGTTGATCTTGTCAACAATCTAGTTAATGGAGATGGCCTACTTCTTGAAGTAGTCATAAATGTCTGAAGCAACATCAGCAAGGTCCACAAGATTGTGGTAAGAACAAAGTTCTAATTTTTACTCTAGAATTCTTTTATGCTGTAAAGTAACCTAATTGCAAGCAAGAGAGAGCCCCATAAGATTAGTGACAATAGAATCATCAAAAACCTCATTGTTCATACAAAGAGAAATCCAATTTTCAAATCCATATTTTTTAAATTTTTTCTTTTTAATGCTCAAATCTCCTTTTTCACATTGGTCCATCCAACCCATCAAGATGGAGTTTTGCATAATAAAATGAGAGTTACATATAAACGAATGATTCAATTCATACTTACATTTAGCCTCCATCAAGGCCCTCCACATAGTGCACACCAATCTAGAGCCTCTAGGTAAAAAGATACAAGGTGAGAAAATATTTTTCCAAAAGACCAAGATTTAGCATTCTTAATATAAAATGTATGGCACTTCCTTTTTATGAGACAAGAAAAAAGTTATCAGAAACAATATCTCTCTTAATCCATTTATCTAACATGTTTTTAGCCATTTTAGATTGGCTAATGATACCCAAAGTGCCTTCATCCTTCTTAATACAACATATCTTCCAAGAGACTTTAAAAATTCTTGAACAATTAGAGATGCCCAAAAGCATCTTCTACCTAATGCAGTAGCTTGCAACAATTTTATGAGTAGGCATCCACTAAGAGAGGAAGTAAGTGAGAGATGGAAGAACATAGTGATTTAGAAAAAAAATATATGAGTTAAAGAATGTTGATAAGACATCTAGTTCAAGATCTTGTTTCTTAATTTGTTCATAACCCTATCCCATTTCTGGTCATGAGATACATTGAAACCCATAGGAATGCCAAGTAACCTAAAAATAGCCCCTTCCTATATAACATTACAAAGGATGTTAGTAACACAAGTAGCGATAGCATTGTTGGAAGACTTAAAAGAAGTTTTCTTATGATAAACTTTGGAGCCACTTGCAATACAAAAAAAACATCCAAATAATTTAAGAAATTATTAACAAAAAAGTAATTTTCTTTGGTAGGCATATGAGTATCATCAGTAAACATTTGAAGATAGAGTTGAGAGGGAGCATTAGGAATGTCCACACCTTGAATGGAACCTTGGGACAAACAATCTTTGTCAAGCCAACCAAGGGCATCATTAGTGATGGCAAAAAGGAGGGGAGCAAGGGGCAGCCCTACCTAATGGACCTATTAATTTTGAAAGGGATAGACAAATGGCCATTGATAGTGGTCCTAGGACAAGCATTACCAAACATGATACTCACGAATTTACTAAACTTTCTACCACAACCAATGACATGAAGGGACTCTAGAGTGAAATTCCAAGTCATATTTTCATAGGCTTTGTAGAAGTTCACTTTGAAAAAATAGAAGTCTTGTTTGGAGTCTTTAGCATAATCTATAATGTGCCAAATAGATATGATAACATCAAGAATTTATCTGCCTTTAATGAAACATTTTTGTTCAAGAAGGATAATTTTATCCATAATGGGACTAATTCTCCTAGCCAGAATTGAGGAAACGATCTTGAACAAAGAAGTCATGAAAGAGTTAGGTCTCCAATTGTTTAGGTCATCCGTAGGTCCTTTCTTATGAATATGTTTTATAACCCTAATGCTCACAAAGACATGAAGAGTATCTCTTCTCACAGATTCTTGTCAAATGAAGAGAATGTAGGGGGTCAAGAAATCTTTAAGCTCCAAGAAAAATGCATTACGAATACCATCAATACAAGGTGATGTACAAGGTTTCAATTTATAAATGGTTTCTTTAACCTTGCAGGTAGTAAGGGGCAAGTCCAAGATAGAAGCCACATCATGAGGTATCATTTCTTTTTTTTTTTAAGACAATAAGGGCCTTGGATCTCTAGATCTCCTCCCCCACTTGGAAGGCATAGAGAAAACATTTGTAAAGAAGCTAACAACCTCCTTAAAGTTCCCCTTGATGTTGATAGCATGCCCACCGGAATCCTTCTTGAGCATAGGACTGAAATATTTATCTTTTTTCTTTTTCAGCAAATAAAACATAATTTCATTAGGTGTATCAAATTTACGAGCCTAAAGTTCTCTTGAAGTGATAAGGGTGCCATAAGTCAAGAGGTAGACTTCAAATCTCAATTTTTACTAAAGCTCAAGGATCTTCTAACTAGATCTATTGTCTTTAGGATGAGAAATGTTGAAAATCAAGTCCTTGTTGAAAATCAAGTCTCAATCATGCAAAAGGACTCAAACACGAGTTTTGCAAGTAGACCAATAAAAGAGGAGAACCCAAAGTCATGGAATCAAGTTACAAGCTCCATCAAACTCAATCAACTTCAAATCTCATCAATCACCCACCAAAAAAAAGCACCTACACTCATTGGTGGGTGTTTACCTAGATTGTAGGAAATGTAAAACTCTATATAGGCACCATCCTACCTTTATTATCTGATTTCTATGAATTCCATGAGTCTTCCAATCAGTTTAGTGAATTCATAAACTCCAACAATCAGCCCCCTTGCTTGCTTACCTCATCTTCTCATGATTTTGCTCCTCTCTATCTAGACGTGTAGTTAAACTTTACAAATCTAATTGTACCATATTGTAGAGCATTCTTTGCTCTCTCATTTTACTTGTTTTCATTAATTTCAAGCTTCATTTGTTTCTCATAGAGTGCGCCAAAATTTTGCCGAAGTTTCAAGTTTTTTGACTAAGTGATTTGTGACAAATTGCCATGTTTGTGAAGCTATATCTCTGCACATAGGTAGAGAGTGTTTCAAACACATAACCTATTTTGCAGAGGATGGTTCTCCCAACTACAATATTCATTTGGGATGATTTGAAGCCTTTTAGCTATTACTCAAGGTCTTATCGATTGTTACAAACTTTCATTCTAATTCTCTATAGAGATTCAAAGAAAAGATCAGAACAATGAGCACATATCACTACTTGTGGACCTAGTGGAGGGCAACCATGTTCCATTCTTGCATTGGAGTGTTAGAACCATCACCCATTAGTGGTATCAGAGCATTTTTGAGGCTTGGATACATCAAGGGGAATCATGTTGAAGACTCGATGGGATCAAGACAACTCATGGAAGCACAAGGAGGACTTACCAAAGCAAGAAGACATCAAAACGGAGCTACATCGATTGAGATCTCAAGTAGTGGAAGATTAGCAAGGGAGAAGCTATCAAAAGCTAATATCCAAACCTTCTAAAGCATACAAAAACTTTAGGAGAAGCTAGAGGAGCATCTTAGAGCTCAGAATGGCTAAGTATAATGCACAAATAGAGAAGTTCCAGAAACAAAATTATCAACCATGGAAATTTAGAGTTAGCAACTACCTTATGGGCAAAGGATTGTAGGGATTAGTGAGCATCATGGATCCAATGCCTCATGTACATGATCCACCACTTCAAGGGTAGTTCACTTAATGAATGGATATAAAGGGATAGGAGAGTCATATTCGATCTAACCCAATACATAAGCAATATGATGATAGGGCATATATAAGAATTGGACACATCCAAGAAGGTTTGGGAGCCTTCAGAGAGATTGTACTCTTCATCAACCTAGATAAGGAAGATTGAACTCAAGAATGAGCTAAATAATCTTAGGAAAACACTAATTACTAACATAAATGAGTAAATTTTGAAGATCAAGGATCTTGCAGATGCCCTAGGCTCAATTGGGAGTCCAATCAAAGATGAAATTCTTGTCCCGCACAATCACAATGGATTGAGAGAGGATGAAAGGTGGAAAGAATTCACCACATCAGTTTGTGTGAGGGATTTTGTACCAAAATGAATCAGATACTCACATTGATGGTGAGTGAGGAGATGAACCAAGGAGGTTCACAATCAAAGGGTAGCCAAGCCCAAGTTTTCTACGTAGGTAGAGTCAAAGGCAAAAGAGGTGGACAGACCTCCCAGGGTAGAAGGAGAGGAAGATCAAACACAAGCTCAAGCAATCAAGAAGGCTCCAACCAATGCTATGGATCAAGAAGAAGAGGAAGGAGTAGAGGAAGAGGAGGAAGATCACATGGAAGAGAAGCATCCAATGGAGAATCCTATAATTGTGGAAAATGTGGCCATTATGCAAGAGATTTTTGGTCCAAAGGAGGAGGCAATCATAGATACAAAATGAACTAAGGTAATTATGCTATTACTTCAACAAATTTAGAAAATAAGAACTTGTTTATGATGTATGGGTCAAGTGAAAGACTCAACTAAGATTTTACATGGTTCATTGATAGTGGTTGTAGCAACCATATGAGTTGCAACAAAGATGTTCTCTTTAATTTACACTCACCGATCACTCAAGGACATGTAGAGAAAGGGGATGGAACTGAGCATAGGATTACACATGTGGGAGATGTTGCATTGAATGGATCTCAAAGCTCCAAGGTGTTGAAGGATGTGTTGCATGTGCCAACAATCACAAAGAGCTTGGTTTTGATAGGTCAAACGGTTGAAAGAGGTTATGAGGTGAGGTTCAATGATCAAGGATGTTTTGTGAAAGACCCCATGCAGGAATACAAGCTCACAACAAAATTAAAGAAGCAAGAAAAAATCTTCACCATGGAGGTAAAGCCATCAACCCCTCACACTATCTGCTTATCAATTGGAAATAAATAGATTGCACAAATCGACTTATGGCATAAAAGAATTGGGCACATAAACTTACAAAGGATAAAGGACATGCAAAGAAAGGGCTTGATGAGTGGTCTACTTGATCTTACATCTCAAAATATGCAACATTTGTGACATGCTTGGCACGTATACACCTCAACAAAATGGGGTGGTAAGAGGAAGAATAGATACATAGTAGAAGTGGCTAGAGCTTTGTTAAATGAAATGAATGTTCCTAACTCTTATTGAGTTGATGCAAAAAATACAACCATATACATTATGAATAGGTGTGCAACCTAGGCAGTACATGGAGTTACATCTTATGAAGCTTGGTGTGGTAAGAAACCCAATCTTTCACATCTCAAAGTATCTCGTTGTGTGTTTTATACCTCAAGAATTGAGACACAAGTTGGAACCAAGGGTAGATATTTCTTGGATATTCTTTAGAGAAAAAGGGTTTTAGATGCTATAATACTTGCACCAAAGAGCTTAAGGTGTCTAGGGATGTAATATATTGATTTCCAGACACGACCGATGCAATCGATTACGCCCATCCAACATTTCCAGATGAGCTTAATCTCTTGCATTGGTCGTGTTCTAGATTCATGCACAAATAGACTCATCAAGACCTCTCGACATCAGAATCATGGCAAATAGACAGTCAATCTTAGGGTTTTGGCAGGTTCCGGATGTAATGGTTTAGTTTCTTGAAATTTTGAGCCAATAGTAAGATAGGGAAATTCATGACTGATGCAAGCAAAATAAGCTAGTCAAAGGCCGGTCAAACGCATGTAATCACTTGCATCGGTCGTGTTGGTTATGAAGCGATTAGGGACATCCGAGGATTATGGCTAGGACAAAGAAGAGAAATTTAAAAAAAGAGTTTAAGAGCTTGGAAGAAATTTAGAAAGCAAAAAAACTAATGTAAAAAAGCTCTCACAAAGCACTCAAGAAACAGGACCGATGCAAGCGATTAGGGTCATCTCAAAATCCTCGGATGTCCCTAATCACTTGTATTGGTTGTGTTAACTTGCATAAAAAAGAGTTTAAAAGCTTGGAACAAATTTAAAAAGCAGAAAAACTAATTAAAAAATCTTTCACAAAGCACTCAAGAAACACGACCGATGCAAGCGATTAGGGTCATCTAGAAATCCCCAAATGTTCCAAATCGCTTGTATCAGTCGTGTTGTAAAATAATTGATCATGATGACCCCAAACTTGCACACAAAATGTGGTCTATGGAAAGTTTTGAAAAGCATGTACAAATGCAAAGTCAATGGCAAGTCGGTGGTAGCAAGCAGTTCACAAAAAAAATGGAAAAAAGTGAATAGAGGAGCTTAAATAGGTCTCTGGAATGAGTTGACCATTGGTGACACATGGCAGTGTGTGATTGTTCCATGTCATCTAGCCATTATGAATCCCAACATACAATGCCATGTGGCATCATTTGAGTGGGCCACATCATCTAGCCATTGTGATTCCCAACGTCCTTTTTGTTAAAAATAAAGAAGTAAGGTCATATATATTTTTGCAAAAAGATTTTCTTCAAATAGAAGGAAAATAAAAAAATGAAAAATGGAAGCATTTACTTCAGCAAGTAGTTGAGGTCAAAAGAGAATCAATTAGAAGAGAATCAAATCCAAAAACTGAATTGTAAGAGGAGTGGTTGTCCAAAGTAGTGGAGAAGTTATGGAGAAGAGCTCTCAAACTCATCATGAGAGTTTTTGGTCACTTGGCTATAAAAGAGGCAAGGGAGGACACTCAAGAATAGAAGAAGAAGGCGTGGAAGTCCCCTTGTAGTTAGTTCATTTGGTTTGAGTCATTTCGTTCAGTTCACTCTCATAGAGTATGTATAGCCGCACACCCATTTTTGGGTAGTCTACTTGTGAGAGTCATATCTCTCACTATATGTATTCAATTTTAGTGTTTAAACATTCGTTGGAAAGCTTATCTACATTACTTCCTCTGTTTAGAATAGTTTTATCAAATTTTGTATGCTCTATGAGGTATTCAGGTTTTAGTGAAGTTTAGTTTTTAGCATAACTGAGTGGACAGGTAGCCTGTTTTGTATCAAAGAGTTGCCAACCCAAATCTACTCCAAATTGAGTTTTTGATAGCTCATTTGAAAGCTATAGGTGTCTAGGTTGAGTGACCAAAGTTTCAAGTTCATTGCATTTTTCAATTGGTACCAGTTTTCATTTGAAGGTTCTGTTATTGGTAAGAGTCTTGATCTTGAGAAGGTCTTCTACACTTTCCGCTACGAATAGGAGAGGAATTCTCCAACAATTGGTATCAGAGCATTGGAGTTTTAAGAGGCAAAGCATTGGAACTAAAGTAAAGCAAAGGAGAAGCTACAAATCAAGGGGGAGCTTCGTAAAGTCAAGGAAGAGCGCCACACAATACTTGAGGTAAACTTCAATCTTGGAAGTTTTCAATGGTTGATTTAGGACAACAAGTTGAGAAGTTAGACAAAGATAATTTTCAGTCTTGGAGGTATAGAATGATAAATTACCTTAAAGGTAAAGGTTTATGGAGTCTAGTTAGTGGAGACGATCCACAACCGGTGGATCTTGAAGATCCCAACATTACTCCGGCACAAAGGAGACAATTTGTTGATTGGGAAGAGAGGAATCGAAGGGTGATGTTCCTCATCTCACAAGTTATTTCTAACACTATGATTGATCATGTGCAAAGCTTAGAAACAGCTAAGGAGGTTTGGGAAGCATTGGAGAAGGTGTATGCTACCTCAACAAGGTCTCGAAGGATGCAACTCAAGAACGAGCTCAACAACATGAGGAAAAGCTCAAACCAAAGCATTAGTGAGTATACATTGAGGATCAAGGAGCTTCCAGATCAGCTAGCATCAGTTGGATGTAAGATAGAAGAGGAAGATATCGTCCAAACAGCCCTCAATGGCTTGAGGAGTAAAGAAAAGTGGAAGCCCCTCATCACAAACATTCTTTATAGAGATCCTCTCCCAACATTCGACGAGATTATACCAAATCTTGTGACTGAAGAGGTTGCTCAACAAGGAGAAGGCAACAAAGGTAAGGACAACCATAGTCAAATGTTATATGCAGGACGAGGTAGAGGAAGGAACTCAAGAGGAGGCTCGAGAGGAAGAGGAAGAAGCTACAACAACAGAAATTTCAGCCAACACAACTCGGAGGACAACAAGGACAACTCAAATGACAACACACATGGAAGAGGTCGAGGAAGAAATAGAGGAAGAGGTCGAGGTACATACAATCCTCATAAAGGTATAGCATGTTATCATTGTGGTAAACTAGGACACTATGCAAATGATTGTTGGCAAAAGAATGGAAGGCTGAATGGAGGCAAAGAAAGGAGCCAAAATAACTATGCGAGTACATCAAGTGAAGGAGAAAAGCAAACCATGCTTGCCATGAAGCATGACTACAACAACTCGAGAAGTGATGATAAAAAATGGTTCATAGATTGAGGTTGCAGCAACCATATGACATGCCAAGGAGATTTATTCACAAAGCTACAAGCTCCAGGTGGAAAAGGATGTGTGGAGACCGGCGATGAAACTCAACACGCAATTGAGCATGTTGGAGATATCAAGCTTAGAGATAAGAAGGTATTGGCTGATGTTCTTCATGTTCCTACTATTGCAAAGAATTTGATTTCAGTAGGACAAATGGTAGAGAAAGGATATCATGTTATCTTCAATGCAAAAGGCTGCTTTATAAAGAATCCAAAAGAAGGATTCAAGCTCATTGCTCAAGGAAGGAAAGAAGGTAGGATGTTCACCTTGGACATTCAACAACCACATGGAAAGGTGATGTATATTCAGTTTTGAAACAAGAGGATTGCTGAAATCAATTTGTGGCACAAAAGGTTTGGACATGTCAACATTCCCAAGCTCAAGGACATGAGCAACCATGAAGTGGTAAGAGGTCTTCCAAGATTCAATGATGCTGGACTACATGAGTTTTGTGAAGCATGCCAACTAGGAAATCAAACTCGACAACCATTCAAGAAGAGCAACTATGTGGCAAGGAATGTCCTCGACGTGATACACACGGATATATGGGGACCATCACAACAACCATCAGTGGTTGGTAATAGATATTTTGTCACTTTTATCGATGATCATTCAAGAAAAGTATGGATGTTTTGCATAAAATAAAAATCAGATGTGTTCTCCATGTTCAAGAGACTTAAAGCACAGGTAGAAAAGGAAACACGTGTTAGAGTATGATCAATGTCTACCCCTCATGATTGTATGCACATTTTGTAAGGCCCCCTTTATGAGGAGAAGCCAAGCGTGCATTACCCAATTGATGGGAATCCCAACTTGAATGTTGGATGAAGGTCATATTGGACCATGTAAGATATTATAAGGAAAGGGAGTTACCAGGGTCCCCAATTGTGGGGTCCGGGGCAGCGGTGAGCAGCCCCGGCTGGGGGGTCCAAGGGGGCCAGCGGGCCCCCTGGCTGGGGGGTCCCAGGGGGCCAGCGGGCCCCCTGGTGGGGGTCCGGGGGCAGCGCCCCCGGCGCGACAGTAAAGGGAATATTCCATGGAATATTCCCTGTCAGAGTCAGAAATCATTTATATTTGTTAGGTCGGTTCAACCAGTCTAAGCCGTGTATGGCAATTACGCGGGCGGTGGCCGCCCACGCTCTACCGCCCATGTATAGCCGTCCATGGCAGGCCACCCATGATCCTATATATACATGACTTCTGCACTACCTAAGACATTGAGTTGAGCCAGCATACCTCTACCTTGTATCTCCCTATCTAGAGTTGTCTAGATCACCATTTAAGCTCTACCTTGAGAGCGCACGGGTGGACAACGCCATCATCTTTGTACTTGCTGCTAGTAGAAAATTGTTGAGATTCTCCTATATCTGTTATCTTCTCTGCTATTGCTCCTGTGTTATATTGCGTAACTATTGTCTTACATGGTATCAGAGCTGTAAGGTTCGAATAGCTTGAGAAGTATCATTATTTTAGCCTACTAGCAGACTAGAATATCAGTAGATTATTCGAGTGATTACATGATGGCTTCATCGTCGAACACTAGTCTTGGTGCTTCACCTAATGTTAATGCTGCACCTATTCGAATTCGTCCACCTGCATTCACTGAAGGGAAGCTGGATGGAACCAACTATACACTCTGGAAGTTCAAAATTTCTGCAATTTTGGACTCCTATGAATTACTTGACACTGTCATGGGACCGATGGGATTGGATCCAGAGCCTATACCAGTTGAAGATCCAGCAAATTCAAGATTGATGATTCAGCCAAATCCAGATCTTCTACGAGCTTGGAAGAGGCGGAATGCTGATGCATTATGTGCGATTGTCACTAGTGTAAGTGATTATGTGCTTACTTTAGTTCAACATACTACTAAAGCACATGAGGCTTGGGGCATATTGGCTCGACAATATGAGACCAAGAACCACACTAGGATACAGAATTTAGAAAATCAGTTGGCAAATGAAAAGCATTCTGATTCTGAAAAGGCTGAAGATTTTATCAAACGGATAAAGCATCTTCAAGATCAATTGGCTGCAGTTGGTGTTGTTATAACACCAGAAGAGCTAGCTCGAAGATCTGTACGTGTTCTTCCAGCAAAGTATGATGGATTAGTAACAGCTCTTAACACTCAGGTAAGGCCAACTCCTCTTACATTTGAAGAGTTTTGTGCCATGCTTTTAGAAGAAGAGATGCGGCTGAAGAATCGGCAAAGTACAACTGATGCTGCATTCTCAGCAAATGCAAAAGGTAAAGGCTCTTCAGAGGGATCAAAGAAGAAGCCAAAGAAGAAAAAGTTCACAGGAAGTTGCTTCTATTGTGAAAAGAAAGGCCATGCCATCAAGGATTGCAGAAAGAAGCAAGCTGATGAACGGAATGGGACTGTAAAATCATCATGGAAGAACAAAGAGTCTGCAAACAACATAGAGCTGGAACTTTGGGTAGCTATTGAAGAGGTATGTTCATCTGCTCAAGCTCGTGTTGATGAGCCATGGATTTTAGATAGTGGAGCTTCTCGCCATATGACTAGTAAAAAGGATTGGTATAGTTCCCTAGTGCCTCTGCGGGAATCCATCAATGTAGTGGTGGGAAACGACTCCAAGTGTCCAGCTGAAGGAACTAGAACCATCTCTTTTATCACTTCTCCAGGTGTTGAGAAAAAGTTATCCGATGTTCTCTATGTACCTACACTTCAAAGAAATTTGTTGTCAGTTTCTGCAATAACAGATCGTGGACTCGAAGTTCACTTCAATAAGAGTGGTGCGGAAATCATGGATTCATCAGGTAATGTTGTAGGTAAAGGCACACGACGGGATAACTTGTATGAGTTAAGTGCTTTAACTGCTATAGAAGATAAAGATGTAAGCAGGTTATGGCACCAACGATTTGGGCATCTCGGATTTGCAGTTTTGAAGGAGATGCAACGAACAGGGATGGTTGCTCATTTGCCTGCATTTTCAGAGTTGCAGGAACCTTGTGAAGCTTGTATGATGGGCAAGCAACAACGAAAGGCATTTCCAAGAGAGACCAGCAATCGATCTCAAGCTCCTCTAGAGTTGGTACATGCTGATCTCTGCGGTAAAATGTCTACACCTGCTTTAGGAGGATCTTTCTACTTCTTGCTGTTAGTCGACGATTATAGTAGAAAGATGTGGGTTTATTTCATTCGAGAGAAGGCTGATGCTTTTGAAAAATTTAAAGCGTGGCATAAGTATGTAGAAAGTGAATCAGGAAGGAAACTGAAGAAATTTAGAACAGATAGAGGAGGTGAATTCTTGTCAACAGAATTCAACAATTACTGTAAGGAGCATGGTGTGAAAAGGCAACTTACCACAGCTCATACACCTCAACAAAATGGCGTTGTTGAGCGCAGGAACAGGACAGTAGTTGAAATGGCTCGTTGTATGTTAAAGGCTCAAGACATGCCTGATTCATTCTGGGCAGAAGCAGTCAATACAGCAGTCTACATCCTCAATCGAAGCTACACAAAAGCTCTGAAGGGGATGACTCCTCAAGAAGCATATTCTGGTAAAAAGCCTTCAGTTTTGCATTTCAGAATTTTTGGTTGTTTCTGTTATGCACATATTCCTGATTCAACAAGATCAAAGTTGGATTCAAAAAGCAAAAAGTGTGTCTTCCTAGGATATAGTGAAGAGTCTAAAGCATACAGGTTATGGGATCCTGAGGCAAGGAAGATTTTTGTCAGCCGAGATGTGGTGTTTGATGAACGACCACACTTAGTAGAAGATAAAGGTAAATCTACTATCTCATCAAACGGAGAAATATCTCACCTTGTGCCTATCAAAAGACAGGTTAAAGTTGAGGAGGAGGAAACATCTGATGGAGAAATTTCCTCAATAAAAAGCCAACCAATTGTAGCTGCACAGCGTAAGCCACTACCGAAGTGGGCACAACAGCTCTTTGATGATCACAATCCACATGTAGATGCACCAGAATCATCATCGGATGGATTACGAAGATCAAAGAGAATAGAGGAGCAAAGAAGAGCCTCAGAACACATTGTTAACATGGCTCTAATGGCAGATATCATGGGTTCGATAAAGGAACCTACCACCATTGAAGAAGCCATTGATGATCCAGATTGGAGAGCGGCAATGCAGTCTGAGTATGATAGTATACTCAAAAATGATACATGGGATCTAGTCGACTTGCCGCCAAAGAAGAAGGTAATAGGTACTAAATGGATTTGGAAAGCTAAGTATAAAGCTGATGGAACATTAGAAAAGTATAAGGCACGATTAGTTGCACAGGGTTTTTCACAGATTGAAGGATTTGATGTTCAAGAAACTTTTGCACTATTCGGACGGTACATGCAGTAGCTGCACAAAAGTCTTGGCCTATTTTCCAGATGGATGTCAAATCTGCATTTTTGAATGGTCACCTCAAGGAGGAGGTATATGTATCTCAACCACCAGGTTTTGAGGTGCCCAATTCAGAAAATAAAGTTTGCAGGTTGAAGAAAGCTTTGTATGGACTTAAGCAAGCTCCACGGGCTTGGTACCAACGAATTGATCATTTTTTCAAAAATATGGGTTTTGAAAGAAGTACTTCTGATGCTAACTTGTATGTAACGAAAAGGGATAGCAAGCTAGTTGTTGTCATTGTATATGTAGATGATTTGATCATTACAGGAGATCATCAGGAACTCATCAATCAAACTCGGATCAGCTTGGGAACTGAGTTTGAAATGACAGACTTAGGTCTACTCCATTTTTGTCTAGGAATTGAAGTATGGCAAAGGAAGGATGGCATTTTCATCTCACAACAAAAATATTTCAAAGAAATTCTCAAGGCATTTGGAATGATGGACTGCAAACCAACTAGCACACCTATGGAGGTAAATCATAAGCTATCTATGGATGATAACATGCCTGATGTAGATGCTAAGAAGTATAGGAAGCTCGTTGGAAGTCTTATTTTTCTGTGCAACACTAGACCAGACATTTGCTATGCTGTTGGAGTGTTAAGCAGGTTTTCCAACAAACCTAAGGAGAGGCACTGGAATGCTGGAATGCAAATTCTAAGGTACATTGCAGGAACCTTGGATTTTGGTATTTTGTATACCACAGGTGATACACTCCAAGGATATTGTGATTCAGATTGGGCTGGAGATTGTGATTCTAGAAAATCAGTTTCTGGATATTGTTTCTCACTTGGTTCAGGAATATTTTCTTGGGTAAGTAGGAAGCAACCAACTCTCGCACTCTCCTCCACTGAAGCAGAGTACAAAGCAGCTTGTTTTGCTTCTTGTGAGGCAGTCTGGTTAAGGAGAATTCTTGCAGATATAGGCTTTCCATCAAATATGCCAATTGTACTCAAGTGTGATAATCAAAGTTGTATGGCTATTGCAAAGAACCCAGTATTTCATGCTCGCACCAAGCACATAGAAGTACAGTACCATTACATTCGTGAGCTAATTGAAGATGAAATTGTGGAGCTAGAATATTGCCCAACAGAGGCAAATTGTGCTGACATATTCACTAAAGCACTTGGAAGAGAGCAGCTCAACAAGCATCTTCAACAGATGGGCATAGGACCGAGACCTACTTGATTTATCATCGGTAAACATTGAGGGGGGGTGTTAGAGTATGATCAATGTCTACCCCTCATGATTGTATGCACATTTTGTAAGGCCCCCTTTATGAGGAGAAGCCAAGCGTGCATTACCCAATTGATGGGAATCCCAACTTGAATGTTGGATGAAGGTCATATTGGACCATGTAAGATATTATAAGGAAAGGGAGTTACCAGGGTCCCCAATTGTGGGGTCCGGGGCAGCGGTGAGCAGCCCCGGCTGGGGGGTCCAAGGGGGCCAGCGGGCCCCCTGGCTGGGGGGTCCCAGGGGGCCAGCGGGCCCCCTGGTGGGGGTCCGGGGGCAGCGCCCCCGGCGCGACGGTAAATAGCATATTCCATGGAATATTCCCTGTCAGAGTCAGAAATCATTTATATTTGTTAGGTCGGTTCAACCAGTCTAAGCCGTGTATGGCAATTACGCGGGCGGTGGCCGCCCACGCTCTACCGCCCATGTATAGCCGTCCATGGCAGGCCACCCATGATCCTATATATACATGACTTCTGCACTACCTAAGACATTGAGTTGAGCCAGCATACCTCTACCTTGTATCTCCCTATCTAGAGTTGTCTAGATCACCATTTAAGCTCTACCTTGAGAGCGCACGGGTGGACAACGCCATCATCTTTGTACTTGCTGCTAGTAGAAAATTGTTGAGATTCTCCTATATCTGTTATCTTCTCTGCTATTGCTCCTGTGTTATATTGCGTAACTATTGTCTTACAACACGACGCTACATAAAGACCTTGAGGTCTGATGGAGGAGGAGAATATTTCTCCAAAGAATTTTCAGATTTTCTTTATGAAAATGGCATCAAGAGACAATTTACATGTAGGTACACACCTCAACGAAATGGAATAGCTGAAAGGAAAAATCGACATATCACAGAAGTTGCAAGATGCATGCTCAACGAGATGAAGATGCCACTAAACTATTGGGCTGAGGCAATTAGTACGGCCGTTTATTTGATGAAAAAGTGCACAACGGCTGGAGTGCATAATCTAACTCCCGAGGAGGTTTATTCCGGTAAGAAACCTGACCTTACACATCTCAAAGTTTTTGGATGTGTGTGTTATGTTCACATCCCTCAAGAACTAAGGACAAAGATGGAGCCAAAGTCCGAAAAATGTATTTTCATTGGATATTCATCAGAGCAAAAGGGATATAGGTGCTACAATCTGGTGACAAAGGAGCTACGAGTCTCACGAGATGTGGTATTTGATGAGCTAAGACCATGGTTTGGAGACAAAGGGAAAGAGAAGATTCTTAAAGAAGATTGCGAAGATGATGGAGGTGTTGTCCAAGAAGAATTTCAGCAAACAAGCACTCAAATGTCAGGTCAAAAGCTTGTACATCACTTGGAGAAAGCTCAACATGGAAGGGGAGACTAAAAAGTCATTCCTCATCACCAACATCAGGTTATGAAAGATTTGAAGTTGAAAGTGCTGCCCAAAATAGTGATTCAAATGCAAGTGAAGAAGAGTATGAAGAGGTGATTACACCAAAGGTAAAGGTGAACCGGTTGAAGAAGCAATATTCAAAAGGAAATGAAAGGAAGTCTTTGAGAGCAAGGTATCCAATTCAAAGGCTGAGCTATGGTAGTTTTATTGCAAAGCATTTTGCATATATGACACAGGTGGTCAAAGACAAAGAACCAGATGCATATGAAGAAGCATGTACACAAAAAGAATGGCAAGAAGCTATGCAAGAAGAGATAAAAGCTCTCAAGGAAAATCACACATGGGAGCTAGTTCCAAAGGCAGAAGGTATGAAGATTGTTCCAAATAAATGGGTGTTTAAAATGAAGAGAAATATTGATGGTTCTCTAGCAAGGCATAAAGCTAGACTAGTAGCAAAAGGACTCAAGCAAACTCACGGCATCGACTATGAAGAGACTTTCAGCCCGGTTGCAAAGATGGGAACAATTAGAACCTTGATTGGAGTAAGTGCAGCAAGGAGATGGCCATTGTATCAACTTGACATAAAAAATGCTTTTCTCAATGGTGAACTTCAAGAAGAGGTATACATGAGTCAACCAATAAGATTTGAAGATAGAAAGCATCCAAATTTTGTTTGTAGATTGAAGAAAGCTTTGTATGGGCTGAAGCAAGCACCACGTGCTTGGAATCAAAGATTGGTTGAGTACCTCACAAGGTGTGGGTATAGTCCAAGTAATGCACATCCCTCTCTCTACATGAAGAAAGAAGAAGGCAAGCAGGTATATATTTGCATATACATTGATGATCTCATCATAACAAGAAGTAATGTTATAGGAATACAAGAGATAAAAAGAAAACTCGGTAAGGAGTTTAAAATTTCAGATCTTGGTGAGCTGAAATACTTTTTAGGCATTGAGCTAGTCTATGGGAAAGATGGCATTTACTTGATGCAAAGAAAGTATCTGTTGGATGTTCTTTTTAGATTTGGAATGAGTGAATGCAAACCACTCACTCAACCTATGGACACAAATGTGAAGCTATGCTCAAATGATGGAGAGAAGTTACATGATGTAACTACATACAAGAGTATTATAGGTTCATTAATCTATGCTACGATCACAAGACCAAATTTGTGTTATATTGTTGGAGTTCTTTCTCAATTTATGCAAGCTCCAACAAGTGAACATTCAAATTCAGCCAAACGAGTGCTAAGATATGTGAAGCACACAGTCAATCATGCCTTGTTTTATAGATATGATGAAGAGTTGCAGGTAAAGGGCTTTAATGATGCTGATTGGGCTGGTTCGAAGGAAGATAGAAGGTCCACTTCAGGTTATGTGTTCATGATAGGTAGCAAACCTATCACATGGAGCTCAAAGAAGCAACCTACTATTGCACTATCATCGACAGAAGCTGAATATAGAGGATTAGCCTTTGCAACTTGTGAAGCTATGTGGATTAAGAAGCACTTCACTGATCTTGATGTGCAGGTTGAGACCATTCCAATTTATGGTAACAACATGTCAAGCATTCACTTGACAAATAATCCAATGTTTCATGCACGAAGCAAGCACATAGAAGTGCATTATCATTATGTTCGAGAAAAAGTTTTGAGCAAGGATGTGGATATAAAGTTCATTGGAACTAATGACCAGGTTGCAGACATGTTTACAAAGTCCTTAGATGCTTCTAAGCTAAAGAGGTTCAAGGATGACATCAACTTGCAAGATAGGGTGAAGGTGCAAGCTCACATGTGAGCTTGAGGGGGAGTGTTAAAAATAAAGAAGTAAGGTCATATATACTTTTTCAAAAAGGATTTTCTTCAAATAGAAGGAAAATAAAAAAATGAAAAATGGAAGCATTTACTTCAGCAAGTAGTGGAGGCCAAAAGAGAATCAATCAAAAGAGAATCAAATCCAAAAACTGAACTGTAAGAGGAGTGGCTATCCAAAGTAGTGGAGAAGTTATGGAGAAGAGCTCTCAAACTCATCATGAGAGTTTTTGGTCACTTGGCTATAAAAGAGGCAAAGGAGGACACTTAAGAATAGAGGAAGAAGGCATGGAAGTCCCCTTGTAGCTAGTTCATTTGGTTTGAGTCATTTCATTCAGTTCACTCTCATAGAGTATGTCCAGTCACACACCCATTTTTGGGTATTCTACTTGTGAGAGTCATATCTCTCAATATTTGTATCCAATTTTAGTGTTTAAATATTTTTTGGAAATCTTATCTCGAGTACTTCCTCTGTCTAGAACAGTTTTATCAAATTCTTTATGATCTGTGAGTTATTTAGGTTTTAGTGAAGTCCAGTTTTCAGCCTAACTGAGTGGACAGGTAGCCTGTTTTGTATCAAAGAGTTGCAAACCCAAATCTACTCCAAATTGAGTGTTTGATAGCTCATTGTGAAGTTATAGGTGCCTAGTTTGAGTGACCAAAGTTTCAAGTTCATTGCAGTTTTCAGTTGGTACCAGTTTTCATGTGAAGGTTCTGCTGTTGGCAAGAGTCTTGATCCTGAGAAGGTCTTCTACACTTTCCGCTACCAATAGGAGAGGAATTCTCCAACACTTTTGCCACGTGGCACTCGTGTATTGGTCCACATCATGTGACCATTACCGGGTCCTCATCGACTATAAATACGAGTCCCCTTCACCATTTCACATTTTCAACCTTCATAGAATTTCTCGCTTGCGCATCGGTCGTGAACTTCCCTATCTTACTATTGGCTCAGAATTACAAGAAACTAATGCTACCATTGCATCCAAAATGTGCCAAAACCGTAAGATTGGCTGTCTATTTGCATGATTTTGATATCGAGAGGTCTTGGTGAGCCTATTTTTGCATGAATTTAGGACACGACCAATGCAAGTGATTAGGCTGATCTGGAAATGTTGGATGGGCCTAATCGCTTGCATTGGTCGTGTCTGGAAATCAATACAAAAAGGCTTATCAAGACCTCTGGGTATCGAAATCGTGCAAATAGACAGTCAATATTAGGGTTTTGGAACGTTTCGGATGCAATGGTAGCATTATTATCTCCAAATTCTTAACCAATAATAAGATAAAAAAGTTCACATGCAATGTAAGCTTCAAGATGACCTCCTTTGGACATGACTAATTGAAGCGATTAGGACCATCCAAGCTTCTTTGATGGGGCTAATCGCTTGAATTGGTCCTGTCCAATCAAGTATCATATTTCTAGCTATATGAATGAATGCTCCATATAGAACAACTTAATGTGTGTATAAATGTTATTTTCAACATTAATTATATGTTTTTATAAAGTTAAGGGTGAGAAATCAAACATGACTAATGCAAGCGATTAGGCCCATCCGATATTCTCTGATGACTCTTATCGCTTGGATTGGTCGTGTCTCATGCTTTGTTTCTACTTGTGTTTCTAGTTATTTCTATAACTTTAAAGGTTTCCTTAGACTTTTTCAAACCTAGGTTTTCAATTTTTTCCACAGTTATCTATATTGGATGAAGACAACTACATTGGCAGGGGGAAGGGAACAAGGAAAACCATAGAGGAGAAAGGAAAGACAAAGATGGATATTCATTCAATGATCCACTATCCTCCAAAATTGAATCCAAAATTATTTTGTGTTATTCATAAGTAGTATAGTGAAGAGGCAGATTTTGCACTATTCTCCTTGAGGACTCTTTCAAGATACATGAGTTTTACTTCAATACCCTTTAATGCATACAGAGTTTTGCTACTTGAAAGATCAGCTGCATTTAGAATTTTTGGATATGCCCCAGGATTCAATGCTTCAAGGGCAGGCTACTTCCTTTGTTACTCAAATGATCAAACTCAAGAAGATTCCTTACTTCTAATGAACATGACCATGAAGCAAGGGAAAACAAATGAACATGTATTCTATATAGACTCAAGTTGCTCAAATCATGTAGTACGGACTGTAGCTCTACTCTCAAACTTGGAGGATCCAAGGAATAGACATGAAGTCCAAACACAAGCTGACACAAGGCATCTACTGGTGAAGATAAGCACTATGAAGACTTTAGATGGTAATATTAACATGTTGAGCAAGGTATTATATGTGCCAACTATCACCAAAAATTTGATACGTGTAGGTCAAATTGTTGAGAAAGGTTTGGAGGTCAGATTCACAAAGAATGGAGCATTTTTTGAGGATCCACACCAAGGATTTAAAAGGATAGAAAAGTAGAAAAGTTAGGTAGACTATTTACATTTGAGCTCCAAGATACTAGGAGCATTGCATTTTTCAATTACGATAGACAAAACCTATAAGAGTTGGAAATTTGGCACAAGAATTTAGCTCATATAGGTGAAAGGGCTCTAAAGAAAATCAATAGGGATGAGAGTGTGCTTGGCCTACCAAAAATATCCAAACAACACATGATATACAAATGTAGTGCTTGTCAATTTGGCAAGTCTCATAGACAACCATTCAAAAAGAAGAGATACATTGATGGAGACCTCTTGGAGCTAGTCCATACGGATGTATGGGAACCAAGCAACGGGCCTTCAATCTCTGGATCCATGTATTATGTGTCATTCATTGATGATTGTAGCAGATGGACAATACTATAATCTATGAAACATACAGATGAAGTTTCCTCATGTTTCAAGAAATACGTAGCACTTGTAGAAATCAAACAAGTGAGACTTTGAAGAGGCTAAGGTCAGATGGAGGGGGAGAATATTTCTCCCATGATGCTGATTCTTATCTTCAAGAGAGAGTAATCAAAAGAGAGATTACTACCTGGTATACTCTAGAGCAAAATGGAGTAGTAGAGAGAAGAAATACAACCATAGTGGAGGTTGCGAGGTCAATGCTAAATGAGAAGAAATTACCCAACTATTTTGGGGTTGAGGTTGTATCCAAAACTACCTATATCATCAATAGACTCCCATCAAGCAATTGATGGGATGACACCATATGAAGCATGGAACGGAAGAAGACCTAGCCTTGATCATTGTAGGATCTTTAGGTGCATAGCATATGCACACATACCTTCACAAATCAAAGGCAAATTAGATCAAAAGCAGAGAAATGCATATTTATTGGCTATGCCCTTGATCAAAAAGGCTATAGGCTATACAAACCAAGCAATAAAGGGTTCATTGTAAGTAGAGATGTTGTTTCTTATGAAAACAAATCTTGGTTTGAAGATGAGAGCAGGAAAATCAAACTTCCCTATGACCTAGAGGAAGACTTTCCAACATTGTCAAAAGGGAATGAGCTTACACTTGAAGCATCAAGTGATTTTGAAGATTAGCAGAAGAATCCAAGAAGAGAAATCAACTCATGGAGCTTCAAAGGAAAAGCCACTATAAGGAGGTCTACTAGAGAGAAAAGGAAGCTAGAAAGGTATGGTTATGGCACTTCTTTGGTTAGTAAGCATTCAATTTACATAGCACAAGATTAAAACTCTAAAGAACCATCAACATATGAAGAAGACAAGAAGAACCTAGAATGGAAGGATGCCATGGAGGAAGAAATAGAAGCTCTACACGAGAATCAGACTTGGGAATTGGTGTCCACGAAACCATCTATGAAGGTCATTGGTTCAAGGTGGATTTTAAAGGTAAAGAAAACTTTTGATGGCTCAATTAATAGGTACAAAACAAGGCTTGTAGCCGAAGGGTTTTCACAAACCCAAGGCATTGACTATGAAAAGACATTCTTACCTGTGGCAAAAATGCCTATAATTGGAGTACTTATGAGTGTTGCATCTTCCAAGAATTAGAAGATATATCAAATGGATGTTAAAAATTCTTTTCTAAATGGTTGGATTTTAGAGGAAGTCTACATGGATCAACCTCTTGGTTTTGAAGAACAATCATATCCAGAATATGTATGCAAGCTTAGGAAATCCTTGTATGGCTTGAAGCAAGCTCCCAGAGCTTGGAATCATAGACTTGTCACCTACTTGCAGGATAAAGGTTTTTTTGTAAGGAGGGCAGATCCTTCCCTCTTCATTAAGAGGAATCATTCAGAGGTAATATACCTTTGTGTATATGTGGATGACATAATCATTATAGTTAATGATGCGGGTGGAATCAAGAGGATCAAAGTTCAAATGAAAGAAGAGTTCAAGATCAGTGATCTTGGATTGCTCACTTACTTCCTAGGTTTGGAAGTGGTACACACAGAGAATGGTATGTTCCTAACTTAGAGAAAGTACATTGAAGATATGCTCACCAAGTTCAAGATGGAAAATACAAAGGTTTCACGTACACCCATGGAGGTAAATATGAAGCTAAATGCTCATGAAGATGAATTAGTTGAGGATATTACTAGCTATTAAAGCTTAGTTGGAAGTTAAAATTATACAACTCTAACTAGAGTGGATATATGCTATGGAGTAAGTGTACTGAGTCAGTTCATGCACACTCCAAGGAAGCCTCACATGGAAGCAGCCAAGAGAATCCTAAAGTATTTGAAATGTACAATCAAGGAAGGATTATACTATCGATATACGTTTGATATAGATGTTAAGCTCGTCTTTGATGCGGATTGGGCAGGTTCTAAAGGTGATAGGAGAAGCACCTCAGGCTATCTTACTTCTACACGTACTAAAATGATCTCATGATCTTCAAAGAAGCAACGTACAATTTCTCCTTCATCAACAGAAGCTGAATAAAGAGCACTTGCAAATGCTAAACAAGAAGCTATGTGGATTCAGACGCTATATTCAAAATTGGGTTTAAATACTTGTACTCCACATATATTTGGGGACAACATCAACTCATTACATCTTGCAGCTTACCCTATCTATCATGCCACGAATAAACATATAGAACTTCAATATCATTATGTGAGGGAAGAGATCATGAGCAAAGAGATACAACTCTCATATGTATCCACACATGAACAATGTGCAGATACGATGACAAAGGCATTGGATTGAAGCAAATTGAATAGGTCCAAATCAATCTTAAAAATCTGTTAATGTGAACTCACCACTATCGTCTATCTTGAACTTCTTCATCTTCTTCCTTGTTTCAGTTTCAACAAGTTGAAGCCATTCTTTTAACTTACCAAAAGCTTGAGCCTTATTGCGAAGGAAGTACACCCAAATCTTCCTACTATAGTCGTCGACAAGTGGTATGAAGTAGGAAGATCCGCCCAAGGCCTACGTAGTCATTTTCTGCACAAGTCACCATGCACCAACCCTATGTAGGCATTTTCTGCACAAGTCAACATGCCTTCCTCTATTTCTTGCCCATCATGCAAGCTTCACATGGTTTCTTCAGTTTCGCAATCAATGGTAGGTGTGCAACCATACCCCTTCAATAGAGGGTATCCAATGTGGTTGAATCTCTCATGCCATAGCTTACTTGTGCCCATGTTTGTAGTGGTTGTAAGAGCACACAAATCATGCAGGTTGTTCATCCTTATGCCACTCCCAACAACATTGTTGTTACTATCCATAATCTTAGCTCCTATCTTACTAAAAAATACTTGATGACATTGATCAGTTATAGAAGATATTAAAAGTAGATTTTGATTTATTTGTGGAACATACAACACATTTAAAAGCTCTCTAATATCACCATTAGAATTAATGAAAGAAATCATACCTTCACCCTCTGCAAGACATCTTGCATTGTTCCCTACCTTTATTATGATGGGTTCCTTTGGAGGCTATAAAGAATTGTGAAGATCTTTTGTGCGCATCCTGTGACGAGATGCACCACTGTCCAACACCCATGAGTCATTTTTTTTTATCTTCAGCCGATGAGCACACCTCCTCTATCCTAACAAATAACGCAAGCTCTGTTTGTGCTATGTTGGTAGACTCCTTGCCGGTGCCACCTTTTGAAGAGCCCCTCTTCTCTTCTGCCTTCTTGATGCAATAGTCTTGGATTCTGTGACCTTTCTTCTTACAGTGGAAACACTCTCCCTTGTATTTCTTTTTATCATTCTTCTTTTTGTCTCCATCTTTTGAAGAGTCTGCTTTGCTTCCTTTGGCATTTGATATGAATGAAATATCCCCTTTGTTGCCACCATTCAATGCCTTGAGCTGCAGCTCCTCCTCCATGAGTAAGGCATTGAATTCTTGAAACATTAGTGGTTGAGGTCTGATTTGAGTATTAAGAGCAGCTACTGAACCATCAAACTTAGGTGGACATGTTCGAAGAAAATGTCGAGCTAGTTCCTCGCTTGACTTTTGTACACCTACTCCTTCCATTTGATCTCATAGATTCTTTATACGAGTGATAAACACCTCTATAGTCTCCCCATCAACAAACCTTTTTGCTGCTAGTTGATTCTCTAAGTTCTGAATAATCTGTCTGTGATTACGAGTTTCATATTGATTTCTCAATATGTTCCATGCTTCACATGCCTTGGTAGTATGTGGAATGAGAGTCATAACACTATCAAAAGGACTTGTAACTAGAGCACACAGTGCATCTGCATTTCTACGTTTCCAAGTACGTAGAAGATCAGTATCAGGAGGAATCATTCGACCAAGATTATTTGGATCAGGTGTTTCTTGAGGATCATGATCACTCCCAAGAACAATCTCCCAAAGCTCATATGAATCAAGGAAAGAAATACTTTTAAATCTCCACAAGGTGTTATTTGTACCATCAAGTTTACCTTTTGTGAAGGCTAGTGGTCATATCTGCAACATTGGGATGACTGGCATCATTGCTTCTCTTGCTTGTGTGCCACCTACTCCTATTGATGAACCACCTTGATTCCTAGTCATAGATGATGATGCAGCACTTCACATCTTCTCTCTTTTGTCGTTGAGAGCTTTACAACTTCTGTGTTTCTACTTCTGTACCACTTAGAGCCTCCGAATCTCTGATACCGTGTAAGAAAATAATAGCACAGTGGAATAGACCAGTAGAAAGAGTTGAGAGAAAAGCAGAGACAAATATAGATGCAAACAGAGAGATAGAGAACTCAAATTCTTAAATTGCCAAGTGTAATGTAGTTATAATGATGGTGCTATCAACCCGTGTGCTTCCAATGTGGAGCTTAGATGGTGATCTTGACAGACTCTAGATGAAGGGCTTATTGGTGCGCAATGCTATGCAACGCTCAAACTTGTCTATGCTTATATAGATTTTACAAGGTGGTTTGATGTATATAAACATAGTCGAGAGATACAAAATAGTTGGTAAAATATACAATCCAACAATATCTTCACGACCAAAATTCCTACCGTCTCAGCCCTATGAGTCAAGGGGATAGGCCCCCTAGACCCTTGCAGAAGGAGGAAGCCCCCCTTTGCACTCCCCCCATTAATGTTCTATGGGGAAATCGTGCAATGCAAGAAGGCCTTTATTTTCACCTTGAATAGCAACCGAATGGCCCAAAAGTTTATGCACTACCTAACGTAAGGGCTAGGCTCACATAGATCATCTATAACCATCGATGGTTACACATAGAGGGGCCTTACAACTTAGAGCACTATGGATCATTTTTGTTCACTTAAGGGTGGATTACTGAGCATATCTAATAGTGTCAAGCATCACCAAGAACATGGTTTTGGTATGTCAAATGGTTGAAAGAGGTCATGAGGCGAGGTTCAATGATCAAGGATGTTTGGTGAAGACCCCATGCATGACTAGAAGCCCATATCAAAAGGAAAGAAGCGAGGAAGGCTCTTCATCATAGAGGTAAAGCCATCAACCCCTAACACTGTCTACTTGTCAATTCTAAATAAAAAAATTGCAGAAATGGACTTATGGCATAAAAGAATTGGGAACATAAACTTACAAAGGATGAAGGAAATGCAAAGGAAGGGCTTGGTGAGTGGTCCTCTTGATCTTAGATATCAGAATATGCAACATTTCTGCCATGCTTGTCAATTAGGATAACAAAGAAGATTATCATTCAAGAAGGGAGCACATGTGAGCAATGAAGTATTGAATCTCAAACACATAGTCGTATGGGGATCTCCAAGGGAGCCTTCCATTGGAGGTAACATATATTTTATCACATTTATAGATGATCATTCAAGACTTGTTTGAATGTATTGCATGAAGTCAAACTCAAAGGTGCTCTATCACTTCAAGAGGTTCAAAAACCTAGTGGAGAAGGAGATAAGGAAGTATAAAAAGTCCCTTAGATCAGAAGGAAGGGGAGAGTATTTTTCAAATGAATTTTCAAATTTTCTACATGAACATGGCATCAGAAGGAAATTCCATTATAGGAATACACCTCAAGAAAATAAGGTGGTAGAGAGAAAGAATAGATATATCACAGAAGTGGATATAGCTTTGTTAAATGAAATGAATGTTCCTAAGTCTTATTGGGTTGATGCTACAAATACAACCATATACATTCTGAATAGGTGTCCAACCTAAGAAATAGATTGAGTTACACCTTATGAAGCGTGGTGTGGTAAGAAACCCAACCTTTCACATCTCAAAGTATTTGGTTGTGTGTGTTATGTTCACATACCTCAAGAACTGAGACACAAGTTAGACTAGAAGGTAGATAGGTGTATATTTCTTGGATATTCTTCAGAGAAAAATGGTTTTGGATGCTTTAACCCTTGCAACAAAGAGCTTAAGCTTTCTAGGGATGTAATATTTGATGCGTTGTTGCCTTGATTTGTTAGCAAACATGTGTTACTAGTTAACGATGCATATGAAGCTGAGACGAAGTTCAAAGAGCAACAACAAAGCATGGATATGAGTGGTCCAACCACTTCAAGCACACCATTAGATGAGAGTAATACATCAGCATGTAATGAAGGAACAAGGAATGAAGCTTATTCAAGTGAAAGAAGTAGCAAAGGAAAGGAAAAGGTAAATGACAAAGACCATCGATGGGTAGACATAGACTTTTCAAGTGAAAAAAATGTGGAGTAATTAGAAACTCCAGGATTTAAAGAATCTAAACCAAGGAGGAGGAGAATCACACCACCCAATGGTGAGGTAAGGTCATCCAATAGGTTTAAATACCCTATTCAAAGTTTAACATTGTCATGAAGGCTCTTAGTTGGGCGGATCAACTCCAACTCTCATTGTTCCAATGACGGTGCACACAGGGTGCTTCAAGCAAGTTCAAGTGATGGAAAAGAGACTCAAAGAGGATAGTTCAATTAAAAGATCTTATCAAATTTACCTAATCGTAAAGATCTTTGACAAAAACAATTCTTCATGCTAAATCAAACATCATGTTTATCATCATTCATCAACTTTGTTACTATAAAAAATATATCATTCTTAATCATTGAATCCATTTCACTCATAAAACATAAAGGTTAAGGAAGTTCTTATCACTTCAACCATTCATATATAATTTCAATTAATGACTCGTTAGACTGCATATCAAAAATCTTTACAACCTTAACCTTTATTGTAAATCATCTGCTGTCACAATAAACATTTGAATTATTTTTTTTTCATTCATCAAAGATAAGCTTTTATGAATGAATGTTTATAATATTTTACTTTTTGTTATCATATGTCAATCATCAAAGATGGGAATTCCTATAGAACTCAATAAGAGAATGAAAAAAGAAACGAAATTCTACTCATAGCCTGTTTTATTGTATTCGTTTATTCAAACACTTTCGACAAGCTATAAATTGAACATATGATGTTAAGTTCTCATAAACATAAATAAATACACTACACCATTTTTGTATGTAAACATTAAAGCAAAATAATGAATCATCACACTGCTTAGGATTTCTTGAATTGGACTCAAACCTCTTGTTTCAAAGCATATGATACAGACAATTACACTATGTTAATGAACCGACTTGATTTCCTAGCCTATCTGCACTACAACATATGAGGGGCATACCGAGGCCGCTTATACCGACGGTCACTTGCGGCGCCGGTATAAATGTCAGAAAACCTGACTTAAAGATACCGATGGTCAAGTGACCATCGGTATGACCGTTTTAAACGGATCGTCGGTGTCCTCTGTAGCCGTCGGTATTAGCATCGGTATAAGCATCAGTATGAGCATCGGTATGAGCGTCGGTATAAGCGTCGATAATTTGCTAGAAGTTACCGATGCCCATACCGATGCCCATACCAGCGCCCATACTGATGCCGACTTTTAAACATACCGGGAACCCAAGAGCAAAACTTCACTTTTTTTCACGTGTTTGAGTATTGTTTGTCTTCTGTCGAACTTGTGCACATGAAGTGAATTGCAAACTGCATTGTCTTGTGCACACACACACACAAAGATCTCTCTCTCTACACACACACACTCTCCCTCGGTTTAGATCTGAGATCTTGGTAAGTAGTGTGCGTACTGTTAGCCTTTGTCTTTCTTTATGCTTTAGGTCTTATAATTTCTCTTCTCTTTGATTTTGCAGAAGTTCTTTGGCATCGATTGTTTGGAATTCGACGATAGACGACATACATTACACTTTGACAACAACGATCCAAAAGAGGGACATACTTGTAAGTGATTTTTTTATTGTCTATTGATAGAGATCAGAGAAAGAGAGAGAGAAAGAGAGAGAGAGATGAGAGAGAGAGAAAGAGAGAGAGAGAGAGATAAAGAATGATGAAAAGAAAGGAAGATAGAGATAGGAAAATAGAGCATACACACACACATACATACACACACACATCTACACATTTCACATGCATACATAAACACACATACACATATACACACATGCATACATACACATAGAAAAATAGAGCATACATACACACACACATACACACACACATCTACACATTTACACATGCATACATACACACACATACATGTATACACACCTGCATACATACACATAGGAAAATAGAGCATACATACACACACATATACACACACACACATCTACACATTTACACATGCATACATACACACATACATGTACACAAATGCATGCTTACATAACCACACATATACACACATGCATGCTTACATACACATATACACACATGCATGCATACACAAACATACAAATATACATACATGCATACATACACACACATGCATACACACATACATACACACACATATATACACATATGCATACATACACATACACACACACATACACACATACATGCCAACACATACATACACACACATACACATATACACGCATGCATGCATACATACACACACATACACATATACACACATGCATACATACACATAGCAAAATAGAGCATACATACACACACATACACACACACACATCTACACATTTACACATGCATACATACACACATACATGTACAAACATGCATGCTTACATGCACATACATATACACACATGCATGCTTACATACACACACATATACACACATGCATGCATACACACACATACATACACATATACACACATGCATGCATACATACACACACATACACATATACACACATGCATACATACACATAGCAAAATAGAGCGTACATACACACACACACACATCTACACATTTACACATGCATACATACACACATACGTGTACACACATGCATGCTTACATACACACACATATACACACATGCATGGCTACATACACACACATACACACATACATACACATATAAACACATGCATGCATACATACACACACATACACATATAAACACATGCATGCATACATACACACACATACACATATACACACATGCATACATACACACACACACATGTACACACATGCATACATATAAATATAAAAAGTACTAGTGTTTTAAATAATTTAATTAAATATATATAATTAAATATATAAAAATAGGATTAATTAAGAAAATATCTGAATATATAAATAAATATATATATAAAATAGGGTTTTAGGTTTTTAGGATCAGGATTAGGGTTTTAGGATTAGGGTTTTAGGTTTTTAGGATTAGGGTTTTAGGATTAATTAGGATTAGGGTTTTAGGGCTTTAGGGTTTAAGGAAAAAATCTGAATAAATAAATAAATAAATAAATATATATATATATATATATATATATATATATATATATATATATATATATATATATATATATATATATATATATATATATATATATATATATATATATATATATATATATATATATATATAATAGGGTTTTAGGTTTTTAGGATTAGGATTAGGGTTTTTGGATTAGGGTTTTAGGTTTTTAGGATTAGGATTAGGGTTTTAGGGTTTAAGCAAAAAATCTGAATAAATAAATATATATATATATATAAAATAGGGTTTTAGGTTTTTAGGATAAGGATTAGGGTTTTAAGGTTTTAAGATTTAAGGAAAAAATCTGAATAAATAAATAAATATATATCTCAAATAGCATAATTATATAGATAAATAAATATAAAAAGTATAAGTGTTTTAAATAATTTAATTAAATATATATAATTAAATATAGAAAAATAGGATTAATTAAGAAAAAATCTGAATATATAAATAAATATATGTATAAAATAGGGTTTTAGGCTTTTAGGATTAGGATTAGGGTTTTAGGTGTTTAGGATTAGGATTAGGGTTTTAGGGTTTTAGGCTTTAAGGAAAAAATATGAATAAATAAATATATATATATATATAAAATAGGGTTTTAGGTTTTTATGATTAGGATTAGGGTTTTAGGGTTTTAAGATTTACAGAAAAAATCTGAATATATATATATATATATATATATATATATATATATATATATATATATATATATATATATATATATATATATATATATATATATATATATATATATATATATATATATATATATATATATATATATATATATATATATATATATATATATATATATATATATATATATATATATAATAGAACAATTATGTAGATAAATAAATATGAAAAGTATTAGTGTTTTAAAATAATTTAATTAAATATATAAAATTAAATATATGAAAATAGGATTAATTAAGAAAAAATCTGAATATATAAATAAATATATATATAAAATAGGGTTTTAGGTTTTTAGGATTAGGATTAGGGTTTTAGGATTAGGGTTTTAGGTTTTAAGGATTAGGATTAGAATTAGGGTTTTAGGGTTTAAGGAAACAAATCTGAATAAATAAATAAATATATAAAAAAAATAGGGTTTTAGGTTTTTAGGATTAGGATTAGGGTTTTAGGGTTTTAAGATTTAAGGAAAAAATCTGAATAAATAAATAAATATATATATATAAAATAGATAACTATATAGATAAATAAATATAAAAAGTATTAGTGTTTTAAATAATTTAATTAAATATATATAATTAGATATATATAATTAAATATATAAAAATAGGATTAATAAAGAAAAAATCTGAATATGTAAATAAATATATATATAAAATAGGGTTTTAGGTGTTTAGGATTAGGATTACGGTTTTGGGGTTTGAGTGTTTAAGGAAAAAATCTGAATATATAAATAAATATATATATAAAATAGGGTTCTTAGGCTTTTAGGATTAGGATTAGAATTTTAGGGTTTTAAGATTTAAGGAAAAAATCTGAATTAATAAATATATATATATATATATATATATATATATATATATATATATATATATATATATATATATATATATATATATATATATATATATATATATATATATATATATATATATATATATATATATATATAGGATAATTATATAGATAAATAAATATAAAAAGTACTACTGTTTTAAATAATTTAATTAAATATATATGATTAAATGTATATAGATTAGGGTTTTAAGATTAGGGTTTTAGGTTTTTTTAGGTGTTTAAGTATTCAGGTTTTAGTATTTAAGGTTTAAGTCTTTAGGAGTAAGATTTTTAGGTTTAATAAAAAAACAAATGATCTAAAATGTCCATATTGTAGCAGATGGCTTCTTTGGATCTGGAAGAGAGAATGGCATGTCCTTGCACTCAGTGCAAGTATCAAATTTATAGGAAACGACGGATTTGTACTCCACATGTTACAGAGTATGGATCCTTTGATAGGAGTCGACTAGAAAACCTACGCTACCATTGGAATGGTCCCCCAGGTGAGCAGGTGGACCCAAATGACATTGCACCGGTAACCTCTCGTGGACAAAAGAGAACAAAGAAGGACTTAGAGGTACAAGCAATTACTAATAATATTACACAGAATGTACATATGGAAGAGATGGTCGAAACATTTTATTAGATGGACAAATATCATGATGGTGGAGAAGATGTCGAGAGTTTCCTGGACACAACACAATTTCCACGATCAGAAGTCGCTGAAGAATATGAAAACATGCAAAGACTAGCTCGTTTACCACTTTACAATGGAGCAAGGATATGAGCAAGGATATCTGTACTATGTGCATCACTTGTGATGCTCAATCTGCAATCCATTTATGGATGGTCAGATAGTAGTGTCACTGAATTGTTTAGGTAAGTGGAGAACAAATTGGCTTTCCTTGTTGTATCAAAATAACTTTATTTACTAATATCGTTTTAATTGCTTATTGCAAGATTCTTAAAGATCAATTTTTGCTAGAGGGCAATGACATGCCTCCAACACGTGGAGATGCAAAAAAACTTTTACAGTCCATTGGAATGGATTATACTAAAATTCATGCTTAGCAACATTATGGTAATGTTGCTGTAGCAAAAGACAACACACTCTGCCCAAAAAAAATTTTGCAGATATGGTCGTCGGTGTAAGCGATAGTACTCCCAGTAATGTCATGAGAATAAGCGTCGGTACACCCTGGGGGCGCCAGTATACACGACGGTGCACCCAGTAGAGGCGTCGATATGGGTGTTGGTAAGAGCGTCGGTGTTACCGATGCTTATACCGATGCTTATACCGACGCTCATACTGACGCCCATACGGGCGCTATAGTACCGACATGCATACTGATAGCTACACCAACGTCACGGCAAAAATAGCCGCGTTCATTTGCCTCGGTTAAAATCTCGATATACTGCCGATCTATTGTACTGCTGCTTAAAGAGAATATCAATTGAAGTAAATCACAAACACTTACAAAGTTTTAGAAAACTTTGCATAGTATTGTAATGACTTCACGAAACAAAATTTGAAAAAAGTCAAAAGAACAAGTAGATAGAAGTGTGAGCATATGGAATAATCCTTCTCTTTCGATAATTCCATGTTCAATCTTCCTTCTTTCCTTTGATTCACTTTATGCATCCATGATCTCCAATCATAGATCTCTCTATCATCGATTGCCTTAGACTTATGTCCTTTGATCTTCCTCAATGTCTTATGACCTTATCCTATTGTCAAAAGCTGGTTAGATTAGTCCCCTCAAGACGAAATAATTCTTGGTCAATGTCTGAGTTGCAAAGAACAATTTATATTTGTTTCAATGCTTTCTCATTATATGCATCTCCAAAGATTCCTTGTTCATCGTCAATGTGCTCTTCCTTATCACCTTCGTCAAATTGTCTTGAATTAGCCTCCATCCGAGAATATATTTTTCCTCTCTGATATTCATGGTGTCCTCATTGAGTAATGTCCTGTGAGCTAGCTCTCTTGCTGCCAATTCTTGTTGGTTGAGCTCTTCTATCATAGATCGATCGCACAGATGCACAAAATCCTTATGATCATTCTCCCTTTAATGACATCCGTTATGTACCAAACACATCTGCCACAACATGTTTTTTTCTCTAAAAAGTTTGTCTTTTATCATGCACATAATTAGACATTAAAGCTTATGAAAATTCTATCAAACTATCACATAAAGCTTATTCTATAGTAGACCAAGCATTAGGATCAAAACGTAAGTATTTTTTTTCTTATTGCATGTCTTTGATACAACTTTTGAAGATGGTGAGTCAAGCAAATCCATCATCACCTTCTTCATCCTGACATTCATTGCAAAAATCTTCCTCTCTTCAATAGTGCATTGAGGGGTCAAATATGGGCATTAAACCACCCTTCACTCCCATGACTCTCTAAGCTATCATAGCTTCAACCGTAAGTCTTTCTCCGCAAGGATATTTAAAAAGATTCAATGCCAATAAAATGGACATCATGCTCTTATCTCCATTACATCATTGCCATTGAAGTGATTCACTTTGTATAATGTGTCGATTTGAAGCAAGTAAAAGTGAGAGGAGAGATGGGAATCTCTACAACAACGTATGATTCATTTATTACAAGACACTATGCCTACATGAGTCAAGTTATAGCTTGTGAAGAATAGACATTTTTTGAAGAAGAAAATAATCATATGGAATGGATTGAAGCCATGGAGGAGGAATTCAAGACTTGAAGAAAATGGTGCTTGGTCATTGGTGCCAAGAACAAAGGACATGAAAATCATTGGCAACAAATGGGTGTACAAGGTAAAGAGGCATGCAGATGGGAGCATCTGTAGGTACAAAGCAAGGTTGGTTTCCAAAGGTTTTCCTCAAACATATGACATAGGATTTGAGAAAACATTCAGCCCAATAGCTAAGATGTCCACCATAAGAAGTTTGGTTGCAATTTCAGCCTCAAAAGGTTGGAAGACATATCAATTTGATGTGAAGAATGCTTTCCTGAATGGAGATCTTGAAGAGGCACTCTTCATGAAGCAACCCAAGGCTTTGAAGATGAGAGGTTTCAACATCATGTGTGCAGGCTTAAGAAGGCTCTTAATGGACTCAAGCAAGCCCATAGTCATGCAGACTCCTCACTCTTTGTGAAGAAAGAAGGTAGCAAAACTATTCTCACTTGTATATATATTGATGATTTGATCATTATAGGGGATGATGAAGCCAGCATAAAGGAAATATAGAGAAATCTTGTATGTGAGTTTAAAATCTCCGATTTAGGGATTTTAAGGTACTTCTTTGGGATAGATGATTCAAATCCCAAGGGCTTTGAAGATGAGAGGTTTCAACATCATTTGGGACTGGGAACCAAAGACTTATGGACTAATTGGTAAAATGTGGATACAATCATAGACATGGAGACCAATCACTCTTTGTGAAGAAGGAAGTTAGCAAAATCGTTTTCATTTATGTATATGTTAATGATTTGATCATTACAGGGGATAATGAATCCAACATAAAGGAAATAGAGAGGAAGCTTGTATATGAGTTTAAAATCTTGGATTAAGGGATTTTAAGGAACTTCCTTGGGATTGAAGTACCATATAAAGAGGAATTTATATACTTGATGCAAAGGAAATACATTCTAGATCTTTTGAAGAAGTTTGGCTTGTGTGATTGCAAGCCCATTTCAAGTCCATTAGAAATAAATGTTAAACTAAGTGCTCAATGAAGGTGAAGACGTGAAGGATATGATCATTTATAGCTCAATAATTGGTTCTCTCATGTATGCTACTATGACAAGACTAGATATTGCACAGTGAATGAAGGGCTATATTATCCATTTAATGATGGATTAAACATACAAGCTTATTGTGATGCTAGTTGGGCAAGTTCCAAAGATGACATAAGGAGCACTAGTGGATATGTTATTATGCTAGGGAAGAAGACCATCTCATGGATGTCAAAGAAACAACCAACAGTGGCTCTCTCAGAATAAAGCTAAGCATAGAGGCCTAGCACGAGTCTCAATGTGTGCTTGTGTGGCCAAAGAAGTTTTTTTAATCTTGATTTGCAGGATAAGCAAGTACCATTTTTTTAATCTTTGGATAGAGTAAAGCTACAACACTTCAAGGCATGCATTGGAATGAAGGACCTAGGCATTGAGACTTAAGAGGGAGTGTTGAAAATCAAGCCTCAACCATGCAAAAGGACTAATCCATGAGTTTTGTGAGTGGACCAATAGAAAAGGAGGATCCAAACTTGTGTAATCAAGTTAGAAGTTCCACCAAAATCAATGAGATTCAAATCTCATCAATCACCCACCAAAAAGTGCACCTTACTAAATTTTAGCAAAATTAAAACTCTATATAAGCACCATCCCACCTTTTTTTCTTGTGTTATATGCATTCCACAAGTGTGCCACTTAGTTTGGTGAAGTCCTAAACTCTAGCAAGCAGCACCCTTTCTTGCTTAGCGCATTATCACATGATTTTGGTCCTCTCTATCTAGAGGTATAGTGAGGCTTTTCCAAATCCAATTGTACTAGACTGTAGAGGACTTTTTGTCCTTGCACTCTACTCATTTTCATTGGTTTTAAGCCTCATTTGGTCTCTCATATAATGCCCCAAATTGTGCCAAAGTTTCAAGTTCTTTGCTTGAGTGATTGGTGAGAAATTGCTAACTTTGTGAGGTTAAATCTCTCCGCATAGGCACAAACAGTTTCTATCACTCTAGCACAATGGTGAGCACCAATGTGAGGAGGTCCACCTCATAAATGTCAATCCATGGAGATGTGAGAAGTGGTATGAGAACCATAAGAAAGTGATGGCACAAGTGTGTGTGAGAAGCACACTAGCATGCACACACATGTGCACATAAGGCAATAACAAAGAGAGGAACAATGGAGTGCTTTCAATTACAAAAGATCTTTATTATAAAAGCTTCAATCTCTACCAAGCCAACCTCAAAGATGAGCAATCTAGCTCTTTGTATAGTTTTTCACTAGCTTTGGCCCTATCTAGACCTAGCGTCTGACCTAGTTAAAAATTAGGTTTGAGGGCTTATTTGAGGGCTCAAACGGAGTCTAAAAATTATGAAAATTGGTATGCAGCTACTTCTAGTACCCCTCCAGCTCCAAGACTCCTTGGCTTGAAGAAAATGGAGTCCAATCTACCAAAAATGGTATTCAAAATGTTCGTGTACTCATGAAAATCACTTTTGATTGAAAATAATTTATGAAAAAATAATTAGGCATATTGTTGCCAAATATTAATGATGTTTACATCTCCTTGCCCCTTCTAAATCCTTTCTAAGATAGCCAAAGAACAAAGTTAGAAGGAGCAGGGAGATGGAAACATCATGCAGATCCTGCAAGAATAGGTCTAATTATTTTTTCATAAATTATTTTCAATGAAAAGTGATTTTCATCACTACACCAACATTGTAAATACGGATTTTGGTAGATCAGACTCTATGTTGTTCAAGTCAAGGAGTCATCAAACTTTAGGGGTATTATTAGAAGTAGCCACATACCAATTTTCATAATTTTTAGACTGTGTTTGAGCCCTCAAATAAGCCCTCAAACCTAATCTTTAACTAGGTCAGACACTAGGTCTAGACAAGGCCAAAGCTGGTGAAAAACTATAAAGCAAGCTAGAAAGCTCATTTTTGAGGTTGGATTGGTAGAGATTGAAGCGTTTATAATATAGATATTTTGTGATTGAAATCACTCCATTGTTCCTCTCTTTGTTCTTGCCTTGTGTGCATGTATGTGTGTATGTGTGTGCATGCTAGTGTGCTTCTCACTCATGCACTTATGCCTTTAGTTGCTCACGGTCATCATACTAGTTCTCATGTCTCCATAGATTGACATTAATGAGGTGGATCTCCTCATGTTGGTACTCACCATTTTGCTACAGTGACATCAAATTTGGTGTTGTTGTCCGGGAGCAAGGTTCGAGGAGGAGCATGTGATGGTAAGATGTAGAATTGTGATGTTCGTGTCATAGGTAATTTCTTTAGTTTTCACTTTTTTCTCACTTTCTTCTTCATCATCATCATCATCACCATCATCATCTTCACTATCTCCCACCTCCATCTCCATCTTCGCTGAATTTTTAGTTGTTTGGACATATTCTCTTCCCCACCTCATTCCCCTCATTTCATTTGTGAGAGAGAGTGAGAGAGAGCTTAGGTGCATTTTGTTTTCTTGTTGTTTATGAGATTTTGTTGTAGGTTTCGATTGTATCATCGTGTCTAAAAGCTTACATAGGTACAATAGACCTCTGCATAGTTTTCGAGACCTCAACCTCTATCTATCGCAACATATAGAGAAAGTTGGTATTTCTTGTTTTCATGCATGGCACGATAAACCACACCACTAGACCATCCAAAATATTTAGAAAGTTTCTAAGAATTTGCATTTTTTTAGTCTATCACGATAGACCAAAACCATGATAGACACCATTCTATCATGATAGACACGATCTATCATGGGAGACACTGTCTATCATGACAGACAGACCCCATGATAGATAGCCATCTATCATGATTGACTCCCATCTATCGCGACAAACTTAGGACTTGATAGATGACAGATAGCATCTATCATGATGGACATTTCTATCGCAACAGATAGATCTATCATGATAGACAGTCACACATGACAAAGAGTTGTCTATTGCAACAGATACGTCTATCTTGATAGACATTATCTATCATGATAGACAACCAATTTGGATAAAAATTAAGGTGGTAATGTTTTGAAAATCTGGGCTACAATTTGGCAATTTTCAAGACCTTTTATGTATGCCATTACAGAGGCCTTAGAAAAATACACAAATATCCTCAAAGATCTTGTTTTGCCTATTCGGAGCCCCTAAACTGACATAACATTTTCATATGAAATCCATTATTTGAGCTCTAGAGTGTGTTGGAAAGCTTCTTTTCTTAAGAATAATGCATTGATTTTTAGATAAGGTAATTTGAAGTTGATCCTCAAATGGGATTAGGAAGACAAGGGAGATATAGAGAATTCTTTATCAATACAAAGAGGGAAAAAGGGTCTTTAAATAGCCTACCTAAATCAAAATTGTCTTTCAATTAAAGTTAAAGTGTGATCTAAGCTTGGGACTTTTACACGTCCACCAAGAGTTAATCAAGGGTGTCGAAAGCAAGGTGCTAGTGTGTGCAAGCTTGGGAGCACACATCATGGGCATACAAGTGCAAACAAAGAGAAGCGACTTGAGATTGGAAGATCTCTCAAACACCCGCAATCAATTTTTAGCATAGGCTAAGTGCAATTAGTGGTTTTGATTGAATTGGAGCACGATAGGAACACTTGTTCTATGAGCCTTTAAATTCTCAAGTTTAAGAATAGGTTGATTGCAGTCAAGGGACAACTTGAGGGAAAATAATTCAATTTGAATGGATGAAGAACACCAAGCACAACAAACCTAAGTGCTCCTAATGATGCATGTTTTGGAAATACATACTAAAGAAATTAAAAGGAACAAGTGAGTGATATCAAAGAAATCAGCAATGTGGTTGTACAAGGGTAATTGGGCTAATCAATAGGGCAAATGAACCTTAGATCATGTAGACACCTAGGGAGAGCCCGACAACGTATTAGATCATCTGAGGCTAGTGTCAACCATATAGCTAGGTCATGGGCCCAACAACATACTGATTATCCCTACGAACTTGGTTTGGAAATGAGTGATTCAGAGATGTCCTTTAACATGGAAGGACTGGTAGGTAGTACAAGCACAACCTATTTGCAGACACCAGAAGGCCCCTATTAGATGCAATTGTATTTTAGGACCAACCAATTAGGTGCACACATCGATGAGGATAGTCTATAGCGATCAATTATCCAACTTAGAAATCCCAATCAATCCTTTGGACTTGAACACCCTGTGGTTAAATTCGAAGAAGTTTCATATATTGATGCCCATGTGTTCACCTCCACAATTATAACAATGATTTACTCTAATCAATCTTAGGGTTTTCCTCTTATGAGGATTTCCTCCTAGCTTATGCACTACTTTTTCACCATTTCTTCTAGTGAAGAGGAAGGTTTCAAAATGGTTGTAACTAAGTAATCTGACCCTTTGTAAACTTTTGAGAGCTCTAATTCCTCTCCTAGGTTTTCCTCATTATCAATGCACATCATAACACACTAATCTAGGATATTACGCTCTTTTAAGTACACATATGGCCTAAAATTTCCACTTAAGGGTCCATCTAGGAACTAGAAAACTTGCTTAGATTGAGTATGTGATTCCCATGTGGCACATTACTGCCTCGTAGGATTGGTTTCAGGTCTAATGTTGGGATCTAGAGAGGCACACTTTCACAAGGTGAACAACCTTTCGACAAGAAAAACACTAATCCATAAGGCTATAATACCCGACCTACTAAATCAACCAATCTCTAGATAAAAGTGAAAGCTCAATCTAAGAAGGAATCTATGCTCAATCAAAAATTAGGATACGAACAAATAGAAGGCCCAGTACCTTGGCCACAACAAAAGCAAATGACTATGCAGTCTCCAAACAAGTGCCTAATGATCCTCCAATATAAGGCAAGAGAGGAAGACACTCATGACATAAGCCTCCAAAACAAGTCATAGGGAAGCCACATTCTTCTAGGAAATAAATTTCAAAGATGTCATTGTCGAAGGATAAAAACCATGGGCCAAAGGAAAAACATTTGCTCCGATAGCCTACATCGCAACCAAAGAAAGTGCAACCATCTAAGCAGCTTCCTCAAGAGTCTCTAACTCCACCTGGTAAAAGCTGCAACCTAGGGTATGAATATCAACCTACTTTCCAGCTTTCATGAGCCAGCTACTATGAAGGACAGCCTTGATACTCAATTCACTCTAGCCTCATCACTTAGGGAGATTTGAATGGACTACAAAGTGTTTACAAGCGAGCGGGCTTCAGAAGTGTCCCTATAGGGGGTGGATTCCAATTCCATGCATGTCTACCACAGAAAGGAAGGGGGGTGGTGTAAGGATGGGGGGGCGGGGGGGTAGCCCTGAATCTTCGAGCACTAAAGCTGAAAATGAGCTCCACTCTACTAGGAACTATCAAGAACTTTAAGCTCAAGGAGAAAAACTATTGCATATACCATATGGTTCTTAAGTTCTATGGCTTTATTACAATAGTTGTTCAATATTATAAAATTTATAAATTTTATTTTTAGATTTGTCTCAATATACAAAATTGCACTATTAAAGATGACGTTTGAGTAGTATTTTTGTTGTAACATGCCTATTTATATTGCGGACAAACTATTGTCAAAGTATAATCAGAAATTCCTTTGTTAAAACATTGAAAACGCAAAGATAATAAATTGATTTTTTGCTCAAGAGTTCTCAAAAAAAATCCCCTCTCTGTTGTCTTGAAAAACTTGACAAGTGATTCAAGACAATCAAAACCGTTATAAGTTTCAAACGTTTTACGCTTACCATAGTAGTAACTGATAATTTGTTTCACCTTTTCTGATCATTTCTAAAGTTGTTTGCATTTGTAAAATGTCCAACCTAACAGGTAAAGGAAAATATTTCCTTCCTTGCATATGAAGTTGAGGTGCTGCTGCTTGCTTTTATTTTTTGTATTTTAAACGATGACTTTAATGTTCAAATCTCGACACCCTTTAGGGCAACTCAATATCTCTAAGGCAAATTCAACATGTACTCCTTTTGGTGAGAGAGTGGAAGGTGTTAACTATCAAACCATGCTTCCTTGTTTTGTTATCCTTTGCGCTCCTTTTAGAAAGCAACTTGGTTCTAAACAGCTGGAGTTAGTGTGTGCGTGTGTCTGTGTGAGAGAGAGAGAGACATTATGTCACGTATGAGAGAGAATGTGAGAGAGAGAGAGATATTATGTCATGCGCACTACATATGATTGTTAACACTAGTGTTGTACCAAAACAGGACCCTATACCTAGATGCTCTATAAAAAATATATATTTTAAAAAATAACCTTTTTCGATAACTCAAAATATAGAAATGATTGAATATGGTTCAAAAAAACCGTTTTTCTATAAGCTTATAGATTAGAAGAAAGAAATATCTCCATAAAAAGAATTTTCCTCCTATTGGAATCATTTTTCTAATGTTAATTTATTGTCATATAATCATTAAAGACAAGTCTTGGGAACTAGAAAATTCATTTTTATAATAAAAAAATTAGTACAATATAGGGTGCTCATTATATAGTTATACACTTTAGCAACCTTCTATATGATATTGATTCATAAAAACACTAAAATGGTTTGTGTTTTATTTCAAAAACCATCATATAGTAGCATAAAGATATGCTACATGTCTTTGAACCAATACTTTTGTATGTATCTCACATACCATTAAAAATCTCAATATTTCATTGAATGGCCATAATCTGTCAAGGGAGCACTAGATTGTGCTCTCTGACTACACTAGACAAGATTTTGGAAATACACTTCTGATTACAAGATCACCCACGAAGGGAAAATAAAACAAGAATACGTGACTGATACAAGACGTCCCACAACCCGGGACCAATAGGTATGGAAAACTGGACTAGAGATGATACAAGACATCCCACAACCCGGGATCGTAAGTATGAGACAAGATATCTGGATTACAAGAACTCCCCTCTCGGAAATGGACTAGATACACGAAAGAACTCAACAAGATCTTGTACTACAAGATTACAAGAGGACAAGACTAGATGTCCAGGATACAAGACTAGATAGGACTGGAACAAGGAACAAGACAAGAATAGGAACTCGAACTTGGAGAGTACTTACTCGGTGGTCACGACTCCTTGAGCTCCCAAGACTGGTATTGGCAAGACTGATTATGAATGTGGCCAACCCCTCCTTATATAGGTTTTCAAGGGCGGTTCATGAAAGGCGGTTACGAATTGATGATGTCATCGATGATATCATCAATTCGAAACATGAGCTCTGGATATCCGAATCAGGCAAGTAGATAGTCGATCTTAGGGTTTTGGCACGTTCTAGACGCAATGGAAGCATTGGTTTCTCCGAATTCTGAACCAATCATGAGATACAAGGTTCACATGGAATCTAAGGTTCAGGATGGTTTCCTTTGTCCATGACATCACCTCCCCCTCAAGCGACGAGTTCCACGAGGAGTGGTCATGTTATTTGGTCTCGACTTCATTGGATTTCTCTTATGGAATTCTTGAACCTTGATTGGTGCTCTCTGAAGGTTTTTTGCAGGTTCCCAAGTACGATCACTGATGTCATACCCTTTCCAATGAATAAGGTATTCCAATCTTCCTCAGGATATTCTGGAATCTAGGACATGCTCAACTTCAAATTCTTCATGGTCATCAATCTCGATAGGTGGTGAAGGACAAGGTCTCTCCCCCCTCAATGGTGAAATCTGATATTGTTCCAACATGGATACATGGAAAACTGGATGTATTCTCATAGTACTTGGTAGCTGGAGCTTGAAGGTGACTAGATTAATCTTGGCCAAGATGGTAAATGGACCAAATCTTTGATGATCTAACTTTGCACAAGGTCTTGAGGTTTTCAAATTATTTTTGAGTAACCATACTTTATCCCCAATTTGATACGATGGATTCTGGACACGATGTTGATCTACATAGTACTTATATTGTTCTTGAGCTTTATGGATCTCTTCCTTGAGTTCTTTGTGAATGTCCATCAGGTATTGGGCCTTGTCTCTAGCAACTGGGTTCTTGACATGATTTGAGAGTTGTATATCCATCCTTGGATGTTATCCATAATTTGCAAAGAAGGGAGTCTGCTTCGTAGATGCATGAACACTATTGTTATAAGCAAACTCTGCAAAGGATAAAAGCTCGAGCGAATCATTTTGATGATAGTTGCTAATGCAACGGAGATATTGCTCCAGGACTTGATTCAATCGTTTTGTTTGTCCATCAGTCTGTGACGTCCTTGAATGATAGGCAACTGGATGTAGGCATCCATCATCTCCATATTGGGAAAGAATGGCCCCCAGAGCAAAGTCTTATGCATCTGTCTCAAGGAAGAAGGGCTTACTGGAATCAGGATGAATTAGAATTGGAGCGGTAGTAACTGCTGATTTCAAGGTCTAAAAGGCCTTTTCTGCTTCTTCGGTCCATGTGAATTTGGGGTTCCCTGCAAGCTTGGTAAGAGGTGTCACTATCTTGGAGTAATCTCTTATGAAAATCATGTAGAAATTGGCAAACCCCAAAAAACATTGTACATCTCGAACACATGAAGGTGATTGCCAATCAAGGATTGTCTCGATCTTCTTAGTATCCATAAAAATTCCTTTATCTGCCCTAAAACTTCCACTTCTCTCTTATGGAAAGAGCAGTTCTCCAATTTCGCATATAATCCTTTTTCTCTTAGTTTCTCTAGGACTATATTTACATGACATTCATGATCCTCTAGATTTTTGGAAAATATCAAGATATCATCAAGGTATATTACAACAAAATCATCTAAATATTCTCAAAAGGTATCATTCATCATATGTTGGAAGACAACTGGAGCATTTGTGAGACCAAATGGCATAACTACATATTCAAAATGGCCATACCTTGTCCGAAATGTTGTCTTCCATTCGTCTCCTTCTCTGATCCTGACAAGGTCGTAAGCTCCTCGAAGGTCAATCTTCGTGAAGAATTTTTCTTTTCCAAGGCGTTCCAAGAGCTCAGATATGAGTGGTAGAGGGTATCTGTTCTTTATAGTGACTTTATACAATCCACAATAGTCTACACACATCCGGAGAGTCCCATCCTTCTTCTTTACAAATAAAATAGGAGCTCCTGCTGGAGACTTTGAGTGTTTGATAAACCCTTTCACTAGATTCTCATCAATGTTCTTGCGTAGTTCTGTAAGTTCCTCTGAGGATAGTCTGTAGATTGGTCCAAAGGGCGGTTGTGCTCCCTCTTGAAGTTCTATGGCACAATCATAGGGTCTATGATCTGGAAGGATATTTGCATTCTTCTTTTCAAAAACATCTTCAAAGCCTTTGTATTGATTGGGTAGCTACACTGGATCATCTTTCTTGGAGTCTTGAGCTCGTATGGCATAGATCATATATGTCGGTTCCTTCCTTACTGCATGTACTTTGGCTCCGACATATGTTGGGTCCTTTTGGATATCTCGAGGGGTGATTTTATTATTCTCCCAATTAATTTCTGGATTATGTTTCTTTAACCATTGCATTCCGATGATAACCATATTTACTGGACTCGATATTACATTGAAACATATGTGTGAATCATGGTCACCAAGGTGTACTCTTAGTGGTATGGTTTCCATGGTTATATTCCCTGATGCTAGAGGCCGTCCATCTACTACTTCAGTTACTACTGGTATGTTCTTCCAAAGTACTGGAATTCCATGTTTCTTAACGAGTCCTTCATCAATGAAACATGAGGACGCTCCTGAATCTACCAGAGCTATAAGGGAAAGGGTCTTCTTAGACATGATTAACTTGACAAGGGCAAGACATGTTTCTATAGGTGTGGATGGAATGATGAGACCCTTTCTTATATCATGGTCCGGCTGTATGGTCTCTTTTACAACTCGACTTCCTCGTTTCCCGTCTCTACAAGGGTGGTTGTGACTTTGGAGTTCGTTGTCTTGTTGGGACAATTAACTGCAATGTGGCCAGGGTTTCCACAATATAGGCATAACTTTTTATCCCTCCTCCTTTGTTTCTCTTGTGGTGTTAGAGGCTGGAACCTAGTTACATCTATCTGCATAGGTTCGGGCATGGATGTATCTCTAGGAGCACGCTGGAAAGGTTTCCATTGGCGAGGTCTTCCTTCTACTTGTTTTTCTTGTTTCCTTTCAAAAAGGAAGTTATCACATTGAATGGCTTGGTTGATGTATTCATTCAATGTCTTGACCTCTGGCATCGTGAGTAGAAGGTCCTTCACATCATCCCTTAAGCCCCATCTAAATTGGCTTATTAAATAATCTTCGTGCCAAGTGAGGTCACATATCAACTGCCTAAATTCTGATGCATAGATAGAGGCAGGGTGGTTACCTTGACGTAGCTTCCGAAGTTTTGTTTCTGCCACTCGACTCGTGTCCGCATCTCCAAATGTGGCGATGAGCTCTCTAAGAAACCCCTCATAGTCATGAAGTACGGCCATATCCTTCTCCAAGATTGGGGCGAACCATGATAATGCTTGACCATAGAGCAAGGTTCCAATAAAACCGACCTTGGATGCATCATCAGGGTATCTATCAGGCTACATACGGATGTACAATTTGACTTGCTGCAAGAATCCTCAGAACTTTGTGTGATCGCCATTGAACTTTTCTGGCATGCAGATCTTGGGTTCCTTCATAAATGATGTACTAGGCCGTTGATTCACTTGAATACTCCCTTGATTTTCTTGAAGACTCCCGATTCCTTCCTGTAATTCTTGGAGGAGTGCACTTATATGCACTTGATGTCCCATCTCGACTTGTGTCTGTTGATGACTTAGGTCTTCGACTTGTTGTTGGAGACTCTGAAGGGATGCTACAATCTGTTCATAAGCATTCTCCATGATGCCTGTTCTTGAATAGAAGATAGTCTTGCCAAAATGTCAGGGGAGCACTAGATTGTGCTCTCTGACTACAATAGACAAGATTTCGGAAATACACTTCTAATTACAAGATCACCCACGAAGGTAAAATAATACAAGAATACGTGACTGATACAAGACGTCCCACAACTTGGGACCAATAGGTATGGAAAACTGGACTAGAGATGATACAAGAGATCCCACAACCCGGGATCGTAAGTATGAGATAAGATATCTGGATTACAAGAACTCCCCTCTGGGAGATGGACTAGATACACGAAAGAACTCGACAAGATCTCATACTACGAGATTACAAGAGGACAAGACTAGATGTCCAGGATACAAGACTAGACAGGACTGGAACAAGGAACAAGTCAAGAATAGGAACTGGAACTTGGAGAGTACTTACTTGGTGGTCACGACTCCTTGAGCTCCCAAGACTGGTATTGGCAAGACTGATTATGAATGTGGCCAACCCCTCCTTATATAGGTTTTCAAGGGCGGTTCATGAAAGGCGGTTACGAATTGATGATGTCATCGATGATATCATCGATTCGAAAAATGAGCTTTGGATATCGGAATGAGGCGAGTAGATAGTCGATCTTAGGGTTTTGGCACGTTCCGGATGCAATGGATGCATTGGTTTCTCCTAATTCTAAACCAATCATTAGATACAAGGTTCACATGGAATCTAAGGTTCAGGATGGTTTCCTTTGTTCATGACATAATCCTCTCTACCAAGAATAACAATTCATCCTAAAAAATTAGGTTTTCTAAATTATATAAGGTTTATATTATGAATCAAAATAATTCTATAAACATTATAAACTATTTTATATAGAAAAAACTAACTTGTTAACGTTAATCGTGTAGCATATGCAATATTTCCTCATAAAATCATCTTTTCTTAGTGTAGAAAAACAGTGGTATTGTTTAACTTGAAGAAATGACATAGAAATTCGACTCCCAAGGTTGTCAAAAAAATATTTCTAGTTGTAATAATATCAAATAGTATTTTGATAACAAAAAATGATGCATGTTCATACCATTACTTTGCAAAATAATTCATCGATGATAAGATTGCCATATCACAAATGAGATTCATTTTATGACATAAACCTAGTAAAATTCATTACAAATCTCTAATTATGGATAGAAACATGTTGAAATATATAAAACAAAAGATTTTATTGCATTTAGACCAATGAAAATTACGAGATCATGATTTTAATAAAAGAAAACTCTAACTTACATCATTGTAATTTCTATGCATGTATTGAAATTAGCATCATAAAATTAATGAATAAATATTAATTTTTATATCCTTTAATAAAAACTATATTTTTCTAAAAATATTCAACTCTTATGCCAACATGTTGCATAGTTACATTTATAAATTGTTCCTTCTAGTAATCTAAAAAATTCATCAAACATTGTCTCTTTTTCAGGACACTAAAGTGTCCAAGTACAACACTAGTGTTAACCCTCAGATATCCGCGCAATAGGTATGATTGTTAACCCTCAGATATCCAACCGACCTACACCTCGAGCCAAATGAAGGCTTCGACGATTCAAACTCAGAAGATACAAACTCAGAGTTATCATCCCATTTATATTTTGGCCGAAGAAAGACGAAGACAAATGGACATAACTCTGTTCGTCAAACCTCGCACGAATCAGTGAAGGCAATGATAGTGAGATTTGGGTGACCGGCGTTTATGTAGTTGGTTTGGCAACTGTGTGTGCATGTGTGTGTGTGCGCATGTGTGTGTATGCGCGCGCGCGCGCATGTGTTTGTGTGTGTGTGTGTTTGTATCATCTGATGGCGATCCAGCTCCAGCTCCACAAAATACACAAGCTGAAAAAGGGTATCACGTTCAGGTATAACCAAGAAAATCAAAATGAATGGAGCTATCAAAGTAGCGCGTGAAGTCTGTGCATGATGCGAGGACCACGATATGACAGATGCGATGACGACGATGCGATACGCCACGTTCTTGTGATTTGGGCGCACTGTCATTGAAATTGTGTATGCATATATTTGTATATGTCACATGTGTATATGTGGGAGAGGACAAAATCAGATCACATAGTATTATTTGTATACTCTATAATCATTGAATCTTCGTTTTTGTTTTTAGCTATCCTCTAAAATTGCTTCCATGTCTCATAAGAAATATAGGGGAGCAGCACAAGAGCAAGAGCTACATACACACATAGATGTGTAGACAGAAACATTCATCCATTTTTGTGAGATTTCATCATGTTTACATCCATGATATCTTCGCCAATCTTGTTGTTATGTTGTCTCCTTGATCATTTGTTATTCCACTTAGAGATAATTTGAAAGTACAATTTTTTTTCTTAAGGCTGCGAATATAAACTATTACTCTTGATTTAATCATGTAAGGGATATTAAGTTGATGTAAAGACCCATGTGAAGGCAAGGAAGAAGGGGATATTTAAAAAAATTATATATGATGAATTGGGAAGAAGCATGTACTTTTTGGATAAGAAAAAAAATTGGTGGTTATTTGAGGTTAATTTGTTTCTCTTGCTCTATAAAAGAATGGAAGTTTTCCAAAAGCATCAAAGATTTTAATATCCTCTCTGCTTCGAGTTAAACTTCAGTCATATTCCATCTCCATCTCTTTTGTCTACTTCACAGTTTGTCTACTTCACAGTTCGAGTCTCTATGTTGGTCCCTGTTAAGTTTTTGACTCTTGCGTTAGGCTTGCGTGAATCGTTACTCTTGTGGTATATCATGCTAGTTGATGGATCGACGACGAGATCGCTGAATGAGTGAAGCCCGTTCTGCCGTTAATGAAGTTGTTTGCACAATTCTGTGTGTGTGTGTGTGTGTGTGAGAGAGAGAGAGAGAGATTTTATGTCCTGTGTAATAACATGTATGATTGTTGACCCTCAGATGGCACAAATGAGAGAGAGAGAGAGAGAGAGAGAGAGAGATTTTATGTCCTCAGATAGCCGACCTCACCTTGGAAGAGATAGCCGACCTCACCTCGGAAGAGAAAAGCTGAATCAGTGAAGCCCGTTCTGCCGTTAATGAAGTTGTGCAGAGAGAGAGAGAGAGAGAGAGAGAGAGAGAGAGAGAGAGAGAGAGAGGCCCCGTGTAATAATATGTATGATTGTTGACCCTCAGATAGCCGACCTCACCTCGGAAGAGATAAGCTGAGGATAGTCATCACGTTCAAGGTCAACAGAGAGAAGGCCATGATGGTCGTAAAGCACTGCGCGAAGCCTTGGACGATTCGTCGGAGGATACAAACTCAGTGTTACCATCACATTTATATTCGTGCCGAAGAAAGACAGAGACGAATGGACGTAACACTGTTCGTGAAACCTTGCATGAATCAGTGGAGGAAGTGATAGTGAGATTTGGGTGACCCTCAACTCTGTGTGTGTGTGTGTGTGTGTGCGCGCACGCGCGTATATGTCTGTGTGTGTATGCCCCCCCGTATGTGAGTTTGAACATGAGATTCGATCATCCGCTGGCGAATCAGAGGCGATCCAGCTCCAGCCTCACGAAAGAGAGAAGAAGGTTATCACGTAAGGACATAACCAAGAAAATCCAGATGAATGGAGCTAAAGCAGCGTGTGAAGTCTGTGGATGATGAGATGTTGACGATTTATGCATGTGTGTGTCTGTGTGCGTGGAGGAGAGAAAAAGTAAGAGTATATGGTGTGTTATTTGTTTAGTCTGGCAATGATTGAGCTCGGATAGACGACAAGCTTGTGAAAGGAGATAATCAAACGTTGTCATCACTCTTGAGCTGCAGCAGGAAAAAACCAAAATTTTGAATGGAGGTACATCAGTGAGACCTTGAATAAATCATTGCTGCTATAGTCTTAAATAATGTCTCTGAATGATGGAAAGCTGGTAATATAATTTAAAACCTCCGTAGACTCATGTTGATCCCTATCTTTGGTTAATACGGGTATGAGTCCATCTTGGCTTTACCATTACATAAAAAATCCCCCCCCCCCCAAGTGATACACTTGTTACCATTACATAAAAAATCCCTCCCCCCCACTGATACACTTGATCCAAGATTCAAGGTCATCCAAGGTACTCTTTCCAAAACTCAAACGTGAAATCAAAACAATCAAAACTTAAATTCGAGAGTGACTCTTTTAGAGGCCTACATGGTTGTAGAACAAGGTGAATGCAAGAAAACTGTGAATCAATCCAATGCTCGCTCTCCAAGGTTAGGGAAAAGACTTTGTTACATAGAAGGGTGACACAACCACGTAAGACCCTTCTAGGACAAAAAAGTACACATAATTACAAAAAAAATATCACAATGCCATTTTCAAACAACCTTCTCATTCGTCCTTCAAAAACCTTGCCCATGAGAAAGCTAGACATTCTAAACTTTCATGGCTGATGATTGTTCTTATCTATCTTTTCAATAGAGGTGCTAGATGCTAACATGGTGAACCCTAATGTGCTCTTCTCGGGCTTCTTGATGCAAGAAGAGTAATGGATCTAAAGAACTATATCCCTACACTTCAAAGTTATCGAAATAGATGGGGTAAATGCATTGCTTCTTAACAAGAAGACTAGTCTTGAGTTGTATGTATGACCTTGATTTCGAATCAATAGCTCCTCTTCTTCCAAGGCCTTCAATAGCTCTTTGTGGCCAAATTTTAATGCCTTTGTTTGTTGGAATTTCTATGATACAATTAATTGGAGAATGTACACCTTCCCTATGTATCTTGAAGCATGAATGGCATCACATGTATCATCATGGATACCTCTACTCACTCAAATCAATGGTTCTCTATGTTCTCTTGAATGAACCCAAGGAATTTGGGTCACTCAAATGTGACCCTAAGAACTTCCTTATAAAAGTCATGTCACTAAGCATTCTTTCTTCTACTTTGAAAAGCAATGCCTCCAAGAAAAGCTACTCATTTCCTTCACTGGACATGCAAAAAAACACCCACTCTTCACTCCAAACTCGAGTTCTCCCAAAATATGTAGAGTTTAGAGTTGAGCTTCAAGGAAAATTTAGAACATCATATTAGCTTTCTAATAAGCCAAATATTCTCAAAGTGTGAAGAAAAAACTCAAGCAAGCATGGAGATTGCTTAGCAAGGGCTATCAAATCTAAAAGCGATAACACATGTCGGATCTATCAAATTCAAAGTAGCTAATGTATTTATATGACTTGGAAAAGATTCCTTAAAGGATAGGATGTTCCTTTCCAAGAAAATAGGGTTCATCACAACTAAGTGTGGTAGTTGATTGATGGAGAGAAATGAGGGGGATTCGAATTCAAAGTTGAATGCATGAATACTCATGCTTGGCTCTCTGCCTCATAATGCTCCAACTTTCATTAATTTAGATGGTTAATATGCTTGTAAGCTTGGAGCTTGATTTTAACAACATGTGTTGGCGATGTGTTCACCTCCACAAGTATAACAATGATTTACTCCAACCACTCTTAGGGTTTTCCTATTATGAGGATTCCCTCCTAGCTTTTGACGTATTTGTTTCCTGATTTCTTCTAGTGAAGAGGAAGGTTTCAAAATGGCACTAGCTAAGTAATTTGGCGCTTTGTAAATTTTGAGAGCTCTAAATCCTCTCCTAGGTTTTCCTCATTGTCAATGCATATCCTAACACACTGATCTAGGGTATTACGCTCTATTAAGTATGCATATGACCTAGAATTTCCACTTAAGAGTCCATTTAGGAACTGGAAAACTTGTTTAGCTTGAGTAGGTGATTCTCATGTGGGACATTGCTACCTCATAGGATTGGAGTCTGATCTAATGGTGGGATCAAAGAGGCACACTTGCACAAGGTGAACATCCTTCAGACAAGAAAAACACTAATCTAGAAGGCTAGAATACTCGGCCTACTAAATCAACCAATCTCTAGGTAAAGGTGAAAGCTCAATCTCAGAAGGAAGCTATGCTCGATCAGAAGTGAGGATCCAAAGAAACAGAAGGCCCACTACCTTGGTCTCAGCAGAGGCAAATGGCTATGCAATCTCTAAAAAAGTGCCTAATGATCCACCAATCTAAGGCAAGAGAGTAAGACACTCATGATATACACTTAAAAAATAAGCTATCATAGGGAAGCCACATGCTTTTAGGGAATAAATGCCAAAGATGTCATTGTCGAAGGATAAGAAACCATGCATCGAAGGCTTCAGAAGCGTCCTTATAGGGGGTAGACTCCAATTCGATTCGTGTCTACCACAAAAACGCAGTGGGATGGTGTAAGGATGGGGGGGGGGGGGGGGGGGGGGCTTGCCCTAAATCGAGCACTAAAGCTGACAATGAGCTCCACTCTACTGGAAACTATCGAGAACTTCAAGCTCAAGCCAAAAAACTATTTCATATACCAGATGGTTCATATACCAGATGGTTATAAATTTTCTTTTTAGATTTGTCAGGTCGGACCAGGGACAATACTCGGATATGTTCAGTATCTTGTGTGGCTGAAGGAGTCACAGGGTCATAGATGGCATGAGTAGTCTTAGGCGCTAGTGGAGTACATAAAGATTTAACATTCTGAAAACCATATCTCAAGAGAAGGTCATTGGAATACTTGGATTGATGTAAATATAAGAATCCCTTAGATTGATCACGAATAACCTGCATGCGTAGGAAGTACATAGTGGTGTTGATCAACTATTGAATGATATCGAAAATAGCAATGTCATCAACGTACAAGGCGACAATAAGGTAGTCCTGATCGGGATGACACACACACAAACACACACACACATACATATATATATATATATATATATATATATATATATATATATATATATATATATATATATAGGGGTCTGAGAGTAGCCTATGATAGCCATGCGATATCATAAATTCATTAAACTTTTGAAACCATAGGCATGGTAACTATTTCAAGCCATATATAGAACGATGAAGTCTACAAGCATAGGTGGGATTTTCAAAAGACAAAAAATGTGGAGGTCGGGCCATATACAGTAACTCCGGTAAATAGCCATGAAGAAATGCAGTTTGGATGTCAAGATGGTCAGCCGCAAGCTTAAGTTCAACAGCAAGTGCAAACAGCACTGGAAGTGAGGTAAGACGAATAACGGGTGAGAAGGTGTCTTGGTAGTGGATTCCAAGAATTTGGGAGTACCCCCTTGCTACCAGAAGGGCTTTAAAGCGAGCGAGTGTGCCATCGGGATTGTATTTCTTGCATAATAACCAATGGCAAGATATGGCTTTGTGGTCAGGGGCTAGTGGTACCAAGGACCACATATTGATTTTCAATAAGGATGCATATTCAAGCTCCATAGCTTGACGCCATAAGGAAGCATCAGGTCCATTAAGAGCTTCTACCTCAGTCATAGGATCCTCAATTGAGAAAGAAATATCATCTAGATAGAGACAATCCACAAAGTGGCAATGTATCAAAGACTCATCTCCGTGGTCTTGAAGAATAGGGCTTGTGTTCTCATAAATATCAGAGGGATTGTGTATGTCGAATGGGATTGGGGCTAGATTCAACAAATGAATGTCTCAGAACACGTTTACCATGTGCACCTCATTGAGGTATAGGGCATGTCAGACGTGGTCCGGTGATAATGGATCAAATTCTAATACTCGTGGAGTGGGAAGTGTGCCCCGCATGGGTGGCATAGATGGAGTAGGTGTGCTTGGGTGTCCACGATTCATAGGTTTTTATCCAATGGTGTAGGAAGCTAGGCATGGTCAGGTGAATAAGTAGATATGGGTAAAGTCACAGTGTTGTGAGTGGAAGAATCAATCGATGAGGGAGGAGGAATTGTAGATGATGAATCATCAATATTTTCTGTAGGTTTTCCAAGAAGGATGCCTTCATCAAAAACTACTCTATGTGAAAAGAAGAACCATTGATGCTAAGGATCATACAAGGGGCAACCTCCTACATGATTAATGGAACCCATGTAGCTACCGACATTTGGGCTTGCATAAACTATGAAGAAACAAAACTTTCAAAAGATGCATATAAGGTTGAGAGTAATGTTACAGATTGCACCTTGGAGGGCAAGTCCAGTCCAGCGAGGAGAACATCGTCCATCTTGACTCGCCATTGTTGTATGAAAACGGCCGCCAAATTTTTCTCTGTCATACTTAAAGAAAGTAATTGTTTCAAACAGTGTACCTGTTGTGCGACTGAATGCGATTCATATGTCCCTTCTAAGTGGTGCCAAATCTCGTGTGTAGTCTAAAGGAGTCGGACCATCTGCTTTATTTCATTGGTCATGTGCACGAAAAGTTCTAGTCATGCTGTTAGATCTTGATAGTCCCATTTTGCTACGACTATTGCTTTTGTAGCATCACTACAGTCTGGACATGTAGAGGACAGAAAAAGTAAGAGTATATTGTGTTATTTTTTTAGTCTGTAATTGTTGGTATCGTGCAGCTATGGTGGCCTCATCTTCACATACGCAGGACGATGACAATCGACGGAGGAGAGAGTGACATATTTCGGAAAAAATATCACGATCGCGACGTAGCAGCGGTGGACAATTACATTAACATGTTTTTTTGTTTTTACAGATGTTACCATGTCATCAAATCTCCCCCTCAAGCTCAGAATGATCTTGACTATAAAATGAAAGAAATACATATGTCCATACAAGATGAAATAACATGAAATGAAATCTAAATACAAACTAAAGATTTCTAACTCCTAAAGCTTCTCTGAAGTAGATGAACTTTTCTTTGGGAAGAGCTAACTAGAGAAGGAGGGATTGGCAATATGCACAAAACACATAGAAATAGCTTAGACCACTCTGGAATGTACTATTCCAATCCTTCTAGAGATGAGGATACCTAAAAGCCAGTTCAATAGATGCCTAGAAGCCAACAATCCAAAATCAATAAAGACACAATAGGAGGAGAGTAGTGAAAGAGACCAACAAAGTAACAAGCAGGAATGGATATCTATAATTCGAGAACTAGAAGCCAATTGGCCACAAGACTTGTGGGCCAGGGTTCAAGAGGAATGGTGGAAAAAGAATGACAACTCTCCACCACCCTTCGAAGAACTAGGCACTTGGGAAAATCAACCTATACCAAACTTGGAAGAGGTATATGAGGAAATGTCCATTTTAGACCAAAACAGGGAAGAATCAAACAACATTTCCATGCTGCCCAATTATATGGGAGAATACAAGAGAAGGTCAGAAGTATTCCATGCTCCCATAATCCGGGGCAAGGAGGAAAGCTCACAAGATAAGACATCACACAACTTGTCAAAGCTCAAGAAAACTAAGATAGAATTCTTATTGACAATAGAAGAATTATACAAGCTAAGCCAGAGTTGGGGAAGCAATTAGCCGAACAATTGAGAATAGAAATTGGAGAATCCATGAGTGACAAGAAAGAAGATAAAGCTCCATCAAACATTCAAATCCCAATCGATAAAGTTTGAGAATTTAGTGAGGGAGATGAAGGAAAACGTGTCTACCCATCACCTTTAACAAATATAAGACTAAAGCCATCTTAGACACCAGAGCTTTGTAAGCATAGCCAAAAAAGAGATTTGGAAAAAATGGGGAAAACCTGCCCTACGACCAACGTGCATGAAACTTCAACTAGCAATGGTCATGTGGAGAGGGCATTAGGAATACTGGAAAAAATTAAGCTGACCAGCTACGGAGTAGAGTTCAAACATACTCTAGCTTAATGTCAATTTAGAAAAGCCAATAATTATGAGATGATTTTAGGACATCCATTCATGAGACAACTCAGAGTAGTACAAGATTGGGGAAGAGATACCTTGTATTTGCAACACCAAGGGATAACTATGAAGGTACATTTACACACCTTTTCGTATAGGGATGTACCCCCATTACAATGGAATCGAGTCCACCGGGAAGAAGATAATTTGTCCATCCATGGCATAGGATCTAGTAACCAATCAGGGATGAATGAAGACGTTGATCTATGGATGTGTAAAGAGGACAAAAGAGAAGAAAACAAAACTGAGTTATGGCCAATAGGGCATCAGAATTACCGATCTATAGATGATCCAACATACATGTCTCAAATCTTCCCAAATGAAGCATTCAAACCACTTGGATGGATGGAAATATTAGCCACCCTAGATGTGTCTATAAATGAGGAAGTACTAACCATGAACGAGTGTGTGGATGAAGAAGTGTATGATGTAAATAATCCTTCAACAAATGGAAGGAAGAGAATTCCTAGAAAAGGAATGGAGGGAGGATTATGAAAGCATAGAGATGGAGCAAGAATTCCATTCACAGGAACGATATTTAGAAGAAATCTTGGCAAACAAGGGAGGAGATACCAAAAGTGTTCACAGTAGAAGTGGTCCCAAGAAGACATGACAATGAGGAAATGTTAGATAAGGTAGAGCGACCATTAGATCTTTTCAAAGTTCCAAAACATTTTAAAAGATAAGAAGTAGAGGAACAAAAGATCTCTATTCAAATGCACAAGAGAGAAGCCAAAGAAGGATAGGCTTATGACAAAAAGAAGCAAACCAAAATGGTGCTAGTTACCATGGAGGAAGAAGAGAAAAGATGCACCTATGTTGGAAGAGATGTATCCCTAGAAGAAGAACGAGAACTGATAGAACTTATCAGAGAATACAGGGATGTATTTGCATGGACCTTTAAAGATCTCAAGGGAGTAGACCCATCAATTTTCTCCCATAGAATTCCAATGACACCTAAGGAAAAACCCTCGAAACAACAACCATACACGTATAATGATGTCTATTCGGCTAAGCTTAAAGAAGAGATTCACAAGCTCTTAGAGGCAGGATTCATTTATGAGATAGAGCACACAAAATGGGTATCACCTTCTGTTGTAGTATCCAAAAAGAATTGTTAACTTAGTGTCTGCATCAACTTGAAAAAAGTGAATGTTGCTACTATACATGATAGCTATCCTTTAGCTATCATTGAACACCTATTGGAAAGCGTTTGAAGCAAGGAAGTCTATAGCTTCCTAGATGGATTCTCAAGGTATAACTAGGTAGCCATTGCTACAGAGGATCAACATAAGATATTCTTTGGAATGGAATGGGGAATATACACCTTTCGAGTGATGCCATTCGGGCTCACCAATGCCCTCGCAACTTTCCAATCATTGATGTGTCATGTGTTTAAGGAACTTTTAAGAAAAAGCATGGAAGTATACGTAGATGATTTGTGCACTTTTTCCCATCAAAGAAGTGAACACATTCCAGAACTATGGAGGATATTCGAGAAATGCCCTCAGTACTGAGTATGCTAAAATCCAGAAAAATGTGTCTTTATGGTAACGCAAGGAAAGATTTTGCAACATATTGTATCAAAAAATGGAATTTCCATGGATGAGGATAAGATTAAGGTGATCTTAGAATTACCTAGAACTAAAAATGCAAAGGAAGTACAAGCCTTTATGGGCCATTATAGATACTATAGCCGGTTTATCCACATGTATGCTATAATGGCTAAGCCTCTATATGGGTTATCGACTCAATTCACTTGGATGGAGGAATGTGAACAAGCATCTAATGAATTGAAATCATGACTAAGTTGCGCACCTATCTTGAAGGTACCCAATTGGAACAAACCATTCCATATCCATGTGGATGCATCAAATCATGCAATAGGATGCATACTAGCTCAACCTACAGATGAAGGAAAATTAGATCATCCTATCGCATACGCCAGTAGACAATTAAACCAGGAAGAGAGAAAATTATACCACCTTGAAAAGAGAAGGCCTAGGGATTGTATACGCAATCAAGAAATTCTCACATTAACTCCTAGCCAACAAATTCAAGTTCTTTATCGACCATCAGGTATTATTATATTTGGTCAATAAGCCTTGTAATATGGGAAGGTTAGTGAGATGGTTCCTATTGCTGATGGAATCTGATTTTGAAGTAGTAGTCAAAAAAGGAAATACTCATGTATGAGTAGACCATTTATCATGCATGGCACATAGAGAACCACCCTCTAGAGTGGTGGATGATCTACCTAATATGTACTTATTCAATTTAGAACTATCTCAAAAATGGGCAAAAACATTATTACCAATCCTCACGCATGGACCACACCATAGGATCAATCGAAATACTAGGAAAGAATCTCTACAAATACGTAACTTACATATTATAGCAAGCAATTTTTACTACAAAGAACCACATGGCATATTATTAAGATGTGTAGAAGAGGCAAAACAGAAAAACATAATGGAGCAAGCTCATGTGAATTGATGGAAGATTCATAAGGGAGTTCATTGAAAAATAAGAGAATTGAAAAGATTGGGAGTATACTAGCCAGACATGCCAAAGGATGTACATGAACATGTTAGTAACTGCCATGAATGCTAGGAGAACACCCAGAGAACCATGCCTCTTTACAATTCTCTACAACAACACTAGCATGGAGTACGACATTGGTAAAATTCTTGAAAACATGATTGCATTAGAACGAGCTAGTCTATCAAGAAATTAGACTCTAGAGTAAATGAGTAAGGAATACACCATAATTGGTAAAAAGCTATTCAAGAGGGGAAAGGACAATCAGCTACGATTATGTGCACACGAAGGAGAATACTTACCTATATTAGAGATGGTGCATGCAAGTGTAGTAGGAGGATGTTTCTCAGCTAAGAAAACTATAAAAATGGTTCTCTTTGCAGGCTTATGGTGGCCAACTCTATACATGGATGCCGACATATATGTATGAAGTTGCAAGGTATGCCAAAGAACCAAATATCCTATAAGAAGAGATGACATGCTTCTAAGACCCATGATCTACGCAAGAGCCTTTTCCAAATAGGGCACTGATTTCATAGGACCTATAAATCCTCCAACCAAAGGATCACATGCCAAATATATAATAGTGGCCATGGATTACTTGACAAAATGGGTAGAAGTGAAAGCAACAAAGAAAAATGATGCACACACCACAACTAAATTTCTCTTCAAAAATATCTTTACTCGCTTTGGATTTCTAATAGAGATACTGAGCAATAGAGAAACACACTTCATTAACAAAGTAATAGAATCACTTATGAATGAATTCCTTGTGATCCACAAAAAATTAGCCCCTTATCACCCTCAAGCCAATGGTCAAGCTGAGAGTTCAATAAGGTATTGTGCATGGTGTTGACCAAAATAGTCAACAGAAGGTTGGACTGGGACAACATATTGCATCATGAAATTTGGGCCTTCCATGTGGCTTACAAGATGGCCATAGGAACTACTCCATTTAATTTGATATACGGATAGAACATGATTTTACCAATATGTTTTTTCGTTCCTACCCTACATGTAGCACAATAGAATGAATGGAGAGGCCATGAACTATCCCAAAACTTGAATCAAATTGAAAAAGTGCACGAAATAAGATTATAGGCTATAGCAAGAATTTATGTGGCTAAAAGGAAACAAAAAGCCTATTGCAATGCACATATTAAAGATAAGGGCTTAAAGGAAGGTGATTTGGTATTAGTGTATACATTGAAATAGCATGCAAAGAAATTGCACCAGTGAGGATATGGACCATTATTGATAAATTGAATCTCAACCAGCGGAGCAATAAACTTATCCACTCTAAACGGAGTTGTGCTCCCCAACTACATTAGTGGTTGTAGAGCTAAGAGATATTTGGAACCATTAATGGACAGAAATTCTGTTAACATGACTTGTCGGAGCACAAAATCAAAAAAAAGAAGAAGAAAGGATTATATAAGAATCTCGAATGGAAGCTTTGAAATGAATCAGGAAACGAAAAGAGTGGATGAGACAAAGAGACGAACGATATGTACAAGGAGGGGAACAAATACCCATGGTAAACTACCAAGTAAGTAATGCAAGCAATAGTATTTCATGATCATAATTAAACCTAGGAATCGAGAACACGAAATATCAATTAGTGGATGTGTTGATTGAAACAGGAGTAGCACTAAGTTGCATGCAAGTGTCGCTAACCACTCACCTTAAAATGAACTTGAAGCGTACGAAAGCATATATGATAGGAATTAGAGGACAAATTATCAAATGTATAGGTGAAGTCCTAATGTCCCTTCATCTAGGAAATTCCACTATGAAGCAAATATTCTTGGTATGCAAAGATGAAGAACTTATTGAAGACGTGATCCTAGGACAAGACTAGATCTTGGAGAATGAAGTGAGCATACACCTTACACAACCAAGCTATTAACACAATCTTACACAAGAAAGTAGACCTAAAGGAAGTTGGGGAAGAGGTTTCAAGTGAGGATGTGTCTCATGAATATCCTAAGCTAGACTTACCTGCGAGTAGTGAAGTGTTGCATGTTTCTGTAACCAATTCTTCTATAGAATATGAGATTGAGGGAAAAAGTGAGGACATTTCTCAACACATCAACACTTTAGGAAACAAGTTGACATGGATATCGACAACCAGGATACCATTTCAACCAAACACTCGAGTACAATGGATACGCAAGGATCAAATGCCTCAACATGTAGGTGCAAGATAGGAATAGAACAACCATCCAGCAGAAATGTAGCGAAACAAGCACTGTTCAAAATATCAAGGGGTAAAATCAAGAATTCTTCGTGTATGGCTTCCAAAATCATTGGTGGAGGCCCAAAAATCTTAGAAATGCATATGGATCCCGAAAGCATTCTGAAGTGCAACAAATCACGGGATAGAAAAACTCAAAGAAATGTCATACCAATAGAATAAAGCAAAGGAAACTATCAAGGATCTCAAAAACTCCAAAGGACCACGACACACAAAACCCAATCCAAAAACAACAATAAGTCAAAGACCACATTCAAGAATAGAGGAAAACAAATGTCAGAGCAACAAATGCCACCATCACAAAAAGAAGGTTAATGTGGAGACCCAAGAAGCGACAAGGAATCAACCCTGAAGATCAAGGAGACTCTTCTTGCACTCATAAAAAATTAAGTGCATCCAAAGTATGCATGATATGGCCACATTACAAGGCCACACATTCAACACATAGCTTCTTCAATAAAAGTAGAGGTGCACATTTCGATAACTGGAATAGGACTTAGCTTCTAGTGTCATAGGAATGATCATCTGATGTAAATCAATAAATGCTTCTGCTATAAACTAACCTCTTGTTTTCTTTTAGACTTGAAAATTAAAACAAAGTTTGGTAAGGTACCTTACTTGTTTCTACTTATGCAAGGGGGTACGGAGTGATGGAGGACAACATATTAACGAGCTACACATAAACATGCGAAATTGGTTTCTTTCTTGAACTAATCTCTACTACACTACGAGTGTAGATGGCTTCTGAAGACTCTGAAGCAACGATTCAAGAGGAAGTGCTTTAATTTCCAATGAAGAGTGTGACAAAGGCCAAAGGTCATTGGTTCCAAGAAGACCAACTAGGAGGCGACCATTTGTTCTTGGTGACTATTAAGAGCATGGATATGGACCATCAATTTCCAGTGATGTCCCAAGATTTCAAGGTCTTACATGAGCTTCCATTAACAGTGGATGTGTTGAAACAAGCGGGAATCCATAAGTATTTTGAGTTACCAATCTATAAGCCAAATTTCTAGAGATGTACTCAAGTGATGAACACCCTTCATCCGGCCTTGGACAAGCCATCAGTGCCCGAAGAAAACGTTCTGGATGAGGAAGATGACTCAGTAACAATACAATTCAGGCACGAGCCCATTAAAGAAGCATTTGGGTGGATCAAAGATAGAACCACAGACCTCAAGGAAGAAGTTCATGGCACTAAAACTAGAACATTCACATATATCAATTGTATTGATATCAAAGAAGAAGTTAGATTGGTGCGTCAACATTTTTGCTTTCCTAACATGCATATATATAGAGCACCACAAAAGATAATAGTTGAATTATTATCTCATGCCACGAAGAAAATTGACAACTAGATAAGCTTGATGCCCTATGTTCAAGAATGATTATTTGAAGCTAAGAAGCAATGGGTTCATAAGAAGTTTTCAAATGGAAGTGTAGCTCTGACCATATGAATATACCACACAATAGGTATTCGGGAATACCTCAAGGAAATGCCATTGTTTGCTAAAATGGCAAGTATGTGAAGCCACCAAGGATACCAAAAAAGAAGAAAGGAGTGAAGATGCCGACAAAGCAAGAACAAGCACACAACCAATGATGTGAGGAACAAAAAGATTGAGGGAGGCACTAAAAGCGAAAGAAGGAACTCCATCATCAAAGAGGACACATGTACTTCCAAGAACAAAAATAGAACAATCCACTCCTATTACTGAAGCGGAATAGCAAGAAACTATGGAGGAGGCTTACAAGTTCATGGGAGGACTGATCAATCTACCAGTTGAAGGGCATCATTACCATCAAACTCATACCGCATCTATACCAAGAAAGAGACTAACCAGGTTTCATGGATATAGAGAATTGGGGTTAGTTAATTCTAGTTCATCATCTGAATTCCAGGAAGAACATGAACCATCGACTATGAACGTTGATATCCGGAGTGAGTCAAATGATGATGATAACTAGGATGAAATAAATCAAGTCAAGGATTTTCTTGAAGAAGAAATCAAAAAGCAAGATCAAATTCCAGATACAACATTCAAAGATGGAAAAAAAGAAAAGACAATGGAAAAAGAGGATGTAAACACATTATAAATGAATGACACAACAAAGCTTCAAGTCACAAAAACACACCTTGATAGTCACGCTACAATGAAGATTCCAAAGGAAGAGAAGACACAAAAAGAAATGGAAGAACAAGAACCATTCATGGCTATACAGATAGTCGTAGAGCCGTCACATTTGGATGTAACATTTCAAGGAAATGCTACTAAGTCTACCACACATGAAAAAGAAGAACATCAAATTTAGCTACAAATTTGACAACCACATAATGAGACAATGCATATTGACAAGGGAAAGAAAGGTACAAACGGGTGAAGAAATGAAAATACCAAAGAGATGTCTCAATGTGGATGTGGCACAGCTAAATCCAGTCATAAAACAAATGATACAGTCAACCATAGACACACAATAATAGCTCATGGAAGCGGAGAGTGATTATGACAAATCATAGTGGAGAAAAATCAATTCAAGACACTTAGTGAAGAATTATCTGCTAGAGTATTGCATGCTCAATAGGCACTTACAAATAAAGAACAAGGAACAAAGGAAGCTATGGAAAAATGAATAAAAGAAAATTAGCAGCTACAGTATCAGCTTAAGGAACTCCAAGACAAATATGCAGCAACGGAAGCTGAAAAGGTTGGACTATCAAATAGAAGCAAAATCATAGAAGCTCAATACAAGTATACATGGATGAGGCGGACAACCTGAGAAACAAGAGTAAAAAATTAATGAATACAATCCTGCTTGACCAACCACTCCAAGTGCCAAAAGATATCCAAACGATACACAAGAATTAGAAGCTTAGATAGCCAAGTATGTGGATCAGCTAAAGCAAGAGCAAGAGTTACGAGAAGAATGGGAGAAAAAGTACATGTATGATACAAATGAGCTCAGGAAAAGGTGGAAGACTACATAAGCTAAAGTCGTAGAACACTGTAAAGAAGATGCACATCAAATAGCTTTACTTGGTGAACGACTCCTATAGAGTAATGAAGAACTCTAAAAGTTAATAATGAAATAATTAAGAAAGAGGCAATCATTGAAAGCCTATGGGATCAGTTATCATAGAACAATCCAGTGGGGACACCAGTAGTTCAAGTCTCTCAAGTGGCGACTATGGAGATTGAGGTACATCATCCTTCACCCCCCATATATAATTCACCAATACACGAGAAAGAAGCAAAGAAGCGTGTTGATAGACATACACGGTATATTGCAGAACTAAGCCAAAATGAGCGGGCACTATTGGTGTCCCAACTTATGGAACAATTTGAAGATCAAGTCATGAAAGTAATGAGAGAAGCCAAAATCAAAAGCAAGAATCTAGAGAAAATTTTGAAGCCCTTCATTGTACCATATGGCCTACTAAAAGAACAAACAACGCAATATATCAAGAGGACTACACAAAAAGAACCAAATCAAGATGTATAGTTCGAAATGGATACATTACCTTATACAAAAGAGAATTTGACAAAATAGATCCGATATGGAGACAAAAATTTGTGGAAAAGAATCCCACTCTATGGGTGCATCGAGAGTCTGCACCATACTTACTACAAGTAAATCCATCTTTTTGCCCAATATCGAGAAGAGGATCCTAAACATTGAAAATTAAACGTGTATTAATCCACCACTATATGCACTTGTGGGTCGATTGAGGTATAGCCTCATTGACACAAGTCCCTAAGGCTTTACAACTTAGGTACACAGGTGGCATAGTTCAAACTTCCCACAAGGCTTTGATAACCTATAATATCCTCTATGAGTTCTCCTTCATGTGAGCTCAATTTATGATTACCTTCCATTGGAGTACCTACAACCTTAGCATCTTGCATCTTGAATTTAGCCAACATGTCTTTAATATATTTTCTTTGAGTAAGGAATAAACCATGATATATATATACTACTTCCAAAACTAGGAAGTATGTGAGTCAAGGTCACTTATCGTGAAATCCTCTTTTATCTAGTCCTTGATCTTTTTAATTCCATCTACATTATTTCCTATGAGAATAATGTCGTCCACATATACACATAAATAAATAAATTTGGAAGCACTCTTTTTGATAAAGAGTGAGGTATTTTCCTTGCTAGGTTGAAATCCTTTATCCTGCAAAAAGTTAACAAGTATGTGATTCCAAGCTCTTAGAGCTTGTTTGAGTCCATATAAAGATTTGTTGATTTTCCATACAAAATCAGGATATGCTTTGTCTTAAAAACCAAGTGGTTGTTCCATATACACCTCCTCTGCTATCCAACCATTAAGGAATGCATTTTTTACATCCAATTGAAGAGTCTTCCAATTCTTGGAAGAAGCAACACTTAGAAGTACTTTGATTGTGGGCATCTTTTCCATAGGACAGAGGGTCTCCTCATAGTCAATTCCTTGATTTTGTGCAAAGCCCTTTGCCACTAGCCTTGCCTTGTACATGTTAATAAAACCATAGAATTCTTTTTTAATTTATAAATCCATTTTGAATGTAATACTTGTTGGTGCAATAGAAATCAAGCCCACATACTTGGTTTATTGAAATAGCCCATATGAGACTCTATATGATCAACCTCTTGTAAAAGTCCTCCACATTTACCTTCGTAAAAGTGCACTTCAACCACATGGAGTTAGGAAGCTTTATTATACAATGTCTTTTATTAACAAAAAAGTTTAAAGTTTTCTTTTCCAAGAAAAGGAAGATTGAACAAGGCCTAATCTCCCATGCTTGAATTAATGAAAGGAATATTATATACTGAATCGGCATAGTGCCCTAGGGATGCCCAAAATCCCACAAAGCATAGGTAGAATGGCCTAGAGGCCCAATAGCTATGATGGTCCAAAACTAGTAGGAGACGATTTGGTGAATATCTAGTTGATTGATGAGGGAATATATCCTATACTTTAGGATTCACTTTTCGGTAGACCTTTTGAATTTGAATTCAAACTCCATTGGCTCCAAACACAACTATAAATTAAGGATCAAAGGACCCGTGGGATATTGCATCTCCATGAGATCATTGTGAAGGGGATCTATTGTGAATTGAGAGCTCATCTCATAGCTCATTCACCTCTCACACATTGAGCAATATATGACTTCCAATGACATTGTATTTTTATAGAATTTAATACATATATTATCATTACATTCTCATTTCACTTCTCTGCTATGACTATATCATAACAGTGACTTTCAAAGAGCTTGTTCTCAGTGTATGATTGATCCTTTGAAATGCTTTAAAGCATGGTAGATTCAACATAGTGCCTTGTATATGAATACAAAGTCTCATTATCATTGCCTCTCCGGATCATGAGATATTAACACATCTTTACTCTCTGGTCTATTACTTGATGCACCCCGAAAATGTCGCAAAGGTTCTATGAATTGCTAAACATCATCTCAGTGTGTAGTCCATCCTCTTTTATGAAATCACTCATGATTGGTAGATATCTAAGCTAATTATATTTTCCCAAAAGGAATTAATCTAATTGCTATTGTACCTAGAGAATTGTTCAAAATACTGAACGGGTGTATAGACAAAAATAGCAAGCTTTTTGTCTTGGATTGATTCTCTACCTATCTGTTTTGATCCATTGATTATTGGATTATGTTCCAAGCAACATACGTGATTATTTATGATTGTTAGCATGCTAAAGAGGCCCACTACACTCTTTGGTAGTTGTTCTTGGCCGATGTGAAGCAGGTTTAAGCAACACCAATTCATCTCTGAAGATTATCCTCCATCTCCTCCAACAGTGGTATAAAGCAACAACAAGCAAGATGGGAGATGGATTTGCATCCTTCATTGAAAAATTGGACAAAAAAAACTACTCAACATGGTCACTAAGGATGCAAGCCTACCTTCAAGGGAGAAGTCTATATGGATACATCTTAGGAGATGAAGAGATGCCACCATTCAAGAGCAAGCATCAACCCACAAGAGAAGAACAAGAAAGGTTGCCCACATGGTGTGGAAAGGATGCTCTTGCCAGGTCTTGTCTACTAAACTCAATATCGTATTTCTTATTACCTCACATTAGGAATTGGAAGACCTCCCAAGAGACTTGGGAAGTACTCTCCGCATATTTCTCATCAAATACAAGATCTAGGAAGAATCAGTTATGGATGGAGTTTACAACTCTAAAGAAGTAACCAAAGCAAGGAGTGGTTGATTATGTAACCAAGAGATGAAAGATGTGGCTAACAAGCTTGGAAGCATTGGAGAAGAGATAGAAAAAGAACACATAGTAAGGCAGATCATTAACGGCATCAAAGCTGATGATAAGTGGGAGTCATTCACCACAGTAATGGAACTCTACATGGACATGCAAGCACCTCACCTCAACACCTTGATGGGACAACTCTTCGCCCATGAGACAAAGCTCAACAAGAATGGTGACAATTCTAGAGCTAATCAATCTTCTACCCTTTATAGAGATAAGAATAAAAGTAAAGATAAAGGTAAACTCAAGAAGAATGAAGATGGGGATAGTACCTCTCAAGCTAACTACATAGGTAGAGAAAGAGGTGCTAGAGGAAGGGGCAGAGGAGAAAAGCAAGGCAGGGGGAGATCCTACAACAATCCACCTTGCAACATTTGTGGTCTCACCAACCAGACCATAAAAGAATGCTTCAAGAACACAAAGAATCAAAGGGGAAGAGGCTTCCATAGAGGCAACTATGGACAATCCAGAGGTAGGTACAACAATGGAGGAAGCAACTATAATCATAACTACAATCAAAGCTGCAACAACAAAAATTATCAAGGACGTTTAAGAGGAAGAAGAGATTATAACAACTATACCGAAGACCAAGAAGATTCTCTACTCATCATGAATATGAAATCCAAGCAAGGTAAAGATGATGAGCATCTTTTCTATATTGATTGACGTTGTTCCAACCATGTGGTTGGAAATGGAGTTTTATTATCTGATCTTGAGGAGCCCAAAGGGAAGCATGAAGTATAGACAGGTGATGACACTAAACTCTTAGTCTAGCAAATTGGAAATGTCAAGACATCTGATGGTAACATGAACCTCTTGAGTAAGGTTTTGTATGTGCTAACTATAACCAAAAACCTAATTAGTGTTGGATAGATTGTTGAGAAAGGCTTAGAGGTCAGATTCACTAAGGATGGAGCATATGTGGAAGACCCTCAACAAGGCTTCAAAAGGATTGCCAAAGGTGAGAAATTTGGTAGATTATTTACATTTGAGATTGAAGACACCTAGAACATAGCACTATTCAATTATAAAGATCAAACCCTATCTGAACTAGAGATATGGAACAAAAGGCTAGGACACATAGGAGAAAAACCACTAAAGCAAATATGTAGGGATCAGAGTGCGCTTGGCATTCCCAATGTGACCAAGCAACACATGATTTACAAATATGGAACATGTAAATTTGGTAAAGCTCACAGGAAACCATTCAATAGAAAGGGTAACATCCATGAAGACTACTTGGAGCTTATACACACTGATGTGTGGGGCCCTTGTAAAGATCCATCAATCTCATGTTCAAGGTATTATATTTCATTTATAGATGATTACAGTAGATGGACAGTCCTTTATTTCATGAAGCATAAGGATGAAGTATTTACATGCTTCAAAAAATATTTGGCACTAATTGAGAACCAAACTAGTAGAAGCTTGAAGAGGATCAGATCTGATGCAGGTAGTGAGTACTTTTCACATGAATTTGAGTCATTTTTATAAGAAAGAGGCAAATAGGGAAGTAAAAACAAGATATACTCCTAAATGGAATGGAGTAGCAAAGAGAAGGAAGAGGTTAATAGTTGAAGTTGCTAGGTCAATGTTGAATGAGAAGAAGCTACCTAATTACCTATCGATAGAGGCTATTTCCATAACCACTTACTTGGTTAATAGGCTTCCATCCAAATCCTTGGATGGAATGACACCCTATGAAGCATGGAATGGTAGGAGACCTTCTTTGGACCATTGCAAGATATTTGGGTGCATTGCTTATGCACACATTCCCTCACAGATTAGAGGGAAGCTTGGCCCTAAAGCTGAAAAATGTATATTCATTGGATATGATCAAAACAAGAAGGGCTATAGGCTATGCAATCCCACTAACAAAGCATGTATACTTAGTAGGGATGTAGTGTTTCATGAAAATAATTCATGGTTTGAAGATGATTGTAGGAAGATTAGGTTACCTTATGATTTGAAAAATGACTTTCTAACTCTCACTCAAGAAGATGAACAAGTACTAGAAGATATCAATTCAGAGGATGAAGGGTAGATTGACTTCAAGGCTTTGAAGTCAAGAGGCAAGACCAAATTCAAACAATTAGAAGACATACCAAAGTCCTCCAATCAAGCACTCAAGAGATCTCAAAGGGAGAGTAAAAAGCCCATAAGGTATGGCCAAAATACATCATTAATCACCAAGCATTCTATGTATATCACTAAAGACTCTATGAGAGAAGAACTTTCTTCATTTGAAGAAGCTAGTAAGAAGAAAGAATGGAGAGAAGCTATGCAGGAAGAAGTAGAAGCACTTCAAGAAAATCATACTTGGGACTTAATTCCCAAGAAGCCAATCATGAAGGTAATAGGATCCAAGTGGATATATAAAATAAAAAAGAACTCACATGGTTCTATAAATAGGTACAAGGCAAGACTAGTGGCAAAGGGGTTTGCTCAAGCCCATGGAGTGGACTATGAAGAAACCTTTTCACTTGTGACAAAGATGCCAACAATTAGGGTTTTGATAAGCATTGTTGTCTCTAAGAACTAGAATCTATATCAGTTAGATGTCAAGAACGCATTCTTAAATGGATCGATATCAAAAGAAGTGTATATGGCACAACCACGAGGATTTGAAGATAAAGATAAACCAAGTTTTGTATGCAAGCTAAGGAATACACTCTATGGCCTAAAGCAAGCTCCTAGAACTTCGAACCATAGGCTTGTTACTTATTTTCAAGATCAAAGTTTTGTGGCTAGCAAGGCAGACTCTTCCTTATTTATAAAGAACAACAACTCAGAAGTTATCTACTTATGTTTCTATGTAGATGACATTATCATTATAGGGAATGATGCTAATGGAATCAAGCAAGTTAAATCTCAACTAATGGAAGAATTTAAAATCAGTGATCTTGGTTTGTTAACATACTTTCTTGGCTTAGAGCTTGTGTACGTAGATTTTGGTATATTTATTACTCAGAGAAAATATATACATGATATGTTGGTAAAGTTCAAGATGGAGAATACCGAAATTGCAAGTACACCCATGAATGAAGGGTTGTTTTATCCCTTCACTTCTGACTTAGACATAAAGATGTATTTTGATGTAGATTGGAGTGGCTCCAAGAATGATAGGAGGAGCACTTCATGGTACCTATCTTTTATAGGTTCAAAGCTTATATCATGGTCATCTAAAAAGCAACCAACTGTGGCTTTATCATCTACAAAAGCAAAATAGAGAAGTTTAGCAAATGCAAATCAAGAAGCTATGTGGCTTAAGCAACTCTATTCAAATTTGGGGTTACACTCCTACACTCCAATAGTCTTTGGAGACAATGCTAGTTCACTTCATTTGGGTGCTAATCGTGTATATCATGCAAGGACTAAGCACATTGAACATTGAAGTGCACTATCAAATTTATGTAAGGGAGAAATTTCTTAGCAAGGATATTCAACTATCCTATGTATCAACTCATTTACAATGTGCAGATATACTCATAGAGTCTTTGGATGGAACCATGATGAACAGATTCAAATTGATGATTGGTTTGAGAGAAATCAAGGAGGAATGAAGACCAAACATGTTAGGCTTGAGGGGGAGTTGTGTGTGCAATATAAATCAAACCCACATACTTGGTTTATTGGAATAGCCCATATGAGGCTCTATATGATCAACCTCTTGTAAAAGTCCTTCACATTTACCTTTGTAAAAGTGCACTACAACCATGTGGAGTTAGGAAGCATTAAATCACAATTCATTTGGTAGTTGATTGATGAGAGAATATATCTTGTACTTTAGGACTTTAGGTTGACCTTTTGAATTTGAATTCAAACATTGGCTCCAAACACAACTATAAAAAGAGGATCAAAGGACTCGGGATATCTCCTCTCCATGAGATCATTGTGAAGGGGATCTATTGTGAATTGAGATCTCATCTCATAGCTCATTCACCTTCACACATTGAGCAATATATGATTGCCAACGACATTGTATTTGTATATGATTTAATACATATATTATCATTACATTCTCATTTCACTTCTTTGCTATGACTATATCAGAACAGTTACCTTGTAAGAGCTTGTTCTCAGTGTAGGATTGATTGTTTGTAATTATTTAAAGGATGGTAGATTTCGCATACTTTCTAGTATATGACTACAAAGTCTCATTTTCATCGCCTCTCTGGATCCTGAGATATTAATACATCTTTACTCTCTGTTCTGTTAAGTAATGCACCCCGAAAATGTCAGGAAGGTTCTGTGAATTGCTAAACATCATTCTCACTATGTAGTCCATCTTTTTTTATGAATTCACTCATGATTGGTAGATATCTAGGCTAATTTCTGTTTCCCAAAAGTAATTAATCTAATTGCTACTATGTTGGAGACCTCTTAATCTCCAAAGGTTTGATCTATACTGACTTAAGAACACTTCTATGTCAGTTATAAACCAAACTTTACACAAACAATGTTCTTCTTTACCAAAACTTCAAGCAACACTTCTCTGAGTGAAGAAGTGTCTACTTCAGAAAGTCTGCTTCAGGAATCCACTTCATTACCTGCACATAACCTTAAATTTCTTCAAGTAAATGATGCACAAGTATTTGCAATACCTTTGCGCAATCATGTCAATCATTAGTTGTCAAAACTAATCACCAAAAGTTTAATTTGATCATTAAGATCAAAGACATGTCAGAAAATGTCTCTCAGAAGTTGCGCCTTCGACATAGTCAACTTCTTAAGTTGATTTCTCCCAATCTGAAACCCGTTTTGCTAAATGCTTTTAACCATAGCTTCCTTACCTTCTAACTTAAATTTTAAGTGCTCACTCATCAAAAACTTTATAGTATACACTCAGATCTGATCAAAATACTGAGACGGAAAAGTGCGCTACTCTCAGACTTCAGTTCCCAAAGTTCACATATGAATGTTCCTATTGATCATTCTCACAGTAGAAGAGGAATTAGATTCTGAAACTCTAGACATAGCTTCATTAGCTTCTCAATTAGATGTGTACAAAAGGATTTCTGATCCACGTGATCAGACAGAGAGCACTCAGAGAAAAACCCGTCGCTACTTTCTGGGAAAAAACTCTCTACACATCTTTCTGAAGTTTGTCATCTACAAATGACTCTCTTTCTCTCTCTTTCTTTACATTTCTTGTCATCATTAACTTATATATACATGACTTTAGACTCATCTCGCGTCTATGACACTACTCCTTATCATCCTAAGGATTTAACTATACTCAGCTTACAAGATTCTTCACTTATATGTACATATGTGTACAAGACATCATCCTGAATTCTTCTTCACTTTTACAAGTGTCTTCCTTTGCTTCATTCTGACCATAAGCATTCTTCAAGATTTGTATAATCACCAATTTGTGATTGGCTTGCTCCAACAGCTCCCCCTCAATCACTAATTGTGATTATTCCATTCTTCTTCACTCCTGCCATCTCCTTGAATCTCTGTAGCTTAGGTCCATCCAAGCTCTTTGTCATCATATCTGCCACTTGTTCTTTTGTTGGAGTGTACATCACTTCAATCTCTTTATCTAGTACCTTTTCCCTCAAGAAATGATACTGAATCTCTATATGCTTAGTCCTGGCATGAAAAACAGGGTTAGCTGCCAAATACAAAGAACTCATATTGTCTCCAAAAATTATTGGAGTACTATGATCAGTCTCAAAACTCTTCATCAAGGTCTTCAACCATATCACTTCTTTTGCAGCTTCTACCATTCCCTTATACTCAGCTTCTGTGGATGATAAAGCAGCTGTATGTTGCTTCCTTGAACACCAAGAAACTAGCTTATCTCCAACATAACAGAGATACCCATGAGTAGACCTTCTATCATCTGAGTCACCTGCCCAATCTGCATCACTAAACACTTTGATTCTTGTGTCAGAAGTGAAACCATAATACAAACCTTCACTTAGGGTTCCTTTGATATATCTGAGTACCCTTTGGGCTGCAATCCAATGAGTCTTCTTTGGACAATGCATGAATTGTGACAACACACCTACTGCATATGATAAATCTGGCCTTGTCAAGGTAGCATAGATTAAACTACCTACCAAACTCTGATATTTCTTCATGTCATTGAATTCTTCACCTCCATACCTGCTTATGATTTACCTCCAATGGTGTAGTTGAGATCTTGCAATCCTCCATGTTAAACTTGACTAGAAGATTTTTCAAATATCTCTCTTGTGAAACATATACTCCATGTTGAGTATACACAATCTGCATTCCTAGAAAATAAGATAAGTTTCCCAAATCACTTATCTTAAACTCCTTCTCTATTTGCTTTTTGAGTTCATTGATTCCTTGAGCATCTGTTCCTGTAACAATAATATCATCAACATAAATGCACATGTAAATGTATCCATTTTCACTTGCCTTCACTAGCAAGCTACTATCTGCCTTTGATGCTTGAAATCCACATTCATTCAAGAACTTGACCAATCTGTAATTCCAAGCTCTTGGGGCTTGCTTCAACCCATATAAAGCTCTCTTGAGCTTACACACATAATCTGATCTAATTGATTCCATGAAGCCTTCTGGTTGCTCCATGTATACTTCATCTGCAATGTATCCATTTAAAAATGCATTTTTCACATCCAATTGTGATAATTTCCATCCCTTGCAAGCAGCAATAGCAATCAATGTCCTAATTGTAGACATCTTAGCAACAGGACTAAAGGTTTCATCATAATCTACCCCATAAGTTTGGGCATAACCTTTGACCACAAGTCTAGCCTTATATCTAGACACTTTACCATCTGCAAACCTCTTTGTTTTATATACCCACTTGCATCCAATGACCTTCTGATTCTTTGGTCTTGGTACTAATTCCCAAGTTTCATTTTCAAGTAGAGCATCATACTCTTCCTGCATTGCCTTCTCCCAATTCTGTTTACCTTTGGCTTCTTCATAAGTGGTTGGATCTTCTTCTGTCTTCACAATGTAGGCATAATCTTTTGTTGTTAGGAAAGATGTATCATAACTATACCTTATAGGTTCTTTCCTTTCCCTTGTAGATCTTCTGATTTCTGCACTTCTCGAAGTTTCAGCCTCATTTGATTCTGGATCAAATCTTGGCCCTTCTTCTACATGATCCTGCAATCTACTTCTAGAGTCAACTTCATCAACAATTTCTTCACACACTTTTACTTTTGCCTTTCCTTTCCTTTGTATTTCTTCAACACCTGTAAAATCATTTGGTGATCCTACATACCATGTATTTTGCTCATCAAATGTCACATCTTTGGTAACAAGAAATTGCTTTGTGGATGGATTCCACAACCTGTAACCCATCTGTCTATCATCATATCCAATAAACACATACTTCTCTGCTTTTGGTTCTAGCTTATGTCTTAATTGTGAAGGAACATAAGCATATGCAATACTTCCAAATACCTTACAATGATCAAGGGTAGGTTTCTTACCCCACCATGCTTCATAAGGGGTTCCTCCATCCAAAGCTTTGCAAGGCAACCTATTCACAAGGTATGTTGCAGTGTTAATGGCTTCTGCCCATAAGTAATTTGGACAATTCTTTTCCTTCATCATGGCTCTTGCAAACTCTACAAGAGTCCTATTCCTCCTTTCTGCTACTCCATTCTGTTGAGGGGAGTACCTGCAAGTTACTTCTCTTTTGATACCTGCATTCCACAAATAATCATCAAACTCTTTAGAGAAATACTCTCCCCCTCCATCTGATCTTAACCTCTTGAGCTTTTGCCCTGTGATCCTTTCTGCATAGGCATGAAAATGTTTGAATGTCTTGAAAACTTCTGATTTATCCTTGATTACATACAAAGTAATCCACCTGGTTGCATCATCAACAAACAACACATAATATCTGGATCCATTTATGCTATAGTCCCTTGAGGGACCCCATACATCTGTATGAACCAATTCAAGCATATTTGAATGTTTGTACCCTGATTTGTTGTAAGAACCTTTATGTGCTTTACCTAATTGACAAGCTTCACACTTGTACACCATATGTTGCCCTTCAATATTTGGCAATCCAAGCACCACCTGATTCTTCGACATTTCCTTTATAGCTCTCTCATTGAAATGACCTAGCCTTTTATGCCATAGGTCTAATTCAGATACCTTTTGACTTCCATAGGTAAATAATGCATGTCCCACATTACCTTGGACTTTGAGAGTAAACAATCTTCCTTCCTTTTTACCTGCAATTATGTTTCTATATCCCTGATTTGGATCTTGTACATAAACACCATCATTTGTGAATCTTACCTCATATCCTTTCTCCACAATTTGCCCTACACTTATCAAATTTTTAGGAATAGTAGGAACATAAAGTACCTTGCTCAGAAGTGTACTTCCACTCTTTGTCTTCACTGATCCAATGCTCTCCACTTTATGTTTGGTATTGTCACCTGTTTGAACTGTATGTCCATTCACCCTTGCTTCCATATAAGTCATCAAGGATAGATTCCCACTCAGATGGTTGCTACACCCTGAGTCAATATAAAACACTCTTTGATCTTCTCCCATTGATTCATGAGTTGCATTCAAGATGAGAGTCATGTCATCCTTCTGATCTGATGCATAATTATAATAATTATTGTTGTAGGACTGAGATTGGAAGTTTCTTCCACCTCCTCTACCATATGATGTCCTACCACCTCTTCCTCTGAAGTTGCCTCTTTGGTTTCTGCCTCCTCTACCTCTTTGATTATAATTCTGATTATTGCTTCCACCATTTTGATTGTTATACCAACAATCATTTGCCAAATGATTTGTTCTGCCACAAATCCAACAAGCTTTAGCATTATCTTTGTTCTTACCTCCTCTTCCTTTACCTCTGAAATTCATCTTTCCCTTTGTGAAGTTAGCTTGATTTGAATTCCCTTCATCATCATTCGATTGCTTTCCCTTGCCATTCTTTTTCTTGTCCTTGGAGTACATAGCTTGACTTGTACTTCTATCATTGTCTCATTTAAGATCCTGCTCAAAGGTTAGCATGTGACCTAGCAATTGATTAAGATCAGGAGTAAAGTGATCAAGTGACAACTCTATGGACAATATGAAGGGTTTCCACTTCTCATCTCCTCTCAACCCTGTAAGTATTTGTCTTACCAACTTTTCCTCTTCAATGTCTTCATCCACTGCTCCCAAGCTATCTGCAATATCCTTCATCCTTGCCACATAATCAGAAATTGATTGTGAGCTCTTCTTCTTGAAGGTTGTGAACTCAGCCCATAGTGAGGACTTCCTTGACTTAGTTGTATTTTGGAAATGCTCTTCCAAGGCATTCCAAACATCTGTAGCACTTTCCAAACCTCTAATGTGAGGTAGAAGGTAATCATTTACAGCCATGTAGATGATACTCCTTGCTTGAGCATCCTTTCTCATCCAAGTCTTCAACATTGCAAGCTCTTCCCTAGTAGGAATACTAGGATCTGCAAATTCAGGTTTTCTTCATCTCCTGTAATAAATGCTATAAGGTCTTTGCTCATGAGGTGTGCTTTCATCCTCATGGACCATGCTGGATAGTTCTCCCTATCTAGCTTATCAACCTGCAAGCTTTCTCCCATCCCTGACCTTCTGTATCTGCAATTACTATGGTTTATGAGGAGAAAGTGTACCTTTGATATAGTCTTTGTCCTTCTTGATTCTTTCGAACTCGTGCTCTGAACTTCTGCAAGTTATCTTCAATAATTTGTCCTTGTCCTCCTTTGATTTGGAATATCTTCAATATCTGCACCAGTCGGAACTTCAATTGTCTTTTCTTCTCTTGTATTTCACCTTCAGCTCTGATACCACTGTTGGAGACCTCTTAATCTCCAAAGGTTTGATCTATACTGAATTAAGAACACTTCTATGTCAGTTATAAACCAAACTTTACACAAACAATGTTCTTCTTTACCAAAACTTCAAGCAACACTTCTCTGAGTGAAGAAGTGTCTACTTCAGAAAGTCTGCTTCAGGAATCCACTTCATTACCTGCACATAACCTTAAATTTCTTCAAGTAAATGATGCACAAGTATTTGCAATACCTTTGCGCAATCATGTCAATCATTAGTTGTCAAAACTAATCACCAAAAGTTTAATTTGATCATTAAGATCAAAGACATGTCAGAAAATGTCTCTCAGAAGTTGCGCCTTCGACATAGTCAACTTCTTAAGTTGATTTCTCCCAATCTGAAACCCGTTTTGCTAAATGCTTTTAGCCATAGCTTCCTTACCTTCTAACTTAAATTTTAAGTGCTCACTCATCAAAAACTTTATAGTATACACTCAGATCTGATCAAAATACTGAGACGGAAAAGTGCGCTACTCTCAGACTTCAGTTCCCAAAGTTCACATATGAATGTTCCTATTGATCATTCTCACAGTAGAAGAGGAATTAGATTCTGAAACTCTAGACATAGCTTCATTAGCTTCTCAATTAGATGTGTACAAAATGATTTCTGATCCACGTGATCAGACAGAGAGCACTCAGAGAAAAACCCGTCGCTACTTTCTGGGAAAAAACTCTCTACACATCTTTCTGAAGTTTGTCATCTACAAATGACTCTCTTTCTCTCTCTTTCTTTACATTTCTTGTCATCATTAACTTATATATACATGACTTTAGACTCATCTCGCGTCTATGACACTACTCCTTATCATCCTAAGGATTTAACTATACTCAGCTTACAAGATTCTTCACTTATATGTACATATGTGTAGAAGACATCATCCTGAATTCTTCTTCACTTTTACAAGTGTCTTCCTTTGCTTCATTCTGACCATAAGCATTCTTCAAGATTTGTATAATCACCAATTTGTGATTGGCTTGCTCCAACATACTATACCCAGAGAAGTGTTCAAAATACTGAACAAGTGTATAGACAAAAGTAGCAAGCTTTTTGTCTTGGATTGATTGCCTACCTATTTGTTTTGATCCATTGATTATTGGATTATGTTCCAAGAAACATAGGTGATTATTTATGATCATTGGCATGCTAAAGAGGCCCACTATACTCCCTGGTAATTATTCTTGGCTAGTGTGAAGCAGGTTTAAGCAACACCAATTCATCTCTGAAGATTATACTCCATCTCCTCCAACACTACTTTCATTGATGAAGACTTGGGAACCAACTCCAAAGTTTTGTTCTCCTCAAGTGCTTCAATTTCCTCTTCCATTGCTAGTTTCCATTCTGGCTTATTCTTGGCATCCTCAAATGTTGAGGGTTCTTCTTCATTTAAGTCATATGCTAAGTAGATTGAGTGCTTAGTAACAAGAAAAGTGTCAAACCCATACCTCTCTGTTTCTTTTCTCCCTCATGGATTTTCTTAGACCATGATGTGATGATTCTGCTTCATGAACAAGCTCCTGCAATTTAGCTTTACCTTTAGACTTCCATGCTTCAATTATTTTCTATCTCAGACACTTCATCATCTTTTGAGATATCTGGCTCTTCAACTTTAGGAGGTTTGTCTTTGAAAAGTTTTGGAAAGTCTTCTTCAATATCATAAGGTAAGTTGAGTTTCCTGCATGAGTCTTCATACCAAGTGGCAAGAACTATTCTCAACCTTCTCATACACTGTACACACACATTCGCTCACATATACAGTTACACGCACACATTTATTTCCTTACCGTTTTCTCTTCTTCTTCGTTCCTCACTTTCCTACCCCTTTTCTACTACCTCTTCTCCTTACACACACCCATCCCAACCCCATTTTTTCAGAACACTCAACATCAAGATTATGTAGAAATGGCAAGCATAACAACTGTTGCAATTATTGATACACACTATTAAGTTCTTCAATTGTATATCATTGATAGGAAATGACATATCAGCACATTCCATCCATGTTAATCTGATCGTCTTATAAACAAGAATTTTCAGTACCATATGAGATGAGTGCAGCAATGCCCAAACTACAAACTCTATGAATGCTTAATGCATACAACCCAATGATGTGGCTTAATAGTTCTCATGAATTAAATGCCCATGATTCATTCCATTGTATTTTACTCATCGCTTAATGAAATGTTGAAAAAGCCAAGGAGCTTGCTTACATATGTTGAAATCTTCAAGAGCAGGCAATCGTTCGAACAAATATCAGCTTGCACCACCATGTCCACTCAAGCCGGAGATCTTCCTGTCTCCTCCTACTCCGAAGTGCACCCCCATAAGCCACTTTACTTCAACTCCGTAACAGATGATATGTTTGCAGCCTATTGGTTGCGTTTCCTAATCACAAGTTTCAGCCCTCGTGTCAATGCCAATTGGAGCTCTGATGTCTCTTCTAAAACCAATGCCTCAAGAGATGCAATGTCCAAGACTTCAGAGCATCAATAGTTTTTCCTGTTATTAGAATCTGCAATTTCTGTTTCCCAGAGTGAGAATATTCCAGAGGTCATGCTCTAACCTCCTGTCGATCTTCTCTACTGTTGTCCTTTCCTCCATCGTGAAGATCCTCCATACATCATTGAAGAAGAAACAAAAACTATCCCTTCCTCATTGCAGGCTGCCATAGTCTTTTGTCTTCTGAACTCCAAACATAGGAAATGATTCCCCTCTTCCTTCATATGCCCCTTAAAATGATCAGCAATTTTGAGAAGATAACGTGATCCTTCCTTACGAGCAGCATCACAATTTACCAAAAGCTGAGAGACTTAATAGTAGGAAGATCTTCAGATTGGGGCAGTGAACTTTTTATGTCTTCTCAGATTGATGAAAAGATCCTTCCCCTTTTGATATTCCTCTTCTCGAGGTGTTGCTCCATCTTCTCTCTTCCAACTCCTCCTCAAATGGATTTCTCACCTCAGGCAACCCTTCCACTCCTTTCTCCTCAAAAATCACGACCAAACCTGCTAGAAAACTCTTTAAAAGATGAAGGGAACATCCTCAAATGCCTTTAATGTGTTGCACTAAAGCAATCATCTCCTTCAGCTCTGACTCCTTAAGAAAAGAACTCTTCCTTCCTATTTGCATTCTTCATGTAGTTCTTCCTCCCAGCATTGTTGCTCCTCCTTCTTGATTGTCTTCTACTATTCCGTCACCTTTGTTCCGAACATGGTTTTGTGATCAGCAAGACTGCGAAAGAGGTCATGACAAAACTTTTCCTTGGAGATGAAGCAATCGATAGCAGCTACCATGTTCTAGCTTCATTACAAAACATGCATCAATTACTTTTCGATGTTTCGATTCACACGCGTCCTTTCCTCAGCATTCTCTGATTTGTATGTCCAACATCAATCTCATTGAATCGTTGATACTATTCGTGCATTGGAGAGAATCCTTGCTTCCAAAAACTGCCACATGCATGTGTCACCCACTTTCTCTATTGTTTGAGCACGTGGCAGTGATAGGTGGATACCCTCTCAATGTCCTCCCTCCTTTGCTTCTGTTTGCCACCACTCCTTGAAGGCAAAATTGAAGTCTCTTAGGATGGAGGAAGCATCCCCCCATCTTTCATCTGCCCCTTTTTGAAACTGCCCCCGATCTTTCTTCTCGCTCGGTCTTTAGGCCTACCTTCCTTTTTTCTCCTCCTTTGTCACCTGGGAGAACAAATAAAAAACACCACTTGGGGGAGAGAAAACCCCAGCCCCTACTATTCCTGTCGTATCTGCACACCACAAAGACACCACCGCCAAAACTCCCTTTCGCCTCCTTGACCTACACAGAAAAAACACCCACGAAAACAAGCAGAATTCCCCTTTTTTCCACTCTAATCAAAGCCTTCCCTCTTCAGCCCGCTGTATGTAATTGTGAAGCAAAACCCCCTTTTCTTCCTTTCAACAGCTACTTAATCGCTCCCTGCAACCTGAACACAGCCCTCCTTGGCTCTATACTATGCCCATAGCAGCCCCTCGGATATATCATGCTTCAACACACCCCAATAGAAACACACGAGTGCCCCCATCCCTTGCATTGCACTCCCCTTCCCGGAAGAAGCCTCATCCTCGCCTCGCTAGCAAGCAACAGTGATGCCTCTCCCAAATGCCACTCTCCCCCTTCTCATCCTTCGAATGCCTGTGCACTTAGGTTCTCAAAAATGAACCCCTCTATCCTTGGGGTCCTCTCCCCTTCTGTCTTTGATGCATAATGCCCTCCAGCTTCCACTCCCTTCCTTGAACTATCACAACACTTAATCCAACAGCTGCGGCCTTATCAGTATCAGTGACACTCCCCATCTGACGAACAGCATCGACCCTCAGCCCTCGATTGGACAGCAGCCCCAAGCCCCTAGTTCTTCATCGACACCCTCCTGTTATGAACATAGCATCTTCCCTTTGAAATCTTCTCGAGCCTAAAACTGAAGAAGCGCACTGAGATTGCACCGCCCCTGCTGCTCTTGTACCCTACCAAGTCAAATCCCCGATGACTTCCTCCTCAACAGACCAGATGCGTCTCTTCCCCCTGAACACTTGCGTAGAGAACTCCCTTCAAGTGTGCCTCATTGTGCCCTCCAAAAAACAGGTGTTCCCCCCTTTTTCACGAAGCCCGCTATCTTCTTCCAAAAAATGTCCCCCTCGGAGCAGCCCCCCACCATTACTCTTCAGCTTTGCTCTCTTCCCCCTTCCAAATCCTTGTCAGAATGAAGAACTCGTCGTGCTGGCAGAGAATCCCTGGAGGGCTTCAAAAAATCTCCCCATACCTGCATACAGCCTCCCACATGTGTGGAGTTAGGGGCCTCATCCCCTCTGACCAGTTCATAAGTGGTGACCCCCGCCCACCCCCCATAGGCCTGCTCAAAAAATAGAATTAAATCGCATCCATACTAGCTCTTAAAATAAAATCTTCTTGCCAGAACAAATGTACGCTCTGTAACATCAAATTAGACATGGCATGCCTTCCTTATGTGTTTTTTGTGCTTCCAATATAATTGTTCACATGAGCACTATTAGTGCAAGACTGTCATGTGTAGACCCTCCATGTACATGTGATCAATACATTCCGCTGCCTCTTCTCTATGACCATATCCAATGCATCCCCGATCATCGGAGTCCATGTGCAAGGGAATATCCCCAAAAGCTTCTTGTGCCTCAAACAGTGACCCCATGAAACTATATTGTGCCTTTGAGAAAATTCATAATCATGTAAAACCATTCCTTGCCAAATGGTCCCCACACTGCAACCAGCTTTTAGCTGCAACCAAAGGTAACGACATTGGCCAACCCCTTCGAGCTCCAATTTGGCACAACATTCTAGTGTTTCTCTTTCGCATAGCACATATTTTCCATCATAGTACCTGCAGTCAAATATCTATTCCACACCATGGAGACATATTAGCTCCAAAAAAGCAATCACAAATAGAGTTAACATACTCCCCTCTTCTGCTCGCGAAGTCGTCCCCGACGAGCCAAATTGTTCTTGCATCCTTGCAACGCACATCAATTTATCCAAAGATTTCCATAGATTAATTACCTGTTCCATCCTTTTCGTAACAAGGTACCTCCAATCATGCACTCAACATTAATTAGTACCAAAATCAATCACATTACTTATCGACCTCGTATACTTTCTTGCATCTTCACTTGTCATGTCCTTCACGTCTGCAAACTCACCAAAAGCATTAGACCACTTTTCATCAAAACACAAATATACATCAAAACAACCACCAGAACCAACACATCATGAATCCGCATCACACATGCATGCTCGTCACACACAACATACCCATGCAAACAAAAAGCGGAACCAGATTTCCTTCTCAACACTTTTCTTGGCTCTTCGATCAATACCTCACAAATCTCCTATTCTACATGCATACTCAACCCATTTTTCACACCAACCATATATAATCAAAAATCATTCCCCTCTTCCATTTTTGGATACTCTTCCCCGCCACACAATCACTTTCTTGATTCCTTTTTCTCGTTTCTAACCAAGTTCCCTAGACAATTTCTCATTCCCCTTCTACCTAGGATTTCCACTACCCGCTTTCCTTTTCATCAACTCTTTGCTTTTGTTTTTTTTTTTTTGCTTTTCCTCTAAATTCCATGCTAGCTCACCACCACACCTCCTGAATTGATGGACACGCGGCAAAGACCACTCAAGCCTAACACGAGCTCACCCCGACAAGATCGCTCATTGTCAACGCGATTCCAAACTTCAAAAGTCGTTGCACCACCTAACAGGCAAACTGAACACTTCCCAAAGGTTTGCAGACAAACAAGGAAACTAGCACGCTTGGATCTCTCAAGTCCATGTCTTCCACAAACACTTCACAGCCAAAATCCTAGCCGAGCCTAAGCTTCGATTTGACATGCCTCATCAAGAGTCCACACATTTCCCCAATCCCAACAACACATACACATACCCATCCGAGCATCGTGCTCTCTTGCCTCTCTTTTGTCCCCCCTCAAGCGAGGAATTTTTCTCATTAATTTTTTTTTCACCTTTTTCTCTCTTTTTTCATCATTTTTTTCACATATTTACTCACACTTGCCGGCCTACGCTGAAGCTGGATGCGACTCGTGGACTCAACTACCCGATCAAGTTTATTCCACCCATCTACCAACCCAACACAACGCGCGACACACAGACAACATAAATGACCTTGAAAACTACCATTAGCCGCTGTACCTCTTAGTGCCTCAAGCCTCGCCGCTAAGTCCCTTAATCCTTGTTTGTTGTGCTCAATGTCACTCTGATATTGGAACAGGTCAGAGTCAATGCTTCGGAACCGATTCCATATTTGCTCCGTCTCTTTATCCTCTCCCATCCTTTTTGCACATCCGAGGGGAATATCCTCCCTCTTCTCAACTCGAACGATCAGCTTCTCAACTTCCTCTCTAATCGATCTTTCCTCCCAGATCCTATTCATATTTTCTACATCTAGATCATCTACCTTCTTCGACAATTCATTTTTTCGTCCTTTCTAACTGCATTCCAAATGCATCCAACCTATCCAACATGGCTTTCAGCTCTCCTTCCATTTTCTCCATGCTCGAGTCCTCCATCTGCCCTCGTGTCTCATCCTCTTTCCGATTCATCCACCTATCGAGCTTGCTACTCAGCTTTGCATTCTCTTTTTCTACCCGTCTCACTTTTTCATCACTCTCTGCTTGGTCACGCTGCATCCTTTCTAACTCCAGGTGGACATCATCACCGACTCTACTCACTTGATCACTATATTTGCCAATCAAACTTTGCACTCTTTCCATCTCTTGCTCTATTTGCTCAAGTCTCTTTATCAGGTTCTCCTCATCTCTCTCGAACTCCTCTTCGATCGAAACTCTAAAGCAGTCGGCTACCATCAAGCCGGATCTCAAGTCCAAGACCATGTTTTCACTCTCAGGCCTCACAAGGTCTTTCCACAAGCTTTTGTTCGCTTTCAGCTCCTTGTTTCTATTCTCCACAACTTGCAATTGTTCTACACATTTCGTGACGACCTCTCCTAACCTCGCTTGACTTTCCTCAAGCTTTTCTACCTTGGTCCTCTCGCTATCCTGCTCTACCCAAAGCAAATTGACTTGACATTCCAAGCTCTTTACGAGGTCCATCAAAGCTTGATTCTGGGATTCTCTATCCATGTCTCCGTTCACTCTTGCAGTCTCCGTCGACGAAGCGACTCCACTCATCTTAGCTTCCACACACAAAGAGGATAAACACCTATCCGGTTCATTCATTGCAACCTTTACATCAGTCACATCTTTTGAGCCACACATGTGCTCGCATAGCTTCTTTTTCCTGCACTCTACACATCTAGGGACAAGGTCCAACAGACTTGCCACACGAGGGCAAAACTTTGCAATGTGCCTGACTTTCTCGCAACACCAACATCGAATATAATTCAAGATTGGACCAATCTGATGACATTCATATGCACGGCTTCGCATTGAGCGTCCAAACCCACATTGACTTCTAGTCCATTCGAAGTTCATCATCCTCGGGCCGACCTTTGAAAGCCCTCGACTTGCGGACTTTGTACCAGCACTTTACCAAGACCAAAGCAACCAATATGGGGTTGACTGGCTGTGCCACACAAATGGGGCACCAAGCGAACTCGTAGCAATCTCTATGAGATGTGCTAACCCAATTCCCGGCAAACGCACCAAAATGTTACCACTCTTAGTCCAAGGGAAAGTGCCTACTTATGCTTATGCTTTGTTGGAATCACGCGAAATTGTACTGCTTATCCTTCCTCAAGTTATTCACCAGTGCTCGAATATACTCTGATTTCTTCGTACCCTTTCTCTTACTTTTAACTCCTTCCTCTCACTCACTCACGTGCACCTATACTCACATACATACACACACGTACCTGCTTTTTCTCATTCACTCTATCTTCCTCTCTCTATCCTTTTTCTCTTTCTTTCTCTTTCACACACAGGTTCTCTCACCTTCTCATACACTGTACACACACATTTGCTCACATATACAGTTACACATGCACATTTATTTCCTTACCGTTTTCTCTTCTTCTTCGTTCCTCACTTTCCTACCCCTTTTCTAATACCTCTTCTCCTTACACACACCCATCCCAACCCCATTTTTTCGGAACACTCAACATCAAGATTATGTAGAAATGGAAAGCATAACAACTCAGTTGCGATTGTTGATACACACTATTAAGTTCTTCAATTTGTATATCATTGATAGGAAATGACGTATCAGCACATTCCATCCATGTTAATCTCATCATCTTATGAACAAGAATTTTCAGTACCATATGAGATGAATGCAGCAATGCCCAAACTACAAACTCTATGAATGCTTAATGACTACAACCCAATGATGTGGCTTAATAGTTCTGATGAATTAAATGCCCATGATTCATTCCATTGTATTTTACTCATCGCTTAATGAAATGTTGAAAAAGCCAAGGAGCTTGCTTACATATGCTGAAATCTTCAAGAGCAGGCAATCCTCCGAACAAATATCAGCTTGCACCACCATGTCCACTCAAGCTGGAGATCTTCGTGTCTCCTCCTACTCCAAAGTGCACCCCCATAAGCCACTTTCCTTCAACTCCGTAACAGATGATATGTTTGCAGCCTATTGGTTGAGTTTCCTAATCACAGGTTTAAGCCCTCGTGTCTACGCCAATTGGAGCTGTGATGTCTCTTCTAAAACCAATGCCTCAAGAGATGCAATGTCCAAGACTTCAGAGCATCAATAGTTTTTCCTGTTATTAGAATTTGCAATTTCCGTTTCCCGGAGTGAGAACATTCCGGAGGTCATGCTCTAACCTCCTGTCGATCTTCTCTACTGTTGTCCTTTCCTCCATCGTGAAGATCCTCCATAGATCATTGAAGAAGAAACAAAAACTATCCCTTCCTCATAGCAAGCTGCCATAGTCTTTTGTCTTCTGATCTCCAAATAGAGGAAATGATTCCCCTTTTCCTTCATATGCCGCTTAAAATGATCAGCGATTTTCAGAAGATAATGTGATCCTTCCTTATGAGCAGCATCACAATTTACCAAAAGCTGAGAGACTTAATAGTAGGAAGATCTTCAGATTGGGGCAGTGAACTTTTTATGTCTTCTCAGATCGATGAAAAGATGCTTCCCCTTCTGATATTCCTCTTCTCGAGCTGTTGCTCCATCTTCTCTCTTCCAAGTGCTCCTCAAATGGATTTCTCACCTCAGGCAACCCTTCCACTCCTTTCTCCTTAGAAATCATGACCAAACCTGCTAGAAACCTCTTTAAAAGATGAAGGGAACATCCTCAAATGCATTTAATGTGTTGCACTAAAGCAATCGTCTCCTTCAGCTTGGACTCCTTAAGAAAAGAACTCTTCCTTCCTATTTGCATTCTTCATGTAGTTCTTCCTCCCAACATTGTTGTTCCTCCTTCTTGATTGTCTTCTACTATTCTGTCACCTTTGTTCCGAACATGGTTTTGTGACCAGCAAGACTGCGAAAGAGGTCATGACAAAACTTTTCCTTGGAGATGAAGCAATCGATAGCAGCTACCATGTTCTAGCTTCATTACAAAACATGCATCAATTCCTTTTCAATGTTTCGATTCACACGTGTCCTTTCCTCAGCATTCTCTGATTTGTATGTCCAACATCAATCTCATTGAATCGTTGATACTATTCCTGCATTGGAGAGAATCCTTGCTTCCAAAAACTGCCACATGCATGTCACCCACTTTCTCTATTGTTTGAGCACATGGCAATGATAGGTGGATACCCTCTCGATGTCCTCCCTCCTTTTGCTTATGTTTGCCACCACTCCTTGAAGCCAAAATTGAAGTCTCTTTAGGAGGGAGGAAGCATTCCCCCCATCTTTCATGTGCCCCTTTTTTAAACTGTCCCGATCTTTCTTCTCGCTCGGTCTTTAGGCCTACCTTCCTTTTTTCTCCTCCTTTGTCACCTGGGAGAACAAATAAAAAACACCACGGAGGAGAGAGAAAACCCCAGCCCCTACTATTCCTATCGTATCTGCACACCACAAAGACACCATCGCCCTAACTCCCTTTCGCCTCCTTGACCTACACGAAATAAAACACCCACGAAAACAAGCAGAATTCCCCTTTTTTCCACTATAATCGAAGCCTTCCCTCTTCAGCCCCTGTATGTAATTGTGAAGCAAAACCCCCTTTTCTTCCTTTCCACAGCTACTTAATCACTCCCTGCAACCTGAACAGTGCCCTCCTTGGCTCTATACTATGCCTATAGCAGCCCCTTGAATATATCATGCCTCAACACACCCCAATAGAAACACACGAGTGCCCCCATCCCTTGCATTGCACTCCCCTTCCCGGAAGAAGCCTCATCCTTGCCTCGCTACCAAGCAATAGTGATGCCTCTCCCAAATGCCACTCTCCCCCTTCTCATCCTTTGAATGCGTGTGCACTCAGGTTCTCAAAAATGAACCCCTCTATCCTTGGGGTCCTCTCCCCTTCTGCCTTTGATGCATAATGCCCTCCAGCTTCCACTCCATTCCTTGAACTATCACAACACTTACTCGAGCAGCTGCGGCCTTATCAGTATCAATGACACTCCCCATCTAACGAACAGCATCGACCCCCAGCCCTCGATTGGACAGCAGCCCCAAGCCCCTAGTTCTTCATCGACACCCTCCTATTATGAACATAGCATCTTCCTTCTGAAATCTTCTCGAGCCTAAAACTAAAGACGCGCACTCAAATTGCACCGCCCCTGCTGTTGTTGTACCCCGCCAAGTCAAATCCCCGATGACTCCCTGCTCAACAGACCAGATGCGTCTCTTCCCCCTGAACACTTGTGTAGAGAACTCCCTTCAACTTTGCCTCATTGTGCCCTCCCCAAAATAGGTGTTCCCCCCTATTTCACGAAGCCCGCTATCTTCTTCCAAAAAATGTCCCCCTGGGAGCAGCCCCCCACCATTACTCTTCAGCTTCGCTCTCTTCCCCCTTCCAAATCCTTATCAGAATGAAGAACTCGTCGCACTGCCAGAGAATCCCTGGAGGGCTTCAAAAAATCTCCCCGTACCTGCATACAGCCTCCCACATGTGCGGAGTTAGGGGCCTCATCCCCTCTGACCAGTTCATAAGTGGTGACCCCCGCCCACCCCCCATAGGCCTGCTCAAAAAATAGAATTAAATCGCATCATACTAGCTCTTAAAATAAAATCTTCTTGCCAGAAAAAATGTATGCTCTGTAACATCAAATTAGACATGCCATGCCTTCCTTATGTGTTTTTTATGCTTCCAATAAAATTGTTCACATGAGCACTATTAGTGCAAGACTGTCATGTGTAGACCCTCCATGTACATGTGATCAATACATTCCGTTGCCTCTTCTCTATCACCATATCCAATGCATCCCCGATCATCAGAGTCCATGTGCAAGGGAATATCCCCAAAAGCTTCCTATGCCTCAAACAGTGACCCCATGAAACTCTATTGTGCCTTTGGGAAAATTCATAATCATGTAAAACCATTCCTTGCCAAATGGTCCCCACATTGCAACCAGCTTTTAGCTTCCAAAGGTAATGACATTGGCCAGCCCCTTTGAGCTCCAATTTGGCACAACATTCTAGTGTTTCTCTTTCACATAGCACATATTTTCCATCATAGTACCTGCAGTCAAATATCTATTCCACACCATGGAGACATATTAGCGCCAAAAAATCAATCACAAATAGAGTTAACAACCATCAAGAGACTTTGAGGGTAACCTATTAATCAAATAAGTGGCTATAGATACAGCTTCAACCCTCAAGTAGTTAGGTAAATGTTTTCCATTCAACATAGATCTTCCTGCTTGAACAATTGTCCTATTTCTTCTTTCTGCGACTCCATTTTGCTCTGGAGTGTACCTTGTAGTAATCTCTCTCTCTCTCTCTCTCTCTCTCTCTCTCTCTCTCTCTCTCTCTCTCTCTCTCTCTCTCTCTCTCTCTCTCTCTCTCTCTCTCTCTCTCTCTCTCTCTCTCTCTCTCTCTCTCTCTCTCTCTCTCTCTCTCTCTCTCTCTCTCTCTCTCTCTCTCTCTCTCTCTCTCTCTCTCTCTCTCTCTCTCTCTCTCTCAATTCCCCTTTCTTGAAGGAACGAATCAAAATCATGGGAGAAATATTATCCCCCTCCATCTGATCTTAGCCTCTTTAGTGTCTTACCTGTTTGGTTCTCCACAAGAGCTAGGTATTTTTTGAAGCATCAAAAAACTTCATCCTTGTGTTTCATGAAATATAGAATAGTCCATCTAGTGCAATCATCAATGAAAGAGACATAGTACCTTGATCCAGAGATCAAAGCATGCTTGCTAGGTCCCCATACATCTGTATGAACCAATTCCTAGAGGTCTCCATGCATATAACCTTTCTTCATGAATGGTAACCTATGAGACTTTCCAAATTGGCATGCAGTACACTTATAAATCATATGTTGCTTTGACAAATTAGGAAGTCCAAGTACACTTTGGTCTCTGCATATCTGTTTTAGTGATCTTTCTCCAATATGTGCTAACCCCTTGTGCCAAACTTCCAATTCTGTGAGTGTCTGATTACCACAATTAAAGAGAGAAATGTTCCTTGTATCTTGTAATTCAAATGTGAATAATCTACTTGTCTTTTTGCCCTTTGCAATCTTCCTGAATCCTTGACTTGGATCTTCAAAAAATGCACATCTCCGTGTGAATTTTACTTGCAGACCTTTCTCCACAACTTGCCCTACACCTATCATAATTTTAGTGATGGTAGGAACATAGAGTACGCTACTAAGAAAATTCAGATTTCCATCTGGCCTTTACATTTCCTATCTTTTCCACTAGGTTCCTTGTATCATCACATATTTGTAGCTCGTACTTATTTCTTGGAGCTTTCAAATATGAGAGAAGAGCCACATTTCCTACCACATGATTTGAACACCCTGAATCTATGGAGAAAACATGCTCATCATATTTACCTTGAGGTATTGTCATATTCATGAGTAGCAATGAGTCCTCCTAATTTGAGTCCTTGTGTAGTTATTGAAATCTCTTCTCGCTTTGTATCCTCCTTGATAAGTTGAATTGTAGTAATTGTTGTGATTGCCATTAAAATTGTTGAACCTTCCTCTTGAGTAGCCATAACCTCCTCTATTGTAGCCTCTTCCTCTTTGATTCTTGGAGTTCCTAAAGCAATTTTTAGTTCTATGACTGGTTAGTCCACAAATAGAACAAGGATTAGAATCTTCGGGTCTCCCCTGCCTTGTGATGACTTTCCTTACAATTATTTCTTCATCTATCACTTCTTCAATGCTTCCTAGTTGATCAGCAATATCCTTGATTTTTGTGAGACAAAATCAGTCACATTTTGCCTGGGAAATTTCTTGAGGGTTTTGAAATCCAACCATAATTGATTCTTTCTCACCTTTGTGCTTGACGCGAAGAAGACATCAAGTGTATTCCACACTTCTTTAGAAGTTGTACATCTTCTAATGTGAGGCAACAAAAAATCAAAGATAGAGTTGAGGAGATAAGACCTTGCAAGTGCATCCTTGGAACACCATGTGTACAATCTTTCTTGCTCTTCTTGTGTAGGTTGACTTTTGTTTGGGAACTTTGGCATAAATTCATCTTGAGTTACATAACCATATAAACTCTTGCCTTGAAGGTAAGACCACATCCTTAATGACCAAGCAGAGTAATTATCTCTATCCAATTTGTCAATTAATGAAGGGAACCCATCTGCCATGTTGTTCAACCTTGCTCTGATACCACTCTATAGAGATGGATTGTATTTGGTGAAGATGAAACGGTGCTGCTGAAACTTTGCACTACACCAGCCAAATTGACTCCAGGAATATGTAGTGAGTCCTTTTAGCTTTCAAAGTGATGTATTAGAGGCCTTACATACCTCGAAAGATCACTCACAAATAGATGATTCAAAACAGATAGGTTTGATCAATGGTAAAAACTTTTTATTTTGGAAAGATAAGCTCTAATATTTTACTCAGTGCTCCTTCTCTGGTTAAAATTGACCACACAGCTTCTACAAGAAGCTAACTAGGAAGCAAAGCAACCTATTGGAAGTAATGTAAATGAAAATGACTCACTACATTGAGAGAAATCAATTTAATAAATCACCTATGTGATCCTAACCTTTTAGGGAGTAGTAGAAGTAAATACATAGTTAAATTCTGATGAATGTTTC